>CM073761.1:105574553-106032053 GCA_037127475.1 Arma custos
ATCGTTCTGTGGAATGCTAATGGACTGCCTAATCACCGTGACGAACTTGACATATTTCTGCACGACAACCAAATAGATATTGTTTTATTTACTGAAACATTTCACTCACCACTCACAATTCTACATACGGGACTACATCACTTACAGATCAGACCACCCAGATACCACTTTACATGCCGGATCTTGTATTCTCATTCACAAAAACTTATCCCATTCCCGTATTCCTTCCATTCCAACTGATGCTGTCCAATCAACCTCATTAACCATAACAACTCGTCCTTTCCATATCACATTTTCTGCTGTATACTGTCCTCCTGGAATTTCCGTTTCTTATAACCTTCTTGAATCCTTATTCCAATCTCTTGGTCCGTGCTTCATTGCTGGAGGAGACTACAACGCTAAACATCAACGATGGGGCTGTGGAACATCCAAGTCCCGAGAAAATACCCTGTCTGCAGTAACATCAAAAAAGAGTTATTGCATTCTGGCACTAAACAACCCCACCTATTGGCCTACATCTATCAAAAAACGTCCCAACATCCTTGACATATTTATCACATCCCAAATTTCCCTCGCACAAGCCAATATTGAATCCTTGGACAACCTTTCATTAGATCATAGTCCAGTCCTCCTTTTCTTGCACTCAAGTTTCGCTCCCAAGCCTTCTCTTCCCTTCCCACATTGATTACTGGACGTGTCAAATGGGACAATTTTTGTTATGACTTGGAGGACAAACTGGACTTAAAAATTTCACTTAAGACAAAACTTTGATCGAGTCTGGCATCCGGGTCTGCTGTACAAACTCCGTAGATTCTTACCTTCTACTTACTTCTTTATTATCAGTTCCTACCTTAGTAATAGAACCTTTAAAGTAAACCATAATTTTTCCTACTCTTCCCTATTTACCCAGTCTGCTGGAGTTCCTCAAGGTAGTATCCTGGGTCCCATCCTATACACAATATATACAGCTGACATCCCAACCCATCCAAGCACTGTCCTCACTACGTACGCTGATGACACATTTGTGTTATCAGTAAATAAGGATCCATTTGTTGCATCCCAATCTCTTCAATCCCTTATCTCAAACCTTCAAGAATGGTGTCAAAATTGGAGAATTAAAATAAATCCTAAAAATAAAAATTACTAATAACATGAGTTGTATGTTGAACGTCTTGGTGGTGGGGTGCTGTCTCATGTTTGGAGCCTGTTTGGGCTGTTGATCGTTGGGATGTATTGCACCTTTTTCTTCGAGATGCGATTCACATAACCCCTTTTTGATTTTGGTGTCTTGATAATGCCTGAATAGGCAAAACGTCGACTGGTAAGTAGGTGTATTTTTTGAAACATAAGGCTTTGCATTGTGGTTTTTCCCAATTGCATTATAATAAATAATAGTGTTTCTTTTTGAGTTTTGGCTCTATTTTAGTAATAAAAATTACCTTCACTCTTCGGTGTAAACCTACGAATTCCTGCCCTACCGTATCCTTTAATAATATTCCACTGACCTGTCGAACAGATACGTTACTTAGGACTCCATCTGAACAAACGTCTCACTTGGAATCCTCATACAAGACTGAAAAGACAAGAAACTGCTCGACGTTTCCGTCTACTTCAACATTTACTGGACAAATGTTCTAAGCTCCCAATTAATTACAAAAGATTCATTTACATGACAGTTATCAGACCTATTTGGACATACAGAGTTGAGCTTTGGGGCTCTACTAAACCATCCAATTCATCTCGTATCCAATCCTTACAATCAAAAATCCTTCGTTTTTGAATTTCCTCAATGCTCTTTATTACGTCACAAACAAACTCATCCATCATAATCTTAATATCCCAAATGTTGCTGATTTGGCCCAAACTAGATACCTATCCTACCATGACAAGCTCCATACACACTTGAATCCGCTAGTCTTTCAACTTGCTTCCCATACTATTCCTGATTCGGTGTAAAAAAATAAATTTCTTTTTAAATAGTCAACCTTTAACTATATATATAATTCTCTGCAATTTATTTATTTTATTTTTTAGACTCAGGCTGCAATAATTGATTGGTGTTTCAATAATTTTCACCAAAGTCGTAATCATGAAGTTATAAAGGAGTGTCTGTTATGCTTACATTTTATTAATTCCTTCAATAAAAACATTGAAATTGAAAAAATACTCATATCTCAAGCTCTCACTGAATTTGATGAACTTCTAAACGATGAAAACAAGGAAACTGAAGTATTATATCTGGTATATCTTTTCATCTTTAAATAGTAAATATATGATAGTTGATAATATTACTGACTTACATTGTATGGA
Organism: Arma custos; assembly: GCA_037127475.1. Taxonomy (NCBI): domain Eukaryota; kingdom Metazoa; phylum Arthropoda; class Insecta; order Hemiptera; family Pentatomidae; genus Arma; species Arma custos. The sequence goes on from CM073761.1 coordinate 105,576,864, forward strand.
ATGTATTAAATAACAGTAGACTCCTGATTTACTGTATATTCTAATCACAGTACACATTTTGTTGAGCATCATTGATTAGTGCACCACTATCTATAAACTTCTAGAATTTCAGTTTTGATCACTATTTGTACCAAAAAAAATTATACTCAGCTAAGTTTAAATCAGAATACAATGGTTGTTTGAATTTAATAAATCTAAGATAATCTATTAGTAGTAAGCTAGTAACTTTCTTGCTTTCAGCTGTAATATGTCTTGTTTGAAATCAATATTTATTTAAATTTGCAAATTTTTTCTGTTACAAAATGGCCTTGATTGAGTGGCAATTTTCTGTGTTGGTCTATGTTACTGAGTTTCAGATTTTTTTCAGTATGAATATTTTTTCTGGTTGTTCTATGTCGAGGTTGTTTTTTTGTTGTGATTTTAACAACTGAAGTAGTGCCTTTTTTTCGTATTGGATTACTTATTCCTTAGTTTAGGTTCTAGACAGTATGATTATGATAACCATTTAATCAATTAAAAATTGATCTATTTTCTATTGTTTTGGTCTTTATCTTGTTTATTAACCATTATTTATTTTTTCATATTTCTAGATTATTTTTTTGCTAACGTCATTAAAAAAAATCTGTAAGATTATTGTTAGCAATTTAAAAAATAGACTTCTTATAGTTCAGAATATATTTTCTATATTTTGTAATTTAAAATAACATATTGCAGTATTTCATTTGGTTTAAAAAAGTATTTTAGATGTGAGAAGTAGCCAACCAAGTTACAAATTATCTTACTTATAATGTAGTGAGGTTTTATCTTGGCCGTTCTCCCCACCCCTTAAATTTTGAGAAGTAGAAAAAATTTTTGTTTTGTATGTTAAGCTATCCTGACATATTTTTCGGAAACCTGGACTATGAGCCTCCAACTTTAATCAAAGGTACAGGTGGTTGAGATGGATTTCTGGAGGATGTGTCTCCATGTCACCAGATTGCATAAAATAAGAATCCAAGAAATTCAACAGACGATGGATGTGGATATATCTACAAATGAAAGGATTGCGACATGCCGCCTAAGATGGTAAGACATGTGAAGGGAATGTTGGCCGAACCATGTCCTGGATAGAGTTCCATCAGGGAGGATAGGACTTGGATGGCCCAGAAGCCAAGGGGACAGAGGGAGTCCAGGAGGAGATGGCTAACTGAGGTCACTAGGAAGAGGATTGGTTGAATCAAAAGGCTTTGCTCTAACAAGTTCTGGCAATCTTTGTTGGAACACCTATAAAGTAACATATCATATCAATTGCCGCACAGATTAAAAAATAATTGGTGAATGTATTGAATTTCCTCATTCTAAAGTAAAGATAATGAACACAGTACATCATTTTTTTACAGATCCATTCATCAATAAATCATTTGAAAAATAATAATAAAACATTATTTATGTAGTAAATGCTAGGAAAAGGAAGGAGAAAAGAAAAGAAAAACGCTGGCTACGTATGAAGGAATACTAGGCAAAGATCAGTGCTAAGAGAGGAAAGTTGAAATGTACTTGGTCCTTGGTAAGCCAATGTGGAAAAAAAAAATGCTTGGAAAAGTTCATTTTCCTATATTTTGTAAACTTTATACCCTTTGAAGTGTTCATCAAGTTGTTTTGAAAGGCATATTGGGAAGGCCACGTACAAGTTTGGGTTGGTAAGGGAGAGGAAGAGGGTCATTTATACATATATTGTAAATGAAAAGGTCATTTATAGATATATTGTGACATCCCACTCAACAAAAATAATGTGTTATAATAATCAATCATGTTACCTTGACAATGAGATTTCATGCTTTTAATTCATTAAGTATGTTCTCCATACCTTTATTCAGTTCTACCTTCCCAATATAGACTAAGTTGTAGGTAACTTTAATTTTATTTCTCTAAAGAAAAATATTTTCTCATTATTGGATTTCGCTAAATAGTTTAAGAGGGCCTTGTATATTACACATGGTAGCATAATTTTCCTATAACATTTGCAAATAGACTTTGTGGAATATTGAAGATCATTATAATAATCAATTGAAATATTTTTATACTGTCATGAGACTATTCAAGATTCTGGTAAGAGTCAAATTAATTTAAAAACCAATTAAATTTAATTTATGATTGCAAAAGCTTCATTATTTACAGATAGTCTGCCTATATGAAAAAAAAACATAATAACCAAGAAACATGTTATTTGTTGTTCGTAGCAAAAAGAAAAGAGCATTGAGAATTTTTCGAAGGATTTAGGATTGTAAAGGTTGAATACGAGAGGAATTCGGTGGCTTAGTGGTGCCCCAGAGCTCTACTCCTTAAGTCCAGATGAGTCTAATGACTGTCATGTATATGAGTCTTTTGTAATTAATTGAAAGCTTAGCATTTGTCTGGTAAATGTTGTAGTAGCCTGAAACAGTGAGCTTTTTCTTGTTGTTTCAGTCTAGTACGAGGATTCCAAATTAAGCGTTTGTCAAGGTGTAGTCCTAAGTACCGGACCTGTTCTACAGGAATCAGTGGGATGTATTAAACGATACAGGAGGACAGGAAGTCATTGGTTTACAACGGAGGGTAAAGGTGATTTGATGGGTTTTTTGGGAATTTATTTTAATCCTCCAGTTTTGACCCCATGTTTTAAGGTTAGTGATATGGAATTGAAGAGTATGGGATGTTATAACTGGATCAGTGTTGACTTATAATAGACATGTGTCATCCGCATACTTGGAAAGGATAGTATTAGGATAGGTTGGGATGTCAGCTATATAAACTCTGTAGATGATCGGGCCAAGGATACTGCCTTGAGGAATACCAGCAGATTGAAGGAATAGGGATGAGTAGACATTATTATGATTTACTTTGAATAACCAGTTGGAGAAGTAGGATTATATAATAAGGAAGTATGCAGGAGGTAGAAATCTAATGAGTTTGCAAAGCAACCCGGGGTGCCGGACTGGGTCAAAAGCCTGTTCAACATCAAGGAAGACTGCTGAACTTTGATTCCAAAGCACAGGAAACAAAGTCCACTATACGGTAACATTGCTGGATAGTGGAGTGGGATGTTCTGAATCCAAACTGGTGATCTGGGATAATGTGGTTTGCACCCAGGATGGGGTACAATCATTTAAGGATGATTTTTTCTAGGATTTTACCCATGCATAGTAAAAGTGAGATAGGACGGTTAGAGGAAGGGACAAAACAGTTTATTTTCATATAGAGGGTTTGAACAAAAGCCAATAAACTCCACTTTTGTAACCTTTGTTTTTTTTGTTTTTCTTTCTTCACTTTTGTATCATGTTTTTTTAAACTTATCACTAAATAGATGACTATTTATCTATTGCCTACTAAATTAAATTATTCTAAACAACTCCGAAAATAAACGTTTACATTGTATTGTTTCCAAAAAAATGTGTAAAAGAAAAATAAGAAAATGTTTTTTCTTTTACAAAAAAAAAAAAAAGAATTAATTAAAACAAATAATCTTTTATAAGATAAAACACTATCATTGTTTATTTGTTTGTATTTAAAGCTATCTTTTATAAGATAGCTTTAAATCAAGCTATCTGGCCATAATAAGTACATTATTACAGTTAGTAACAATCATTTACCAGAGTATTGGCTAAGAGGTATGAATGTTTGCTACCATTGAACAGGTTATGCTTTTCCTTTTTAGTCATATGATAATATGTATTATTATGGTTCTGTATGTTCAAATATGTTCATAATAGATTACAGTTAATTATGAGTGTATTCATTACTTTTTAATACCTTTATGAGGACATAACAGACAATTATATAAGAGAAACAAATTTATGTTCACATATATATCTAATTTATGCCAATAAAAAAACAAAAAAGAAAAAAGTGAAGAAAAATTAAACAATATTATCCGAGATTTACATTTCATCCCTTTTTGTCCTTTTTTATATCTATCTATATGACATTAATAATATATTTGTACGTGGTTCAAATTCCACACACTCATATATATGAATACAAAATAACACACACAAATGTACATCAAAAAACATCATTCATTCATCAAATAAAGAGAACATTAAGTCAAAACTGATCCCCTACTATTTTCGATTTTTTGGGAATTGTAGGGATAATAGGTGCTGGAATATACGGGATTTGAAGGTTGGAAGATTATTGGAACGACGAATGGAAGAAGGTTTAGAGTTCCAAAGGGAGGAGGATCGGATAAGGAAAGCTCTGTCAAAAGCTGCTGTTCGGTGGGATGCTGTATATAGATCAGAGAGCCGAGAACGGGTGTTGCGGGAGAGGACTGTGGTTTTGAATTGAAGGAGATCGAAAATGTAAGATGGTCGGCGGGATTGGATAACTTGGTAAAGGAAAGATGCTAGGACGTACTTACGGCGGTAGGAAGGGTAGAGCCATTTCAATTCTTCGTAATATCGGGTCACCGGAGCATCTCTCGGGATCCCAAAGATGAATCGAACGAAGCAATTAAGCAACCGTTTTAATTTTGTTTCGAGATCCCCAGAGATACCCCCATACACTGTACAACAATGGTCAAAATGGGGGAAAATTAAGGAAGAAACTGTTGAGTTAAAATTTTGATATTGGCTGTAAAGGCAAAGTGTCGTTGCCCATTTAGTTGTTTGCATATTTTAGCCTAGATGGCAGCACTCGCGGTCTATATTTTTTTTGTGTTCTTACTGTGCAGATGTTGTTTGTTTAATTAAAAATAAATTAGTAGTGAATCTCAGTTTTTATTTATAAATAAGCCCTAATTCTAATTGGTTATGGGCCCAGGAAGCTCTGAAAACTGAAGAATAAAGAAAACAGTAAAGAAGAAATCATATTTTGCAAATTGAAAATTATCGCGCCTTATAACCTCAAAATGGAACGAACATTGAGTGTGGATAAATTCGACGGAAAAAACTTCAGGCAATGGAAATTCCAGATAAAGTGTGCCCTGAAAGCAAAAGGAATTGATATTTCGATACCGAGAACAGAAGCAAATGCGAGTAGTTGGTTAAAAACTGACGGAATGGCTATGTACATTATCACGTCGTCGATGGATTTAAATCAAATAACCTTAATAGAAAACTGTGAAACCGCTTTGGAAATTATGTCCAAATTAGAATCCATATATGAACAAAAAAGTGAATTAAACAAAATGTTAATACATGAAAGGTTTTATCAGTACAAAATGTCACTAAGTGACAGTGTGGCACAGCATATTGCGAAGGTTGAGAATCTCGCCAAACAACTCAAGGAAAGTGGTGAAAGTATCAGTGACACTGCCATAATTACGAAAATACTGGGAACTTTACCTCCTAAATATAGATCGCTTCGACAAGCATGGATGTCTCTGGATCCTGAAAAACAAAACTTGAATAATTTGACAGCGAGACTTTTGGATGAAGAAGCGAATATTACTTGTGAAGAAGAACAAGAAATGGCTTTGTTGGTTGCTAATACTAAATTGAAGAAAGAATTAGTCAAAAATGAACCAGGTACAAGTAATGTGAGCAAAGAGAAACCTGCAAAGCATCGTTTTGAATGCTATCAATGTGGGAAACGGGGTCATTTCGCAAGAGAATGTCGTGCACCAAAGAAAGTACATAAGAAACCAGATCGAGATAAAAATACCATGTTGGCTTTTAATGTAGCAGATGAGTCAAACATTTGCAGTGGTTCAGAAGAAAACTCCTGGATCTTGGATAGTGGTGCTTCGGCACACATGACACATAGAAAAGAATTCTTTGAAGAATATACAGCTTGTACTCAGAAATCATTGACACTGGGAAATAAAGAATCCATAGAAGTGTGTGGAATTGGAAAGGTTTTAATAAAAAGATGTGTTAATGGACAGTGGGAGCTAAGCATGTTGCATGGAGTACTACATGTGCCAAGCTTAAGAAGAAACTTGATTTCTGAAGGCATGATTACAAGAAAAGGTTATTCCATCATTAAGAAGGACAGTAGTGCTTTAATTTACAAAGACGATGATGTTGTGATGTGTGCAAAAATGAAAATGAACAATTTATATGAACTAGACATTGAAACAGTTGTGTCTGACACATGCAATTTAGTGCAGAAGAATAAAAGTGATATAAAAAAGTGGCACGAGAGGTTAGGACATTTAAACTTTAAAGAAATTAAAAAAATGAGTGTTAACAATATAGTTGAAGGTTTAAATATTGAAAAAAGTGATGAGACTGACTTAGTGTGTGAAGCATGTGCTTATGGGAAGCAGTCTCGGTTCCCATTCCATAAATCAAGTCGTGCAAAACTAAAACCTGGAGACTTGGTATATAGTGACGTCTGTGGTCCAATGAGTCATACATCGGTTCAAGGTATGAGATATTTTTTATTATTCAAAGATGCGGCAACTAGCTATAGACATGTGTACTTCATGAGAAATAAAAGTGATACCCTTGAATATTTTAAGAGGTATAATGCTATTGTTAAAAACAAATACTTGCACAGTGTAAAAACTCTACATACAGATAATGGAGGAGAATACATTAACAATGCATTCAAAGACTATTTAAATAAAGAAGGTATTGTTCATGAATGCACTGCCCCATATACCCCAGAACAAAATGGACGGGCAGAAAGAGAAATAAGAACAATTGTAGAAAGTGCTAGATCCATGCTGTATGGACGTGACATTTCCCTGGATTTGTGGGCAGAAGCCATAAATTGTGCAGTGTATTTGCTCAATAGAACCTCATCTAGCCAAACATTAGATAAAACGCCATCAGAGTTGTGGAATGGAGTCAAACCAATTTTGGAGCATGTTAGAGTATTTGGTAGTGAAGGGTATGTGCATATACCTGATCAATTGAGAACCAAATTAGATAAAAAAAGTGAAAAGATGATATTGGTTGGGTATGATAATACCAAGTACAGAATGTACAACATGAAAACAAAACAAATTAAAGTATCAAGAAATGTTGTTTTTGATGAGGATAAATTTCCTAAAAAAAGACAGAATATAGCAAAAATATTTGTAGAAGAAAGTGATGAAGATGTACAACAGGATAACTCTGGAGTCATACTCGAAGATGAATCTGTGAATGAAAATTCTTCAAATGATAACTCATTGAATGAGAATGACGGAAGTATGCACAGTTGCAACAATGATGATCCTGATTATGAACCATCACAGATCCTTGATGATTCTCTACGTGAACCAATAATTTTGAGACCAAGGAGAAATTTGAATATTGAGGCTAATTTAGTAGAATTTGTATTACCATCATCATTTGATGAGGCAATGAATAGTTCACAGAAGAATGAATGGTTGCAAGCCATTAAAGAAGAACTGAATGCTCATGACGAGAATCAGACATGGACCCCAATGAAGCGAGCTGGACAGAGAACACTCACAACGAAGTGGGTATTTTCCATTAAGAGAGATGTTGATGGAAAAATAAACCGTTACAAGGCTCGATTATGTGCGCGTGGGTTCAATCAAGTCCCTGGTATTGATTACCAGCAAATATTTTCTCCTACCACACGGTATGATTCGATTAGAATTATTTTTAGTATTGCAGCAAAATACAATTTAGAAATCCAACAATTTGATGTCAAAACAGCCTTTTTGAATGGGGACCTTGAAGAAGAAATTTATTTAGAAATTCCTGATGGTGTGCTAGTTGACAAAAGTAATGTATTAAAATTAAATAGGTCACTCTATGGTCTGAAACAGGCATCAAGGTGTTGGAACAAAAAGTTTACTGAATTTTTAAAATCATATGGTTTTGTTCAGTCACAAGCTGACTACTGTGTGTATGTTAGAAATGTTGAAAACATCAGAGTTATACTAATCATATATGTTGACGATGCTCTCATAATATCATCAAGTAAAAAGATAATTAAAGACATAATTAGTTTTTTGAAACAGGCATTTAAAATTAAGGAATTGAATTTGTCATATTTTGTGGGCATAGAAGTATTAAAGTCTGATAACTGTATTTGTTTACATCAGAGAGAGTACATAGAGCAAATTGTCAAAACTTTTAATATGAGTGAATGCAATCCTGCATCAACTCCTGCTGATCCTAATGTTGTTATATGTAAAAATCTTGAAGAAATTACTGTGAATTTCCCTTATAGGGAAGCTATTGGCTCACTGTTGTTTCTATGCTCAGTGTCCAGGCCTGATATCTCATATGCAGTGAACATGTTGAGTCGTTATGTTAACAATCCTAATCAACAACATGTTAATGCAGTGAAACGTGTGATTAGATATTTAATTGATACAAAAAATGTTTGTATTAGGTATGGAGAAAGCAATGATCTGATAGGATACTCCGATGCTGACTTTGCAGGAGATGTGGATACTCGAAAGTCTACCACTGGATATATATTCTTGATGAATGGCGGGCCAGTAACATGGATAAGCCAAAAGCAAAAGACCATTGCTCTCTCTACCACAGAAGCAGAGTTTGTCGCAGCCTGTGAAGCTGCTAAGGAAATACTATGGTTACAGCAATTGTTAATGGACTTAGGTGAAAAATATGATTGTGTGGAGCTATATGTTGATAATCAAAGTGCCATCAAGTTAATTAATAACCCAGTTTTTCACAAACGAACCAAACATATAGATGTTAAATACAATTTTATTCGAGAGAAAGTGGAGAATGGTTTCATAAATATATCCTATGTCCCAAGTAAAAATCAGCTTGCTGATATATTAACAAAGCCATTGCCCACTCAATCCTTTGTCTTTCTAAGGGAACAAGTAATGGATAAGTTGTATATTTAAGTATAGAATATTTTTATGTTATCTTATGATGTAAAATTTTAGTGGGAGTGTTGAGTTAAAATTTTGATATTGGCTGTAAAGGCAAAGTGTCGTTGCCCATTTAGTTGTTTGCATATTTTAGCCTAGATGGCAGCACTCGCGGTCTATATTTTTTTTGTGTTCTTACTGTGCAGATGTTGTTTGTTTAATTAAAAATAAATTAGTAGTGAATCTCAGTTTTTATTTATAAATAAGCCCTAATTCTAATTGAAACTGTGAGTTTACGGATTTCAAAAGGGAACAGGTGACGAAGGTAATTGAGACGCTTTAAGGTGGAGAAGGTACAACGAGAAATTTCAGAGATATGGTTTTTCAAGGAAAGGGTTTGGTCAAAAGTAATTCCAAGGTTTTTGACAGTTGGGTAGAATTTGATAGGATTATTGTTTAGAAAGAGGATTGGATTATGGGGAATCAACTTTAGCTTGTTATCCATTGCCCATCGATTTATTCGATTCAGGTCATCTTGGAGTTTTTCCGTGGCTAGTAATAGATCAGAAGGGGAAAACGATAGGTACACTTGAAAGTCATCGGCATAGACATGATACTGGGAATGTCGGATAAGAAGTGGAAGGTCGTTTATGTAAATGGCAAATAGGGTGGGGGGTAGTGATGAACCCTGTGGGACACCACAGGATAGCGGAAGGGTTATGGAAGGAGGTTGACCGGGGACCAGAACATATTGGGAGCAATCTGAGAGGAAAGACTTGAACCATCCTAGAGCACTGTTGGATAGAGGTAAGTTTCGTAGCTTGGCGAGAAGGATATTGTGGTCTACTGTGTCGAAGGCTTTGGAAAAATCTAAAAGGATCAGAATTGTTAATTTTTGCTGTTCAATTGCAGAATGGAGATCATGGGTGATTTTGAGGAGAGCGGATTGAGTTGAATAGCCTGGTCGAAAGGTTGAATAGCCGGATTGGAGAAGGTTAATGAGGGAACGTTCTTCTAGAAAATTTGAAATTTGGTTTTGGGCTAGGCGTTCTAATGGTTTTGAGAGGTTAGAGAGAAGGGAGATAGGGCGGAAGTCATTTGGAGAAGAAGGATTTTCAACTTTATTTAGCGGGCGCACTAACGCGGTTTTCCAAGGCGTGGGAAATACGGAGTTTTGTAACGAGAAATTATGACAGGAAGGCAGGATTTTAGTAGCTTTAAAGGAATATTGTCGGGACCATAGTCACTGGTGCGCGATTTCAGAATGGTGTTTAATAGTTCGTCATATGATGCATGAGAGAAAAAGAAGTTATCAGGGTTAAAGTTTATATGATCAATGTCGGTAGCGGATGAGAATTTTGGAGATGTGTTGGGTACGAAGTGGTTATTGAGATTGTCTGGCGTGATTGAAGAGGAACAGAGTTTACCAGATACTGTTGGGGATAATTGTCGGAGTATTTTCCATTTGGATTTGGGATCGGTTGCATTGGAGAGGATGAATTGGATATGGTTTGATTTTGCACGACGTATTGCAGATTGTGTTTCATTGCAAAGTAGTTTGAAACCTGCATAGTCTACTGATAGACGTGTGCGACGAAATTTTCTCCTTGCTGCTTCTCTTTTCTTCATAATTTCCTTTATTTCCGGGGTTAGCCAAGGTGCCGTTGGACGGCGTAAGGTTAGGGTTTTTAAAGGAGCATGGATGTCTAATATGGATTGCAGATTGGAAGTCAAGATGGAAACCATCTGATCGATGGAACTATAGGAGTAAATGACGTCCCAGTTGATGAAACTTAAATCGGATTGAAGTGATTCGAAGGAAAGGAGATCCAAATTGTGATAGGAAACCGTTCTGGGAGTAAAGGATTTGACTGGTAGGTCATATGAAATTTGAATGAGATCGTGTGATGAAAGAAACGGAACAGGATGTTGGGACGAGGAGAGAATTTTAAGAGGTGAATCAGAGATAAAAAGGTCCAACCAGGTATCCGAAAATTGGGTGTGATGGGTAGGAGAGTAGGGGACGAGGTAAAGATTGAGAGAGAATATTAGGTTTGAGAAAAAGGATTGATTGCTGGAATTTGAAAGCATATTAATATTGAAGTCACCACATATAATTATATTGGTGTAGGTAGAGACTAGTTGAAGAAGAGAGGATTCGAAGTGGTTGTCGAATGGAACATGAGGAGGTCGGTATACTACGGCATATAGAAGAGGAGAGGAGAAAGTTGAGATTTCAACAAATTTGTATTCTAGGTGAGGAAAGCTGGAAGCGGGAGATTGAAGAAGGATTTTAGCTTTAACATGCTGGAGGATTTTAAGGCTTTCATGGATATATATACCAACTCCACCTCCCCTGCGGTCAGATCTGTCATTACGTATGAGAGAATAGTAAGCAAGGGACAATTGAGAGGAAAGAATGATAGGTTTGAGCCAAGTTTTGAAGACCGCTATGACATGGTAAAAGTTATCTTGGAAATATTTCTGAAACTCATCAATATGTGCAATAAGGGATTGTGCCAATCATTTGACCAATCATGTGAAGATAGTTTTGAGTGATATGAAAATTGTCTTTTCGGAGAAAAATGAAATTAAAGAAATTCGTAAAAATAAATAACTGTTGTAAAAAAAAAGAAAACTGCTTAAATAAAAAATAAATTTCAAATATAGAAGCACTTCTTCTCTACCTCAATGAAAAAGGAAATGAAAAATAACTATAAATGAATACAAATCTATATAAAAAAATAAAAGTGAAAAGTTAAGGTGACTATTGGACGACATTCAGCTGAAAACGTCCAGATCACTAGGCTTGCTAATTTTCACTGCTGGGTAACCGTCCAATTGTCTATATCTGACTCGGCCACCACTGAACCAAACATACTTAATTTTTGCAGATAGCTGCTTCTGCCTTGCTAGCCAGTAAAGATGCTTGTTAGTAGGAGTCATTGCTTCACTGACGTAGATGCGGTGTGCCTCATTATCACCCCAGCCTAGGTGTCTAGTGGAAAAGTCCCTTTTTATTTTCCTCTGACGAACTAATTCGTCCCTTAGGGCTTGTCGCACGAATCTGGCAATGATGGGGCCAGGAGTTCCTTCTTGTCTTGCCCTGAGCCGTAGGGCGTGGTCCAGATCTTCGGGGCACAGTTCAACACCCAGGGCTGCCCCGACGCTTAGTATTATACCTTCAGTGATGCCCCTAATTTCAATAGTGTTTTTTAATTGGTACTACTCGGCATGGTTAAGGCGACCCTCTAGTACTGACACTTTTTCTTTTAAAAATTTGTTCTCTAGCATTACTCTTTCCAGTTGTTTGTTTTGCTCTTCTAGTAGGTTTTCAATTTTATGTAGTCTGTCATTATTTTCGAAAGATAGCTCTGACTGCTTTTGAATTGTTTCTTTGATTTCTTTCAACTCTTCTAAGGATTTCATTTTAGCCTTCATCTCTTTGAACTCCTTCGTGAGTGATCTTAGCATATTCAACAATAAATTAGGTTCGGATACCGGCATTGTATTAGTCGCTAATAAACACTCAGGGCACTTCCATATTTTATCAATTTCTGAGTCCATAGAATCGATTTTCGCACACTTGATATGATAAGACTAAAGGCACATAATGCAAGCTACTCTTGCCTTCTCATCACGGCCTACTGATTTATTACAAATTTTGTAAGTAACCATCTTAAAAAATGAAGAGATGAGAAAAAAAATTTAATCAAGTAAATTTAAAAGGAAATGGCTAAGAATAATTCCAATCTGATTGTTTACTTACTGGGAGACTAGTAGCATTAGCACCAGTAACAACTCTCACTACTTCAATATTGTTGAATTCCTTAATTGTTTATGAAATTTAATGTCACTAATAATTCTTTAACACGTTACCTGCTATTAATAAATTAATAATGGATTGATACTTTTTCACTAATAAGTTTATAAATGGAAATTGAGACGAAAAATGATAGAGGAAACACTAGAAGCACTGCACTCAACGAGGGATACTCTAAGACTGTTATATATATATATACACAATTTTTATTAGTTTTGGAGATGTCGTATGCTCAAGAGCGCTATCTTAGTAAAAAGAACTGTTGCATGAAATAGTTTAGTAACTTAAATAAATGGTTATAATATTCATTATGTATATTTTTTTAGAGCTATTATAAAGTTCATCTTTTGGTTAGAATATATGATAAGTATAATCATGGAAACCTGTGGACATCACTCACGTCTTTATTAGAAAAATGTAGAGACTTGGAAAAGGTAATTTCATTATTAATTATATAATTTTTATCAAAATGACTTTTTTTAAAATAGTGTTTATTCTGGCACTTATTACTACTATTATCATTATGTTATTAAATATGAACATGTAACCCTAGAACTCAATAAAATCAAGCTCTCATTAAACATTATTGAAAGCATTATTGTAACACTCATTTGGGTATGCTAGGGTGTTGCACACATAAATAAACACAAATACATAAATAAACGATTACCATAGGTAAATAAAAAAATATTTTGAGCAAATTTTTTTTATATTTCAGAAATCAGAAATACCTATGTAATGGGGCACAATTCATCCATTAGATGTAAATGTTCGTTTCAGAGATCAGTAGTGCAAAAGGAAATTAGAATCCAACCTTTGCTTGAGGGAATTCAGGAAGCTACCATAGCCCTCCTCATTTTTTGACAAACACTGCCCGCTGGTACAACAAAAAACTATGTATTTCATCTCAGATTATGTACGCCCTACCTAAAGTTAAACAAAATCACCTATTTGTCATATTATATATTTTTTGTTAAATAAATCTCACAAATGGTCCTTGAAAACCTAAATCTCGACCATTTTTCTTGACAACATATGTCTCTGCCAGTTGTCTACATCATGTATTACATAGTAAAAGTTGAGGTAGATCTCGGTTCTTCTTAGCATTTTCTTCAGCCGGCCCTCTTCTCCCACTCCCCATTCTTCAGCCCTGGACTTACTCATTTTTGATTGTTCGTGAATAACACACTGAATTTTTTAACTTATTCTTAATTGAGCACATGATGTTATTCTTAACACATTAAAGGCGGAGGGGGGTCTTGACGAAAGTATGCTAGGTAATGCGGCGACCGCCCCGCAACCGTACTACTATGACTCCCGCCTTTAAGCTACAGTCGAGATAAATCATAGTACTACGACTCTCACCTTTAATGTGTTATGATAACTATATAGAAAACAATCCCATCCTCCTTGTTAGTAGGTCGTCTGATGGTTACCCTGTTTTCCTTATATCCAGAACATGCTGTTCTTCAGTCTTCCACGAGGCCTTACATTATTAGGTTTTCTGTGAGACAGTCTTTTGGCTGTCCTTTCCTCACCCATTTTGATTACATTTATCAGCCACCTATTGAATGATAAACAAAGGTCATTAAACTATTTATACCGCTCTTTCTTTTCTATGAGTTGAAATGAACAGTTACCTGCAGCTGCTCTCTTGTAATTCGTGGACACCTAAAAAGGGCTGGGTGGGGAAACAAGGTATAGTCAAGGGCACATATGAAAAACTTGGTAAAGAAATAAACCTAAAACATCCTCATTTCAAAAATAAAACACCACTATATTAAAACAAAAATAAAATAAAAATACACCCAACAAATAATAATAATAATCCTAAAGGCACTAATAAAAACAATTACTACAAATTAAAACAAGATTAGGTGATCAAAATGTTACAAACAAAAAAAGAAAAGAGAGAAGAAAAATAATATATGTAATGGTCATACTTGATTGGCTCTATCATCATTGAAACTGCATCTGGCTATACCCAGAATCTAGTCAGACTACAGTAAAAAGAGTGATTTCGACCATGACTGTTCATCTTTTTCCGGTCAGATCATGACCCTTCTTGCCGGGAGTACCAGTCTTCGAACTCTGGAAAAAACCTGCTTACCACTAGCATAAACATTTTAAGCTTTCTTCCATTAGGTGTGGTGCCCTAGTGGTCCAATTTGGCTAATTTCTATATTTCTCGTGGGTATAATTTACAAATCCAGTCAACTTCCGGTACAAGAATCTGCAACATTTACAGAATCTGAGCATGGGGAATGCTTGCGTTGAGTTGCTTCTCTATTAATGATGAGAACATTAACAATATAATTTCTTAATCTAATTAAAAATTTCATGTTTTCGTTTATTACAGAACCATTTTCTTCCAATGGATAGAAATTGTGTCTTAGGCTCTTTCTTTTGAGCCGATATATAATTAGCAGCTGCTTTATGCAATGTACATTTTTCAGATGCATATGTCAAGGTGGGTTGGACTAGTGTTTTATAAGGTTTGAGTTTGGTTGTGCAGCTTAGCAGTCTACTTCTAAAAAGCTTAAATAGACAGAAATTTATTTGATCAGTTGCTAATATTCTGTGCTTTATTTCTTCTTACTCATCCAAGGAGTGCTAGATCATTGATTAACACTTTAAAACACTCAAACTTCCATCTAATTAATTAAGTTCCAATCCATCTAATTACATAGTGGATCTGTTAGTGTGCTGGATTCTTGTTTTTAAAAGTAAGGACCCATTTCCGTTCCATCTCAAACACCATTAATACTTCCTTGATGCTTGTTGAGTCTATCCTGCTATTACAGCAGCATCTGCCAACGTGTTCAAGATAGTTCCATAAGACCTCAATCCTACTCCAAGGCTTTGTTGAAGAGCAGTGGGGCAAGAGAAATTCATTGTCTCCAGTCCTGAGCCCAATGAGAATAAAAAAAAAAACTGAGCCATTACAGCCCGTGAAGGGTCTAGGGTTCATTACATGGTAAAGACTGTTCTGTTTCTTGGACAACGGTTATGCAGGAAGGTGATTTGTCCTAGATCACGGACTCCAAATTTCAAATAGTCTCCATATTTTCCGCCAATCTTGTCCTTACCATCTGTATACTTCATTGTGCATATTATTAGCCAGATTAATGTACCTGGGCTATTTTACCTGTACTTGGCCATTTGTCTCATAGCCCAGTATAATTTCATTCTCATGACTGAATAATAAGCATATATATAGTCAGTAAAGAATAGCTACATGCAATTGCTCAACTCATTTAGTTTTTTTCATACGCCTAAATATTTGAGCCATTGGCACTAAAGATCTTGGTACTTTCCAAATTGTGAATCTTCTTTATTTTTTAAAAATTGGTTCAATGATAAGCACATGCGATGGTTGTGGCATTGTCTTTGAGGTCCAAATGTGTTCTATTAGTCTAGTGATTTCTTCTGTTAGTTCTGTTGGAAACTTTGCAGGGATGCTATCTGATACAGGTGTTATTATGTTTATTTTAACATTCTAGAATTAATTGTGTAACAAAGTTGTCTGGTGGAAGCTACTCAAACTAATTTTTTCCCTTCTGAATAGTGTGCCCTCTATCAGGGCCGTAACTAGGCAGTGGCAAGAGGGGCAATCGCCAAGGGTGCAGCTACTGGAGAGGCCTCAAAATCAGCTTTGAAATTTTTTTTTTTAGAATTTCAGACAAAATACCTAGGTATTTTAAAGAAGTGAAATTATTATATCAAAAAGCTTGAAACTTATACTTTTGCATCATAATTTTGTTAAATTTCCAGGGAAGGAATTCTCAAACCCCGTTTTTGTATGGGTTGTCCATGGGGGTATGGAATGGGGTGAGGGCCACAAATTTTAAGTCCTGCCAAGGGTGCGGCCATAGCTAATTACCTACTTACCAGGCCCTGGTCCCTATTACCATATTGAGGCTTGCTGTTAAGTTAACAGTCTAAATCCAGTGCTTCTATGCTCCAGCCGTAAGCTATGTTCATCTTTGTTCCTGCTGATGCTATCTTTTCTCCCAGCAATTCGTTACCATCTTGGCATTCAATGATTTTTATATCATGTCTGTGACAGTCATGGTATACATCCTCAATAGTCTTATAGAACAAATCATTACCTTTATCTTCGGTAAGTACATGTAAATTTATTAGACCTTAGTTAAAGAAGGTTCCTTTAATTCTTATTCTGTAGATATGGATATTATAAGCTTTAAAATCTATTACATTTAGTTTAAATTTACTATATACCAGAAAGCCTGTTCCAATATATGGTTCCTTTCATGGCAGGTGTAATACACCCTATAGTGTTTCCTGTTGATGATTCCACTTCCTGTCCAGATGGATTTGTTAGATAAGTCTTTGTATGACCAGCATGTCTATATTATATTTGAGAGTTTCTTTGGTTACAATTTTTAAGGCTCTAGGTTGGTAGAATGAGCGAACATTCTATGTTGCTAATTTCCAGTTATTATTCCTTTCCCAAGTTCCTTTATTGTTACCTTTGATCAATCCTGCTTTTCTTATTTCTGTTGGTTTTGTTACAATAGGATTTTCCAGAGTGAGTCGTTTGGCCTACATCCAACCCCCAACCTGGAGGACCAGAGGTTTAATTTTGGAGTACCCCTCTCTTGGAGAAGTTGTTGACCACAACTGATAAGTCCTTTCCACCCCTTGTGTGAAACTTGACCTTTGGGCCCTGCTGTTGATCTTCTTAGTAGATTCTTCTGTTGCCATCTCACCATATGCCCTGCTGCCAGTACATTGCATCCCTTTGGGCATTAATCTAGATTTCCTTAAAACTGCCCCAATAGAACCCCAGTCTCTTGTTGATTCACCGATTCAAGTGCCAAAGGGATTGGGTACCATGATCATGATTTTGATTGCTCTGCTTAAAAGGATTCACCGTATGAAGGTGAAATATCTGAGTTGGAGAGGAGAGGTTAAGTGATCTCACAGTTTTGAGGTAAGATGCATTTCACTCTCCTACTTCCACTCCACTATCATTCTACATTTGGGGAATCTCTGTGGTAAAAGTGTTGTGTCCATCTTTCCAAAATTCCTTTCTCCTCTGTTATTATTTCCCTTTTTTGATTTTTCACATTTTGGATGAGTTTGAATTTCTTCTCTCTGTAGTCTTCATCTAGTTCTTTGTCAGAATTTTCCTGTATGGTCTTATTTGACTCTCTGACTTCTGTTATGGAAATATTTCTCTTCAGGACATGTGCATATGCATTCCAGCTTACCGTGTTTCAATTGGTTCTATATTCTTTCCGTCCTTCCTTCTTCTCTGCTATTCCTTGCTTTACTGTATCATAATATAGCTCTCTCTTCACAGGAACCTCCACATCTATCTTTTCATAGTCTTTTGGCGTTATTTTTATGGACTTCATTATTTTGTTTCTGCGACCAGGAGAAGGTGGTCTGTGGTTAAATCTGCCCCCCTTACCACTTTAACATCTGTGATATACCTCCTTCCATTCTGGCTATATATAAAATAATCTAAACTCAACAGCGAAAAAACCGAACACTTCACATTTTTGCATTAAAAGCTAATTTCCAGCAACGTGTTTGTTTTTGTGTGTATTCTAGTTATTACTGAGAATATAGGGTCTAAGGCCATTGCACTAATCCCTTCAGGATTAGTAAACAATTAGATAAAACTCAGATTTGATTTATTTGTCTTGAAGTTGATTTACCTTTCGGACTTATTATAAACTGTAACTCCCTCCTTCGCCGTAGCCACAGAACATAGAACTAACTAGAAGCGGCATTAGGACCCGTTTGGAGGAAGGCAGGTAAAGCCAGCTCTGAAGCCATCACCCCACTCCTTCAACCCCCTTACAGCTGAGAAAGTGTTGCAGCGCTCTGTTTATTCAGCCCAAGAATTCCTCCTGTTTTATCTTGTCTGGGTAAATTCACTGTGGAAAGTTCCAATTGGTTATTTCCTTAGTAACACTATTACTGGGGAGCAGCTGCTGAACATCATCACAAAATAAATGGTTCCTTCACACTCTTCAAAACCATCCACTTTATTTATCAAACAGTACTGCAGTGCATCGGCAACTGAGTTACTGAGCAACTGGGTAGCTAATTTAACTTTCATTTTATTGTTGCCATAAAAAATGTGGGAGTTACTCAATTTGTTCCCTAATTTTAATCTTTCTTAGTTTTGAAAGTGGTGTAATAGCTCAAAGTACTTCCAACTGATTTTACGGCCACAACCATCTTCTAAATTACAGTAGTCATGGATTTTGTTTCGCACAAGCTTTAGAAGATGGCATGGGTTTAGAAAAGTGATTACACGATCTCCTTCAACATTGGCCGTAGGCTTGATATTACGTATGCAAGGCTCATTAAAATCGAAACCCATTCTCTTCAACATTGTTACGTGGTGAGATGGTCCATCACAAGTAATGGATATGACAGTGACACTGATTCTCCTCAAATGCTCCAATGCTGTATGTATTAAGTTATGCAGCTGCTTCCCAGTAATACTATTAATAAGGAAATAAACAACTGGAACTTTCCAAGGTGAATTTACCCCCACAAGATAAAAAAAGAGGGCTTCTTGGGCTAAAGGAGCTTCATCGTCATCTACGTTACACCCAAAATCCACGTAACCATGATACTGAGACCCATCCCAATCTACGCGTTTCTTAATTGCCATTCTGTCGAAAATCAAACTAAAGAGCAACGGACTTTTTTTACATTTTTCCTCCAAGACTTGCAGAACTTCAACACATGGAAGATTGCAGATGCATCAACCGTGGAATACCACCTACCAACCGTACGACAGTGGGGCAAACAGGTGTTGAAGTGATTTTGGAAAAATCATATGCTTCGGGTGATAGAAAATTAAGCGTGATTGCAAATGCTCTCAATCTGTCATTGTGCATCTTCACCAATTTTGGACTATTATTCTTGAGCTGCTGTCTATTATAAAGAGCTATCAACGTTTTTGACAAACGATGAAAGCATATCTGCATATTCATCGGCCAGTAATCTCTTTTCTTTCAACTGAGAAATTATAGTTTTCAATGTGAAATGTTTCTTATTGTATCTTCTTGTTTTTTGCTGCAAAATTCTGACTTGTTTTTTTTATTCAACTAAATTTTTCTTGATTGAATTTACAGAATCTGTCATGTCATTCAAAGAACATGTTTCAATATCCAGTTTGGATTTCTTTTCATCTATTCGAGTTGTGAGGTCCTGCACATTTAACCTGGAGCTCTCCAACATTTTTTTTGTCTCTTCTTATCTATTCACACTTACACTATTCACAGAAGTCGTCTCATTTCGTTGAACCAGTTTCCTTTTCTATAACAGAAAAAGTTGAGTGGAATAAGAATGGCTATGGATTTTTTAAATAACTAAAGAGAAAGAAAACAAAAAAAGGTGATGTCGGATACCATGGGAGTCCCGGAAGGACCCCAGCCACATTTTTGAGAGAAGAAAAATTTGTAAAAATTCGAAAAGGCTCTCTAATACTTTCGTTTCAGTTCCACATTATTCCAGACAGTTTTGTGTTAAAATTGAATGTGACAGATCAATCGATTTCTTCAAACGAAGTTTCAAAAATTAGAAACATGTGGGATCTAAATTGACCCCATGGTACTTGGAACGTTAAGTGAACTATGAAAATATTACATTTTGTGGTACATTTATTTAATATATATATTTAACAGTTAGGTTTTGAACTTACAAGTGAAAGGTGAGAGGAGAATTGAAAGAGTTGTCGGCATTCTTTGTGCTGCATCCAAATGCAACACAAGGCATTTTGCTAAATACATGCTCAGTGATCAGATCAAAAACTATACAAAACACAAAGACACCACGAGATAACACAATGTTGAATAATATGTAAGTAAACAGAAGTACACGAGCTAAGTAAGAGAAGTAAACTTAGCGCTGCACAACTTGCTGGGGGAGGAAAGAGTGGGGGGACCAGTGGGAGGTTGGCTTCACTCACCGTACCTGGCATGCCCCTTCTAGTTGGTTCTGTGGACGTAGCAGAGGGAGTAATATCTGCTATTAGAATTACATAAATTGTTAGAAAACCTATTATTATTATTTATGTGTGACTCTTGTTTATTACCATGCACTTCGGCCTAAAAAGGCCCATTGTGCTTGTGTCCTAAAGATCTCTAACATAGGTCTAGACTTCTGAGAAATTTTAGATAGTCTTTAAATCTCAGTTCTTGAAGTTCCTTGTGTCCTCCGGGGCCAAGGTCAAATGTCCTCTTTCGACTTAGCTATACATTCAAAGAGAACGTGCCAGGGGGTTTCGTCCTCCTCTGTGCACCATCTGCACCGAGGTTCTTGTTCAATGCCCAAGCGATGCATGTGTTTCCTGAGTTTACAGTGCCCAGTGATGGTTTCAACCATACTTTTGAGGTCAGTTCTCGACATGTGAGCGGCTTCTTTCTTGATTTTACCAGAAAGATTATCATTGGGATCCTTTATAAAAAGTTTTGTATGCCTTATCTTGGCTCTATCCCAACGTGTTTTTATCATCCTCTTGGCCAATTTGTTAATTGTATCCTTAGCCAGGGGAAGGGGAACCCCACACCATGGATCTGGTCCAATTGGAGCGATAACTGCTCCTTTCTTCGCCACTTTGTCGGCCATTTCATTTCCTGGAATATTACTATGCCCAGGGATCCAAAATATGTTAACTCTGTTATGTACAGCTAGTTCATCAAGTCTTAGACAGCATTCCTCCTCTAGTCTAGAGTTTGTTACTGCATTTTGTAATGCATTGCATGCTGCCTGACTGTCAGTGAGAAAATTGATTACCTTATTCTTGTGGTCCTTCATAGCGAAGGCACCTGCAAGTATTTATGGAATTGGTATTGAAGATTTCACGGACTGATGTCCAGTCCGGTTTGCACCTATCCTTCGGGAGATAGACCTTCGTGTCCGAGGTTGTAAGCTTTCTCCCCAGGAAGTGCGATTCCAGCATAGCAGTTATAGATTCTATAATGTTCAGGGGATCTCCATTTGGTTTCTTTAGGGAGCCCACGGTATTACAGTAGTTGCTCTTAGAGAGTATTTTATTCATGCGGGCGCATGTATTCGTATTATTAATTTCCTCACAGAACTGTCTCCATTAGTTCCGTTTGGCTTTCCTAATGAGGTTATGATATTCAGTTAGAGCGTGTCTATATTCGATCCATTCACCAGTCCTTTTTGCTTTATTGAAAAGTATTCTGGTTCTAGATCTTGACTTCTCTAACTGCATGTTCCACCAGGGTGCATTGCAGTTTGACTCTTTAGTGGTTGTTCTACAATTATCCTTGAATGCAGTGATAAGTGCCTTAGTCAGTAGTTCGTTTAAGAACTCCAGCTGATAGGTATTAGAAGCCAAACGGGGACATTCATTAATTAAGTCTTTAAGATTTGTCCTAAAGCCTTCTCAATTTGTGTTTCTGGGGTTTCTATAGGTTGCAGTCCTTGAGGTTGTGGCCTCAAGTTCCCACCTAATATATTTATGATCAGAACTGGAAAAGTTTAGAGACATGCCAGTTTGTAATATTTATCATTCTAGTTGATTTGAAACTCAGAGTGAGGTCTATGACCTCCTGTTAGAAATTTCAAAAGTTGGTGTATCACCTTTGTTAACTATATCTAGATTATTAACAAGCAAATATTCCAGAAGGGACTCACCTGTACGGTTAGTATTGCTACTGCCCCAGATGTTGTCATGGGCATTGGCATCCGCTCCAATAATTCCCATCGTTTCCTGTCTTTTGAGATAGTCAACTATACTCTCAAGGCAGGTCGTTGGGACTTGTTCCTCGAACGGTAGATACAATGAGACCAGGATAACTTCCTGGCCCCATAAATTGATCGTTACTGCTACAGAGTCTCTGGAACATAAGGACCACATTGGAAAACAATTTAATTCTATTTTAGCAAGGATGCAGGCTCTGGGCCTTGGGCAGTTTGCTTGGGTAAGTCTATATCCCTTCAGGCCCAGTCCCGCAATCCTGCTATTGTTATTAATCCACGGCTCTTGTATAAGTATAATATCAATGCCATGACTTACCACATATTGCTGCAGAGTTCCACTGGCTGCCCTGCAGTGATGGAGATTTATCTGCAGCAACTTGATCATCATAGTGATGAGGGAGGATCACCCCCGGGATGTGGTGGAGTTTCCTCCTTCCCACTGCCTGGGGACGGTTTGCTGCATACGGGCCAGGCCGCACCCACGGCCTGATGCCTCACCCTGCGATCCCTCCTGCCTCCATGCTCCGTTTGCTGCCGCCTGGTACCAAGCTTGACAGTGACAGCTGCACCGTATTTGCCGTAGAAAGTTCTTCCTTTGGCTATGCATCATATTCTTCCAGACTTTGTCTGGAAGTTTGTTTATATTGATCTCAGAGGTGGTTCCCAGCTGCTGTGCAGGTGGTTCCCAGCTGCTGTGCAGGTGGTTCCCTTTCCTCTGCGAGGTCTGAGACCTCTTGTTCTAAGTTGGCCATTAGATCAGAGACCGATTGGCTAATTCCTGACGAATCAGTCATATTGGACTCCATGGAGTACTCATTTGTTTTAGGATTAGTATAATTCGGGTTCATTTTGTTCCCACGAGTATCAAGGAAAAAAACGGTCACCTATAGTAGAGCCTTGTTACTATAGGAAGGCATTTATTGAAACCGGAGGTCGCCCAGGTGTCGGGAGTTCGCATAGTAGGACTGAATCACCCTCAGCCATTCATCCAATAGCCTATGCAGTTCCGCCTGGATTGGGGGATGTTTATCGACTTCCCAGTCTAGTTCCGATGGGTTTCGTCAGTGAGGAGGAACTCCCCACTGTGCAGGGGTACCACTTGCAGGATGAAGCTCTTCACCTCGCTTGGGTTCTGGTACTAATAAAAATTTCTCAGAAGCCAAGACCAATTGGACTGAGAGATGCCAATCTCCCTGGGTGCTTTGTAGCTACCCTTCGCCCCCTTAGAAAACCTAATAAAAATGAAAAATAACGTTTTTTAAAGAATGTGTTCATTTATCATTTTTTCTTTATTTTGTATTTTTTAAATAATCAATAAAAATGATTCACTTTTGGCAGATTTTGTTTAAATAACCTATAAATTAACCAATTCTTACCACAAATTAAAAAGATTATGCATTTAACAAAATTATAAGATTAAATCTAAGTGTCCGGTTTTTTTTTTGCTGTTGAGTGTATACTGCTGTTGTAATTTCTTTCTTCTGCAGTGAATGTTTTCTTGTGAATTCTTTAGTGAGGAAAGACAGTCTTCCCAGCAATTGTATTTTGATTTATACAGGATTCAACAAGTCTTTTTCTGCTGCATTGAGATTACTGTTATGATAATTCCTCTTCTCCTGTCCTGGCTATTGTTCATTGTTCTTTCCTTGTCGAAATAAAATTTTTCTTTGTCCAGAATGTCTGCACATTCTGTGGGAACATAGATTTGGATCAGTGTTACTTTACCAAATGCTTGCTGTAAATTTATAGAGATTATTCTTGATGAGATGAGAATCCAGTATTCCTCCTTATTGAAGATATTTTCTTTCATAACAACTCCTACTCCTTTCTTATCCCTGTCATCTCTTGACATTCCTTGTCTAGTATTATTTCTCCACAGCCTCTTCTCTGTAAGAGCTCTTCCATTCCATGTTGCTAAAGGTTCTCATTCTATTCATTCTAATTCTATTGCATGATAATGTCTGGAGACATGCTGCAAATGTTTCTTCAATAGCACATCATCAGTAAATCTGGCCTGTCTGTTCTCCAGACTTAAACCCCATAAAATATGTAAAGGTTAATAAAAGTAGGCTGGAGTATCAACAGATTTTATTAGTCTGAACAGGATAATTAGAATAATTAATAAAGAAAACTGGTAAAAAAAAATAATACTAAAAAAAAATCAAACAATAATCAAGTATATAACTGAAAAGAATAATTTACGTAGTAAGGTCCATAAGTTTCCGGCCTGTCCTGCTTCCTCTCCTTCAAACGTGCCGGGACCTGCATGCCTATGCAGGTCCATGCCTGCTCACTTCATACCCATCACCTGCACTTCCTCAGTCCTATCAGTCAGTGTCCAGCCTTGAAGGAAACTCCCCATTTTTACAATGTTCAAACTCGAGTACCGTGCGGTTATTAAATTCTTTTGTAGAGAGGGTCTTACTCCTGCGCAAATTAAATAGCGCTTGGATTGTGTATACGGGCAGTCCTCTCCCTTTTATTCCACAGTGAAAGAATGGACAAAATTATTTAAGTTAGGGAGAGAACGTCCAGAAGATGACCCACGTCTCGGCTGCCCATTTGAAGCTGTCACCTCTGAAACAATCCAACTTGTGGAATCTGAATTGGTGTCTGACCGACAGCGACTGAAAACCAAGGAAATAGCAGCGAGGTTAGGACTTTCAAAAATAAGTGTTTTGAGGATCATCAAAGAACATTTGCTTATGAACTAGGTTAGTGCAAGATGGGTTCCAAAAATTCTTGCAGCTGCTCAAAAACAAGAACGAGTTCACTGCTGCAATGAATTTTACACGATTATAATGCCGGCCCAAAGATCTCCAAGCAGCATTGGAAGAACATTTTTTTAACAAAGAAGAAAATTAGTTTTTTCATGATATAGAAATGTTGCCAAAGCGTTGTATTAAGTGTGTTGAACTTAATACAACGCTAATATATATATAAACAGTAAGACTAGTTTTTTTCTTTCACTTTTCCTTCTATCCCAGGCCGGAAACTTTTGGACCTTAATACGTAATTTCAAGACAAATATCCAGCCTGATGCATTGACAAATCACAAATAACAATCTAATGAAGATTACACACTCAACAGTAGGGTGGTGTTCATGGCAACAAAGAATTGATATAAGGCTCTGTAGTCTGGGAACTTAAAAATATTTTATATCTTCACCCGACAAATAAAAGTGTGTCTTGAATTCCCTGATACTGTGAAGAATTGGCTTACCTCTAGCTAAGAGACATTTAGATTGATAAAAAAGAATGCTAAAGCATCATCAAGATGGAATAAAAGCAAGAAATGCTAAAAAGCTAACCAAAATTAAATTCATCAATTGTTCCTTTTTTCACTTTTCTTTAAAGTTGATTTTTTATTTTTTTTATGACTTGTAATGAAATGCTCAATCATCAAGCATAAAAAAAATTTTAACATTCAATAAAATCAGCATTGGTTCTGAGATGTAGATAGCAATAGAAAGAATGAAAATTCTATATTTTTCAGTAGAATTACTCTGTCAGCACAGATTAATCAATTATGTGTAATTTGTTTCATATAGAAATGATTTCAGGTTCAATATATCATATCACTCTTATATCATTTATTCATCAATAAAGTGAAAAAATACATCCATTTTAAAAACCACTCAGATATATGTAATGAAGATTTGTTAAGTACGGAAGAGAAAGGTTTCCAATACTTTTTACTAAAATCAGAGTGAGTATTAATTTTTTTTTAATTTACTTTTAAAATTTCTTTATAGCTGTTACATATGAAGTTTGAATAATTTTAAATAAATATATTTAAGTTTTATCAGGTTCTTGAGCTTTATTCAATAAATATATGAGTGAATTTTGGCAATATTTTAAGATTTTATGGTTCTTAAATTCATGCACTAATAGTGAAAAAACGGGATTTTAATGCATTAACATTAAATAGTTAAGGTTATTGAGATCACATTGAAATTTAGTTACATAACACATAAAATTAACACTTATTTGTACATTTTAATTAAACAAAGTTAAAAAAGACACGAATGCTCTCAATTGGGCTATAAGCTCACTTGTGGCTTATAAATTGACAGGTCCTGGCAGTATTTTTCCTTCCATGCTACAGCAAGAACTCCCGGTGATCAGGACCTACTTGCTAGAACTTTTAAGGGGTAGCCTTGCACTTGGGTATATCCCCTTGAGCTGGAGATTGTCCAAACTCTGCTACCTCTCTAAACCAGGTAAAAGGGTCTAACAATAACCCTAAAGCATTTATACCCATTAGTCTCTCATCCTTCTTGATGAAGACCCTCGAGAAGATTCTTGGCAGACATATTTGAGAAGGTTTATTGGTGTATAATCCCATACTCCCTAATAAATTTGCTTACCAAGCAGAACTCTGCAATGTTGCCTTATTCAACCTTGTATTTATGCTGGAAAAATCCATAAACTTCAATTGGCATCTTCGTGGGTATAGAAGGTGCCTTTGACAGAACAACCTACAGCATTATTGCTAACGCTTTTAGGTCAAAAAATGTTGAACCCATTGTCTCCAGGTGGATTAACTCCATGCTCAAGCAAAGGACTCACACCTCAGAATTAGGATGCACCAAACTGTGGATGCAGTCCGATGAGTCATGTACTCTCTCCCCTGCTGTGATGCTTGGTGGCAGACCTTGTTCTGTCATTGTTCAATGAAGCAGGCTTTTATGCACAGAGTACTCTGATGATGTAGCTATCCCGATAGGTAGCATGAAACCACACAATGTAAATGTAGTATAGAATAGAAAAGTAACTTTATTGTGGGACTAAGTCTCTTTAGAATAATAAACATGATCAGAAAAAGAAACATTATATATATATATATATATATATATATATATATATATATATATATATATATATATATAACTTATATACTTCCAGGAACAAAAC
This sequence comes from Arma custos, assembly GCA_037127475.1. NCBI lineage: Eukaryota > Metazoa > Arthropoda > Insecta > Hemiptera > Pentatomidae > Arma > Arma custos. The sequence continues at coordinate 105,604,046 of CM073761.1, forward strand.
ATAAAAAAAAAGGAAAATTGAGGATAAAATGACTCGCACCATATCTGGGTTAACACTGACTGTATTGCTATCTTGAACCTCTATATATAATATTTACATATTAACAGCTGTTACAATGGCCAGCTTGATCTTAGTGACTATGCGATCATCGGTCTTGTCTTAACTCCCCCCTGCCAGTTTATGAACACCCTGGTAAACTCAAAACAAAACAAAAATTGCAGAGAGAGAACACAGCAGCAAAAATAAATTACAAATTAATTGAATCTTATTCTGCTTACATGCAAATAAAAACAAAAGACCTTACTACTAGCTTAATCTACATAAATATCATTCGTAATTAACAAAAATATTTCTATACAAATAAGTTTCTTTACAAAAACTACACACAAGAGAAATGAAAATATACTGTGTTATGCTCTCTAATAGCAATCACTCTGAATGGCCCCTCATAACGCAAAACCTCCTTTGCATGGTTCGACACAATTTTCTTGTACACGATAGTACCTATCCCAGGTTTTCCCCCGAGACTCTCTTGCGCTTTTCCGCAACCATCCTTCCGTGTGCTTTTCCCCATATTCTCTCGAGCTCTATTCTATTGGCGATTAATCGTCCTGCCATGCGCTCGTCCATAACCGTACCGCCCCCATCTCTCCGTCGTGCATGTAGACCAAAAAGGGTCTCGAAAGGGGAAAATCCAGTAGCCATGTGGATGAAGTGGTTATATGGCCGCTATGGTTCGGTGTATTTCCTCATCTGCTTCCAATCCCTTGGTGGTTCGTCTTTCCCTTTGAGGCAAGTGTTGACTCCTTTTGTTGATCGGGATCACGAATTGTTTCGACCATAAGGCAGCATCGGACAAATGATCTATCTAAACCTATTTTCTCGGCCGGATCTTTTCCCAGACCGTTGCGTTTCCGAGGTAGTGGGTCGTGCCTGCTCTCGATGCGTCCTTCAGCACCCGGCACATTTGTTCTTATTTAATTCCTGGTTGGGACCAAATAGTGACAATATGGTTTTGATATTTAGACTTCTCTAAATAAACTTGCTCAAAGGGAAATTGATAATATTAGTTCAACTTCCACTTCAGATAAAAGAAATTTAAAATTTTCGAAAAAAGAACTAAAATCTTTGGAGGAGCATTGTGTTTTCGCTGAAGTTACTGAAAGCCATGATATTCAAATTAAACTTAATGATGCAATTTGCGACAATCAGCATAGACCCGGCCAGGATATCAGGATCACCCATACTGTTATCCTTGAAGATCCTTTTGAAGATGTACTTGGGTTTATTATTCCTGATGCTTCTCCTGATTTGTCAGCTTCGAATGGTAGAGTAGGAGCTGATGAAAAAATTAATGATGATGAAGAGGGTCTAACAGAGGTTCAGTTACCAGAAAATAAAGCAGATAGGGAGGCAAAAGCTAGAGCGGCTATATTAGAAATCGTCGGAGACCTTCTACATGCTGATGTCGCTCTTCCTGAAAATGTGCTCTTTGTCTGCAAATTGAATCCTGTTATGTCCGATGAAGACTTGGAAATTCTTTTTGGGAGGTTTGGTAAAGTCAAAAGTTGTTAAGTTATCCGTGACCATCAAACTGGAGACTCTCTACAGTACGCCTTTGTAGAATTCAAAGATCAAAAGCCCTGGGAGCAAGCCTACCTGAAAATGGATATCATTCTAATTGACGATCCTAGAATACACGTCGACTTCAGCCAGAGCGTCTCAAAAATAAGATTGAGAGGGAAAGGCCTTGGAGTGCAATATATTGAAAAGCCTAAGGACAAGGATAACTCTAGGAGCGCAGATCTTCATTCTAGCAAAAAATACTATTACCGTGATAGAGAAAGGGACAGAAACAGCAATAGAAATGACAGACGCAGAGATGATGATAGAAGGCAGAGAGGTGATAGAGATGGTGAAGATTATAGAAGGAGAGAAAGAAGGAAAGGTGTAAAGAAACTCTCGTTGTTGAGAAGATGAAGGTTGGAGAGAAAGATAGGGAAAGACGACGCGAAGAAGAGAGAAAGTACAGTAGCAGGCATGAAGAAGGTAGTAGAACGGACGATGATAGGAGACGGGATGGTGATATAAGAAGCTAGAGCCGTCATTACTCGAAGAGGCAGAAGGTTTCAATTAAACCCTTTCAATCGAAAGGTGGGAGTCATATGATCATATGATTTTTTTCTATTGTTGTGAGTGTGAACACCATGAGGTGAAAAAAGTTAAAAAGTGTACTATTTTTACTATTTAGTGGAAAATATAAGTTTTGAATATTTGGAGGATTATAAATTAATTTTAATTTATTAAAATCCTCACAGCAGGCTCATTTGCCATATGTCCAGACTTGGTCTCGCAAATGTCCTGTGTTGTCGCTACTGTCACATAGAAGAGGAAATGCCCCATCATATCATCTGCCTATGTGATAGGTTTGTGAGCCTCAGGTTTACAACCTTTGGACAAGTCTGCATCACCGACCTCAGGGAGTGCGAATTATTCAATCCAACAGACATACTCAAATTTGTTGGATCCTCTTAGTTAAGGTTGTAGTAACCTCCATCAATGGGGAGCACAATAGATCAACCTTGGTTGCAGTGCACTTTCTTGCCACAATTAAAAAGAAAATGACAATGATAATACATAAATTGTACATATAAATTGATGACAAAATATGCTGCACTACATTACTCAATATAACTATGCTGTCTGTTCAGAAACATGTACCATTACTATGAGAAGCTGTTTATGTCCTTTGTGAGGGAATCTATTTAGGTGACTCTGAGAGCTTAAGATTAAAAATCTGTTAAGTTTATAGTGGCCAATATGTAGGCTTGTAATTTTCTTATCCATTTTAATCCATTTGAAGCTAAACATTATCCTTCTAGGAACAGCATTGCATATAATTTTCCTTTGTTCTGTCCGTGTTTGTTGTGCCTGTGATAATGGGCAACCACTGGTTTGCATTTGCACAGATGACTTGCACCATTATTTATCAGTTGTTTACATGTACGCATAGTAGTGCCTTTGTTCTGTTGTTGCATATTACCCTGTAGTTGCCTTCTGGTTTGGGAGAGTACTGAGAAAGAACTTTGGACTCATCAAAGAAGAGCACTGATGGAGGATCAGAAGGATCATCTTTATTCTAATGATATGTCTGTGCTATACGACTTTTTCACCATATAATGCTTTAATGATGCTTTTGGTGTGACCTTAGCTTATTCCACATAATCACTCTAGTGTAAGAGCATATCATCAGAGCTTTTTTCGTTAGCTCGTCTGCTTTCTCAGTATCTGGTATTCCAGTGTGACTGACACCCATTCCATACTTAATTTGCTATATACAGTAACATTGTTCAGAGCAGTATTGTAGCTTTCCACAACTTTGTGTAGTAGGAGGGTTATTCAGTGCTTGACTATCAGGGTAGAATGTTGTTTTTTTGGATATTTTTCTTTAGTGGAGTACTAGTGCAGTAGCTGATCGCTAATATTTCATTCATGGAAGTAGCCAGGCTGTGCTGCATATCGAGAGTGCTCTTAGGTTCCCCTCCTGCCAAAACTTCAATGGAGTTAGCCACTATACGTTCATTACTGCTGACCTTGCTTCCTGGATCATTAGCCTGAAACAGCCTTTTAATGGCTATAGGTTTCTGTGCTGGTCTATGCTCAACAAGATTAACTTTTTAGGTCTGTGCTCTGGTGTATCACCTCAGATACACTGCTGTCGAGTCTGATCCAAACCGCTTAATACTTCTTGGTACTCACATTATCCCTACATTCATTTCACAGCCCACCTGCAGTGTCATTGCTATCAATCCAGTGGTTCCCTACCTAGACTGTAAAATAAAAACATTCTTACTTAGTTTTGGTTATTTTTCTCTTACCAGTACTTTTTATTTTAGATCGAAAGTTATAATATTGTATCTTGCGATAGTAAAACTATGTTATGTTTTTAATGTAATACTTTGGTTTTTTTTTCTTATAGCCAATACAAATTTTGTGCTAAGGGGTGTGTGGAAGCTTTCATTTGAACAGGGGGGAGGGGTGGAAGGTTTTCATTTGAACAAGGGGGGGGGTGCAAAAAGGTTAGGAATCACTGTATGTTGTATTCCATTAGATTGTGGATTGTCTTCTACTCTATAGAATAGCTTAATGCGCTTTTTTTTTCTAAATATATTTTGAACTCTCTTGAATTTAGAGCACCATATGGATCTAATAAAAACATTATTTTTTTTGTTTCTTTCTGCCACTAGATTGTTCAGTTTAATAAAATCAGCAGTATTTTGATGACTAGATGTTTGGATCCACTCATATCTAGAAAAATTATCAATGCATATAATAGTAAATGCATGTACTTCTTCTTTGTTGAATTATTCCCAGCATAACCTCCCTTTGTGTCAATGGACATGATATGATATAGATATAATCTGCCGGACCCAACTTAAAGAGCAGTCCAATTGGTCTTTCAGTTTTGTTTTGTTTTTTCAAATCATAAAATTAATAATTCTCAGAAGGCTGACCTGTCACAGCATATTCGTATCTTATAAAGAGAAAAACGCAGGCGAAGATCGAAGTGGCATAGATCTCGATATCCTACTGATAAAACTATTTTAATTAAATTGACTAACCAAATAAAAGTAGAAATTAGAAAATTTGAAACTCAAAATTTAATTAACTTACTGAAAATCTTACAACTACTGACTAAACATTATGGTCGACCACAAAAAAGATCCTAAAATTCAAAGATTTTAATCACCCACTCCTTAATGAATCCAATGTCTGGTCAAGATTTGATGAAGAAAAAGCTCAGTTATTCAGCCAACATCTTTCTAAAACTTTTCATCCACATCCTGATATTATGAACCCAACCCACCTTCAATATATAAAAGCATAGTTAAATGTTCCCCTCCAAATGCCCCTTCCTCCCAAAGCATTATATCCTTTAGAAGTAACTAATATTATTCACATATTACATCATTAGAATCGCTATGTCTTCTCTCTCCCGGAGGTGTTTGTTCCTCATCCAGTTTGCCACTCTTCCTTAGCTGTTGTCTTTCCAAGTTTTCGGTCTTGTCACCTACCAGATTGTTCTTCTTTAATGAATTCTGGTTTTGGTTTGAATCCCAATCTTATTCCCTTTAGCCCCTTATAAAATTTCCTGCTTTCACGGCCTTTGTATTGTTTTTGGAGTTGATCCATTTTCTTCCACTTCATATCTCTTCGCTTTTTTCTACAGAGAGTCTTAGCCATCTTCCTCAGTTTATTATATTCTTCGACTGTGACTCGTGCGCTTCTCTGCAATATTTTTTGTCTGGCCTTATTGTGTTTTTCTAGGGCATCTTTGCATTCTGCATCGGACCATTCTTTCTTCCTTGTTTTCTGCTTTTTGCAAAGAATTTCTTTAGCCATCTGTTGTGCTCCCTGTTCATCCACAGTGTGCATCAAATTCCTCTTTAACATTTTGTTCTTATTTTAAAATACTCTTCGGAAGCACTTTCTTGTTTTATTTTTAGAGGCCAGTTTTTCGACACTACGAGTTGCACTTTTTTGTTCTTTTAGTATTTTCTTTTTATGGGCTACTCTTTGTTATTTCAGTATAACCAATTGGTGATCACTGTTGCAGCTTGCTCCTCGGTAACTTTGTGTGTCCATTACATGTGATGCATATCTAAAATCAATCAAAATAGAGTCGATCTGGTTTCTTGTTTGTATATCTGGAGAAGCTCACGTTGCTTTATGAATTTCTTAGTGTTTGAACATAAAATATTCATACTCTTTGACATGACAAAGTCTATTATTCTTGTGCCATTATTATTTGTAACACCATGTTTATTATGCTTGCCAATGGTAGGTTTGTGTATCTCCTCTTTTCCAATCTTGGCATTTAGATTGCCCAGCACAATTGTCAAAGATCGATTGTTTAACGAAGAAATTAGTATCGAGTAGTAGACTTTATACCTACTAGTGGGGTAACATATGGACTACTACTCATGTGAACAATTTTACGCAACCATGTGTCTGTAAAAACTAAAAAAAATATTGTTGTTGTATTCGTTTAATAAAAATAAAAGGTGTTTCTTTGAGCTTTTGCTGCAATCTTTATTAATCAACTTTCACCATTTCCACAACAACAATTTTCACATCATGTCCAGGGAGTCCCTCATATGTTCTTTCCATGCTATTGTAAAATTTGTCTTTTTCTTCTTCTTTCTTTTCTTCTTTGGGTGCATGCACACTGATCAGGGATATATTACAGTGTGTTTTAGTCTTATCCTACAGATTCTCTCATTAATGGCTGTGTAGTTAACTAATGAATGCTTCAAGGCTGTCTTTATAACCAAACCTGTGCTTCCTGGATCTTAAAAACCACGCTTTTCAATAGTTTAAGCCGTTCAGTTTTATTATAATCCTGTGAAATGTGGTCATTAAGGTACTTAGATAAAATAGAGAAAATTAAGGTTAGACTTTAAAAATTGCTCTTTTACTGGTCTAATCAAACCCCAGTTTACATAATAAGACTAGAAACAGGCACAAGAATGCTTAAATTACAAGTCTTAAAGCTCACAATCAACTGGTGGTTGAAAATCCTACTAATGTGTAATAATAGACTACCTAAAATATGCTTTAACACTTCAGTAGTCGCGCCTTTATATGGAGCAAAAGTAGTCGCATGTCATCTGTGAGATGCCTTTTCTATTTTGTCCGATTATACTCACATTATTAGTTCAATATTATAGAAAATTGGTAAAATGATTGAAATAAATAAATCTTTAGTCATGGATGTTTATTTAAAAATTTTTGCAGAAATATAAACAATAAAGCAATAAGGAAAAATTTTAATGTATAAAATAATGAACAGAGAGGTTTAGAAATAATTTCACAGACAAAATAAAAATGAATTTAAAGTATATAAACATAATACACATAATTACAAATTAACTACCAATAATACTTGTATTTATGTAAAAAGAAATTAAAAAATATATCAGTCTTTTTTGGGACTACAACCATCAGCACAAATAAAGGAACAATGTGCACCTAAGCATAAATACTGTCCACAATCTTTACACCTGTACTGGGTGTACCTTTTTTTTCTATATTTTTGACAAGGTGCACACCGTTTACGAGAAGTAGTTTCTGCTGCATCTTCATTTGTTTCAACAGTAGAAGCAGTTTCATCTGGTGAGATCTCCTGCAATATGCTCAACATTGCGGTGGGAAGAGTAAGATTTTTCTTCTCCTCTGAAGCTGATCTTCTAGTAATTCTATCCTCAGATGTCTTAGAAAAAGTTGCCTAACTGGTACCTCGTTCCCATTCCATACAAATATTACTTGGGCATTGATGCCAGCAATATGTAGTAAGGAGAAAAACACCACCATAGGCCAACGTCGCCCTTCCCCCCAGTAGTCGCGTAGGATCTGCCAGATGATTCAATTAATTTCGAGTTAATCACTTGTCCAGAAGAAAACCCAAACCACACTAGAATGTAGCTACTACTAGGGTAGGAGGATAGAAGGAGGGAGGGGTTTTCAAGTTTGAACATATTCTGGCAACAACCATAAATGTTTCTCTGGAATCTCTCAGATGACATGCGATTACCGGAGTGTTAATAAACTGTTATCGGTTCAAAAGCCCTCTACTGATTTAATCAAATTTAACTGGGCCAGTAAACTTGAGAATATTATATCTGACTTAGGATATGACTGGCTTTGGGCTGAGCAAAACCCCCAATTAGTGCTGAAACATAAAAACGAAATAAAAAATAAATACGGGGAAAGGTTATACGATCACAATGTAAATAGAGCTATGTGCTCTCAGTATGATGTTTTGTATAAATATTTATTCTGTAGATCTTCAGTACAGCCATACCTGATATTAGATTTGCCTGTCGAGAGAATAAGACTCCTAAGCCAAATTAGATTTTCCCCCAGTAAACAAATAGTTTTTTACTACAATAAAAGTACCCACAGAATTAATACCGAAGACAACTGTCCTCTATGCTTAAATGAATCACGTGATGATCTAAACTACATCCTTTTCGAATGTCCATTTTACTTAGAACCCAGAAATAAATATATTAGTACATACGAGCACAATATTTATACAGTACTGAACCCCAAGCACAACAATGATGTAATTAATCTCTGTAACTTGTTACATAAAGCTCTAAGTATTATAGTAGCTCTGTCTCAGTTATACGTATATGTTTGTTTACCTACAAAACAAAATAATACTTTTGAATTATATAAGTTTTAACTCAAGAATCTTCCATATTTTGATGTAGAGTTGACTCATAGCCATATTTTTGATTTTACCTTAAGTGCAATGTTTAGTATTATAATTACCTACTTTCTTTTTCTGTTTGCTTACTATTCTGTTGTTTTTTTTTGTATGTACTATTATTTTTGTAAAACTTCTAACCAAACTCTCTCTGTATTTTACAATTGTAAAAATCAGAAATAAATAATAAAAAAACAAAACCTGTGCCACAATAGTTCTTTTGGTTCCCCCTGTTAATTAAAATACATTTGCTGAGGGCAATTATGTCCACCTTATCTCCTGCAAAGCCGCTTTGTCGATCCTATAACGTTCACGTTCTTTTTCAAAGTTCTTGCTGGCTCTTTTTTTTTCTCAAATTCATTCTCGTTTTCTCTTGTGTTTCCTCTGCTTAGGTTTGGCATTGGTCCTCCCCCCTCGGATTCCAAATGGGCCCCAGTAACGGGGAAATAATTTTTAATCTGCACCATTCCATGAGCTCTTTGTAAAAAAAAGTAAGGCTGTCAATGGTATCTTAAAGGAATCTACTGATGTGTTTTTTTACGGGTTAGTATTTTTAGTCCTAAGCCCAATCCTCTTGGTTTATCTGGGCTTGGGACCAGCTGTGATGTCTAGCAAGCTAACTACACAGGCACAGCTTATATAATTTTGATGGCATCTTCATAATCATTTGCTACTATCACTTGGTGTCAATTAATTTTAGGGCTTAAGTAATTTTAAGAATTTAATTTTTATGATTGTGATTTATTAACACATTGCATATTGGTGTTGAGATATTTTGTCTATAGCATACCTCCCGCATTGGGATCAGGTAATGAAATATCTCTTTTTCTTGGTTTTTCAACTCAATCGACTCCTTGAGGAATTGAAAATAGATTTAGACATTTACGTTACCAGTGTAACTGAATCTTTTCCATATCCTCATAACAAATGATTAGTGAAATAAATGAATGTCAACATTCCAAGAGTGTAACAATCAGTCTGTCAGCATAGTAATTACATCAGAAGATCAGTCTCGATTATTAATCTATTTTATGGAGTATTTTATGATTGTACAGGGTTTTGTTACTTCACACTTTGTGTTTTAATTTGTAAGGAAACCACTTTTTAAAAATAACTTATATTTTCAGTGATAATTTATAATAAGGATTGCTTTTATGAAATAAGCCATAAATCTAAAGAAGTTACAAAATGATGCATAGAAGTAAAGAAAGTGAAAGTCAAAGTAATAAATATAAATATAATTATAAGTCGGTACTTTTCTGTTAGCCGGGCCAAGCCAAAAATCACCAAATAATGTAAATTTCACCAAATTTCCTACAATCATAAGGGGAATGTTTGTTTGGGGCTATTTGTTCTATTCTTTGAATCCAATCAAAACAAAAGACGTTTTCCTTTTTTTTCTTCAGTCTTAATTTAAAAAAAAAACAAAAAAAAAACAAGAAAATTTAGGATTTAGCTAGAACTGAAAAAGATCCTCAGTCCCTTTTTTTGAAGAGAAAGGTATATGGCAACATGCTATCAGAATCCTGAAATGAAACTGTCTTTTTGTGACGGAGTACGTTAGCAGTGCAATCTTTCAACATGTCGCATGAAGAAGAGCATTCCCTATGGTACATGCTTCGAATCATCTAGATTGAGTTTTCCAACATCTTTGAGATTTATTTACGACTGGAGGGAAGACATGATATCAGTCAATTGGTGTAAAAAACAACTAGATATTAATCATAATACAGTTGTAGATCTGAACAACTACTTAAGAGAAGTTTGTGTAAAAGTATTTGAGGAACGTAAGAAAAACAAATGGGTGGTCCTGAAAAAATAGTTGAGACAGACGAGAGCTTATTTACAAAATAAAAGAACAATGCCTGTCGAATTCACAATTGGCACCATATGAGTGCCCGGCTTACGGAAAAGTATCTATAAGCCTAATTTGAAACATGGAAGGAAAATGGATAAATGCCTCATGTACAGAAATAAATTATTTGTTTGTAACAGATTACAAAATAAAACCTGTTTACAATCATCTATTAGAAAAATTTAAAACTGTTTATACTCATGAAAACCTGTTGATATCTATCTTTATTTGTTGATCGAGCAGAATGTGGTATGCTATGGGGTTCATTTGGGAAAAAAAATTGACAATATTTGAGTGGTAATAAAAAAAATTACCTCCTACTGTAATCAAAATTACAAAATATTTTCTCCATCTTCTTGATGCACATTATCAACTGTACAGTATACAATGATACATTGAATAATTATTTATATTATTCAAAAAGTGTTTGTACATTCTTATTATTGTTTCCTTGCCTATAATCTATGTTCTAGGGTAACTAGTTCCAGTATCATTGTGATTCAAGCTGCTTCTAATTTCATTCGTAATATTTCTCATCATATGAATGATAATGCTAATTTGGCAAAAAATATGGTATGCCTTAATTTATTTACTATTTTATTATTTTGATAAATTTGAAATATAAAATATGATTGGTTTTTTTTTACTTAAAAAAAAACTTTTCAGGCTAAGCTATGAAAACTTTTTAACAACAGATTATTATTACACACACACACACACACATATATATATATATATGACTTTGGTGGTTTTTACTTTACTTTGTTAGACATTTTATTGCCTTTCAAATGATTTCATAAACAATCAACCAAAAATATATACCTTTTCAAAATGTGATTATATTTTGTCAAAGTTTTTAGGTTATGTTTTAATGTATACATCTTATCAATTTTATTTTAAATAGTTAGATAATGTATATTAGAGATTGTTTATCATATTCCAACATCTCATCATCATCATCATAATCCTTCCCTCTTCTACCACTCTGTGGTGTGAGCATCACATTTATAGAGCCTGGACCACCAAGCCTCTCTTTCCCGAGCCAACTCTCTCCTTCGGTTCCAGTCCATTCCTCCCCTCCTGAAACATCCCTCCTCCCAGGAGATGCAAGGCCTTCCTCTGGGCCTGTTTCCCTCCGTATAGGTCTCGTAAGTCTTCCTGGTGATTCTCTCTGGATCCATCCTAAGGAGCTGTCGGAACCACCTTAGTTTGTGTTCCTCTTGAAGGATCTTAGCTGGTTTTTGACATTGAGATTAGCTCGTACGGTTGTGTTAGTTATCCTATCTCTCTGAGTTTTTCTTTTTACATTTTGCAGGTACCTAATTTCCTTTGCTTGTATTTGACTTCTGTGCTTTGTGGTGAGAGTCCACGATTCCAAAAAGTAAGATAAGATAGGAGGGAAGGTCAATGTATAGACAGATAGTTTGTTCAACATTGTCACCTCTCTCCTTCCCAGGAAACCCTGTCGGATCATGTTAAACATCTTCCCAGCTGCTCCAATTCATTAAACCACTTCTTCGTCAATGTAGACGTTTTTATTGAGATGAGCACCTAGATATTTATAGCTCTCAATCTGCTCTCATCTCTGTCCTCCAACTGTCATTACTCTCATTATCCTTCAGAGTATCTTCCCTATTTGCATGCAGTTAGTCTTCCCTGGGCTAATTTTCATATTTATTTTTCAATAGTTCCTCTTGGAGTACAGTTCTGTTATCTTGGAGGCCTCGGTCAGTGGCAGCTAGTAATACAACGTCATCAGTGAAGGCCAGCAAGGAAAGTTTGATGTGGTGAAGGTTTCTGTGTCCTAGCTGGAATTTCCTCATCATCAGCTTTGCTTTCCTTAATGCCAAGTCCAAAACCAACATATCATTTAAAAAAATTTTTTTTAAACACTTTATTGAAACATTGCAATTTGCCACTTGTGGGCAATAAGGTGCTAAGTAGCTTACAATCATTCCATAACAAAACAATGATATAAACAAAATAAAATATATACATGCGGAAAAATATATGCATGCGGTAATAAAAATAAATTAATGCAAAAATGATAATAAAATAAAGTCTAAAAAAAAAAATTATGTACACATTCATACCCTATTTACAATTTGCCTGGGGTCCTCCTGGAACTAAACTTCTTCTCCAGGAATGAGGGCAAAGCAGGAGTCCGGGAGGCCCCAACCCTCTTTCCCAGCCGCGTCACTGGCATTAAACACCAATGGAAGCTGGTTAAGGGCGCTTCACACACACAGTTCGTGAGTGGAGAATCTGGCCAGTGCCAATACTCCAAATAACATTATTATATCAGGTCTCAGGGTTAGTGGGCCATTGCCGGTTTAGACGGCGGGGTGGGTTATATGGAAGTGTGGAACTAGTTAATGACTGAGCCAGGGGGTTGGGATGACAGGCAAGGTTTTGGTGAAAGTTTGAAAATTTAGTAGGGATGAGGTCGAGGACAAAAGGAATGTTGTGATCATTATGGAGGGTTTTGTTGGAGACATAATAAGGAGCATTGACAATAGTTCTCAGGACATTGGATTGAAAGGATTGAATGTGTCTGATATTAGTTTTTTTTTTTGCGGTCCCCCACAGTTCCAGTCCATAGGTCCAAATAGGTTTGATGATGGTCTTGTATATTAGTAGTTTATTGTCTATTGAATGATGGGGGGTCCTACTTAGTAATCTGTATAGTTGGCTGAATTGTTTGTTAAGTTCCTGTCTTTTGAGCCTGGTATGAGGATTCAATGTAAGTCTTTTGTCTAGGAGAAAGCTAAGGTATCGTACTGTGTCGGAAATGATATCGTAATCTGGATGAGATGATAGAATGGCTGTGTCTTCTATGAACGTTGCAAGGAAGGTTTCAGGAGTAATTGGGATATCAGCGGTGTACGATAAGTATAGGATAGGACCCAAGACGCTGCCTTGGGGGACTCCAGCTTGAATTGGGTAAAGATTAGAGTATTCGTTACCACAGCGTACTTGGAAGTAGCGATCAGAGAGGTAGAATCGAAGGACTAGGAATAAGGATTGATGTAACAGGGTTTTGAGGTTGAAAAGCAAACCGGCATACCATACCCGGTAGAAAGCTTGTGCTACATCCAGAAATGCGCCTGTGCAGTATTGTTTTCTTTCAAGAGCAGAGGATATGTGATGGACAACTCGGAGGCCCTGCTGGACCGTCGAGTGCCTGGGACGGAATCTAAACTGATATGAAGGAATATCATTGGATTCGATTGTGGGTAGGATTTGTTTCAGGAGGATTTTTTCAAAAATTTTGGAAAGAATAGGAAGCAGGCTGATGGGTTGGTATGATGAAGTGGCATTGGGTGGTTTGCTAGGTTTAGGGAATATGACAGAGTGTTTCCACAGCAAAGGGAAGTGAGTTGTACGAAGGATACAGTTGTATAGATAGGTAAGGAAAATTATAATAACGTACCAACCCGCCACTGCCGAACCCCGTATGCCAGCAATGGCAGGTTGGGGGATAAAAAAAAAAAATAAAAAAAAAAAAGGAAAATAATCGCTTTTTGAGGAAGATTTTGAATAATCTGGGTGGTTAGAAGGTCATGTCGAGGAGATTTGTGGACTTTTAACTTTTGTTAGAGGAATTTGACCTTAGAGAGATTTACAGCTTTAGGAGTTAAGGATAGAGGAATAGGTGAAGAGAGGAATTCATTAATATTAGAAACGTGCGTAGGGTGGATTTCAGGATGTGGAATAATGTATTTGACAGGTGTTTGGCAAATTCTTCTGCTTTGTCCTCATCTGATGCAGCCCAAGAACTGTCTTCACATGGGAGGGGATGGGAAATAGTATTTGAGGATTTTTTTGGTGGCATTCCAAAGGGAATTATCAGAAGCAGATAGTGTGGAAAGGTAGAATTTGTAGGATTCAGATGTATAGGTTGTCAGGTTCTTTTTGACTAATTTGGTGAAGTAGTTATACAGTCTCCGTTCGTGAGGATGCCTGGTTCTTTGCCAAAGGGATCAGTAACAGTGTTTGATAAGGATAAGATCCCTAAGATCTTGCGATAATGGATTTTTCCTGTGGATTTTGAAGGAAGGATGGGGTGAAGATGCAGTCCAAACTGCTAGCTGAATCAAATTGGTAAAGGAATTGACTGCATCATCTAACTCCTGAGCTGTTTTTAGGGAAACTCTGAGGTCAATAGTGTCGGATACAAGCTGGTGAAATAGGTTCCAGTCAACTGGTCCCCTAATAAATGATGGCGGAGGAAGTTTGGATATTGGGACTATAGAAAGGGTAAGGATCAAAGGACTGATCTGAGGACAGTTCATCAAGGCGTTCTATGGAGTAGTTTAGGGGACCTAAACTAACCTAATGGATGAAAAAGTCAAGGAGATCAGGATTTCGGTTTGGGTTAGTGGGCCAATATGTAGGGGTGCCTGGAGAAATAAAACTGGAATTATGGGAGTTAAGTGCAGAGAGGAGAATGCCACCTCAGGTGTTAGTAGTTCTTGAGCCCCATTGTTGATGTTTCACATTGAAGTCTGCACCTAAAAGGAAATGAATCCCTTAGGAGTTCAGGAGAGAGCTGAATTGGGAATGGTTAATGGATTTATTAGGAGGGCAGTACATCGATGCTAATGTGATGGGAAAGGAAAAGGTTTTGATTGTAACAGCTGTAGCCTGAAGGATATTGTTTGATGGGAGTGGGAATGAGTGTTGGGAGAGGGATTGATGGACTATGACAGCAGTACCAACATGAACTTTTCCATCAGAATGATCGGCCCGGTAAGTTTGGTACTGTGTTATGTTTATCTTCCGTTTACTGGTCAGTCGAGTTTCTGTAATTAAGGCTACATCAATTTTTTTATCATACAGTAAAGATGTTAGTTCGTCAGTGTGGTTTCGAATACCATTCACATTCCAAAGGAGAATGGATAAGGTGGATGTCATTTAAGAATTTTGTTGGACAGGAAAGAAATGGGAAACAAGATTTGTTAGGAAAGATATTAGTGGTGTGACCATGGATTTGAACTCGGAGAGGAATGATGTGAGTAGTGTTGTGAGATCAGTAGCTTTTGAAGGAGGGGGGATATGAGGGATTTGATGTGGGGTATTTGGATATTGATTTATTGAATATATTGGCTGTTGGGGCTGGTTTTGTGGTTGTAAAGGATTGATTTGTGGTTTAGAGAGGTGTTTTGGAGGTTCGGGTTGTAGCGTGGCCCCGAGACTATTTGTTTGTTGACCACCTGACATTTCGGCGTAGGAGACAATTCCATCTACAATTTTAGAAGGCTGTCTTCTTGAGGTCCTCACTTCGTCACTGGGCCGACGTGCTGCCAGAACATGAGATTTTATTTTTTTGTAGGTTTGGTAACCTTTATAATTGGCTGGATGGCCTTGAAGACATAGTGCGCAGACAGCTGGTGTTTCTCTCGGCTTGACACACTCTTCAGTTTTATGCGGTTCTCCGCATTTGATGCATCTTGGAGTATGAAGGCAGTAGTGCCTAGTGTGCCCGTAGGCTTGGCAGTTATGACATTGCACAATGTCTTTCTTTGGGTATGGTTTTTCAATTTGAACCTGGGTATAGTAAAGTCTACTTACATCATAGATTTTTTCTGCTCCGGTGCTGGTTCTAAATCTATGTAGAAGAGAGGCAATGGGATTTTGTTTCCTGTCCCAGGGTGTACAGTATTCTTCTTGTAGACATTTGTAATTTGTCTAACTTTGAAGCCCTATGACATCAGCAGGGGTGGTTGGGTACAATTTTCTGACTACCACTCTGATGGATCTCTCCTCTTTTAGTTGGTACATGTGGTAATCTAGAAGAGGTACTGTGAATCTGTAGTCCACCTATCTGAATTTGTAACTCATGGTGGATTATTTCTCTGTAGTTTTAGTTATATTAGTTTGAATAGTGCTTTGTTCTGAGTAGTGATATAGATATATAAATTAGCAAAGTTGTTATGGTGTATACTGAAAAGTTTTTATGTGAATGTGTCAACTGATTGGGCCAAACCCAAATTATATATCTGTTGTCAAATTGTATTTATTTTGCTTTATCCACTTTTCTTACTTAAACTAATTAAATTTGGAATTTTATAGAGAGATTATTTTTTTTTATTGAACTCCAAATTTAATTTAAATTTATTTGAATTAGATTGTTTCTCCGTTAGGTTTTCATAGTAAAAAAGCATTTTCAAAAGAAAAAAGAAAAGAAACCTAACATATTTTCTCTTGTTGTTAGATGGTTCCACTATTATTTGGAGATCTAATACGTTTATCTAAAAACCAATCTTTTTCTGAATTCTTGGATTTGTCTTGTGCCAATATAGAATCATATGTTGTTTATTGCAGTAAAATCATGAATACTGATTGCCAGAGAAAAGGTAAATATTTTGCTTATGTGTAATCATAATACTTGATAATTATCATTATTAGTAATGTTTCCAGTTTCTTTTAACTATTTTATAAATCACTTTGTATTGTTAAAATTAAATTATTATATATATATATATATATATATATATATATATATATATAAGTCAAGACAAGACTGATGATCGCATAGTCGCTAAGATCAAGCTGACCATTGTAACAGCTGTTAATATGTATGCACTATATATAAAGGTTCAAGATGGCAATACAGTCAGAGTGTTAACCCAGTTATCGTGTGAGTCATTTCATCCTAAATTTTCTTTTTTTTTATGTTTTGTTCCTGGAAGTATATAAGTTATATATATATATATATATATATATATATATATATATATATATATATATATATATATATATATATACAGTAAAACCTCTATTAACGGACACCCTAAATAGCGGTCACTCCCCAATACCGGACGATTTTTTTTGCACCAACATTTTAATACAATTTTTAAGGCATTTGAACCTCTATTTAACGAAACCTCTGATTAACGGTCACGGACAGGCTGTGTTGGTTAGAAATTGATTTAACAAACCTCTAAAAGACGGACAGTATGACTTTATCCCTTTCCCGTTTCTCGGAAACAATTAGTTGTTTCCGGTCTAAGAAAACAGGGACAGCTGTGTTTACTTTTGAGTAAAGGTTTTCCACATAAATACTTTTTTTTTATTCTCGAACTTGCTTTATTAAAATTTAGTTCTGTTCTAACCCTCGTGGTAGGCGGCTGAAAATGTCTCCCTCACGTAAGAGACTCACTTTAGAACAAAATATAAATGTAATCGACGTTTATGACCGTGAAAAGTTAAGTGTACGTGCGCAAGCGGAAAGACTCAATATCGGTATGACACAAGTTTCGGAAACACTCAAAAACCGTGCGGTGTTTTTTTAATTTTATTCTACTTACCTTTTAAACACATGGGAAATTGAATAAGAGAGAATTAATTTGTACAAATATATATTTATGAAAAAATAAAACCTCCCTTTAAAGGACACCTTTAAATAACGGACAAAAATATTTGCACCAGGGCTGTCCGTTAATTCGAGGTTTTACTGTATATGTAAGTTCGGTTTTAAATTTCTTAAAAGTAATGTAAGGATAGAGATAGTTAGGAGTGCAGTCAATTGAAACACCATATAAGTGAATACTTATTTATTGTGTGCCAACGTTTCAACCTACTTTGTTGGTCATCTTCAGGGCTGTGAGAGAAAACAGACAAAACAAAATAACAATAAAATTACATTACAGTACCAATGTAATAATAATGTAGAGTAATATAAAAGTTGAACGAACTAGTGAAGGAATTATATGAATAAAAATGATCAAAGAATAAATTTACAGAAAGGTGATAATGCAAACAAAATACAAACAGAAAAAAAAAAAATGGTAAACAGAAAGTTACAAAATGAAAGAATATAGACATAACAAGGTGGGATATAAGAGATATACAAGTATGTAAAACCTAGTTTAATACAGATAAAATATAACATGTATAATAATAGACTCCTAGAGAGTTAACATAAGAAAACTGATAGAAATTTTAACAAAATGTGATGCCAAATAATAAATAATGGAAGAATTATGTAGAAAGCAAAGCAAACAATAAGAAATATCGTGAATGAAAAGTAGAAAAGTAAAATATAAATATAAAATTGAAAATATAAGTATGGGAAGTTAATTATATAACGGTATACAATTAGAATGAAGTTGCATTAGTGAATATAAAAGAAACGTATATAAAATAGGTATAAAAATTCAGTTAGAGAATGGAGATTAAATGTAAAAATATGATGCTAAATAATAATGAACTCTAAGATATTAACATATGATGGATGCCAAAGTGATGATGTGAGAAAAAGGTGCGAATAATGGAGATGGAGAAGGATGAAGAGAAGATACAGTATTAAAATGTGTACTACTAAATATAAGGAGCGGCTGCAAGGAAAGGTGACTGGCAACTAAAAACGTTACAAAGTAAGTCGGAAGTATTAACTGTGATCTCTGACGGCCAAAAAAATAACTAAGAAAGAGAATATAGGAAAATGCATAATAAAGCGAACATTTGTGACACGTAAATAATGATTTGTGTTATTATGTAGCCTTCTGGCCAGATGAATTTTATGTTTTTCTTTTTATTTGTTCATTATTGTTATTCTAAAGGGACTTTGTCCCAGAATAAAGTTTATTTTCTATTCTATTCTATTCTATTCTAAAAAAAAATTTAAAAATTAAAGACATGGGGAAGAAAGAAAAGCAAGAGAAATAATGATAAAATTAATGAGGTAGAGAGGTAATAACAATAAAATATAAGTCAAGTGGTCATAATGTGTATATATAGGTGAGATAATAGGAGAACAATATGGTAATAGGTAATAGAAAAAACAATATCATATGTTAATATCTTAGAGTTCATTATTATTTAGCATCATATTTTTACATTTAATCTCCATTCTCTAACTGAATCTTTATACATACTTTCTATATGTTTCGTTTATATTCACATCATATTAATCCAACTTCATTCTAATTGTGTACAGTTATATAATTAACTTCCCATACTTACATTTTCAATTTTATATTTATATTTTACTTTTCTACTTTTCATTCACGGTATTTCTTATCGTTTGCTTTGCTTTCTACATAATTCTTCCAATATTTATTATTTGGCATCATATTTTGTTACAATTATTTTTTTCAGTTTACTTATGTTAACTCTCAGGGGTCTATTATCATACAAAATATTGTATGATATTGACCCGTTGCCCTATCCATTGACCCCCCATTCATTCAATTAGTTGTTTATTTTATTATCAAAAGTATTTACAAAAATGATTTATGTTTTTAGTTTAAAAAAATGATACTTTCAAATGACATGCAATCTGCAATAATTGAATTAGAAGTTTTATTTCTTCCTTATCCATTTTAGAGCTCTCATCCAAGGTCCAACTATTTCACGGGAGCTCAAACACTATATATTATGCTGATTAAAGGAACTTGTAAAGATTACAGATTTATCTAGAAATATTCAAAGCATAGATTATACTTGCTTAATTTTACATATTTGAATAAACTATCATTAATTTTTACACATTTTCATTCATTCTTTCATCTGACATAATTCTACATTTATTTAAGATAACATGAGAGATTATATGTGACTACCTTTTTAATTGAAATTAGAAGCATATTTTTTACAATTTTTTTTATTTTAATTTTTAATACATAGGTAGCATACCTCATCTCTTATTAATTTTAGTTACCACCTCTGTATCTTAATAATGTATAACACAGTGACATGAGATGAAACCTAATTCTAATTGGACAATAAAATTACAATCAAGATGATTATGTTAAAGGGAAACAACAGTTTAATATATAAGGAAAACAAATAAAATTAAATTACAGACACTGAATATTTATATATACACCTATTATGTTGTGGTGAATGGTGCTTAGTACCTATAATCGTGTTTTTAAAAAACACAATTTTTGTTTCTTCTTTTTCTTCATAGTAAGGAATAAATTCACAAAAAGTTAATTTCTCATTAAAAAAAAAATTGTCATTTTTAAACACTGTCTCAGAAAATTGTAAATGTACAGATGTCTCCTTGCACTGTAAGTACAATAGTTAGTTTATTTTATACCATTAAGTAGTTTGTTATGACTGTATTAGTACACTAGGAGAAGGTTCAGTTTCCATGATATTTGGCAAAATAAATTTACAAGATGGCTATTTCCTCTCAGAATTTTTATTTTAATTTTTACCACAGAAAATTTAAGACCTACAGTTGTGTATTACCATTATAATTAGAGCTAGTTATAATCACCATAAATTGGTTTACAGCTAACTTAGCAGGAAAAGCAGTTCCCATGTTTACCAAGATAAATTCACAATATGGTTATTTCTTGTTTTTCAGGAAAAAAAATAATTGTTTTGAACATTTTCTTGTACACTCTTAGAAAAACAGATGTATAAATCACTCTAATTTGTGTTAGTTAAATTCACCACAAAATAGAAATTTTTGGACAACTTTTCAAAAGTTAATTTTCAAATATGGCAATAGTTATTTTTAATATTTGTTGAATAATATTAGTTGACCGTGTATATAGAAGGAAGAAAATGGTCCTGGTAGAGGTCAAGAAAATTCTCTTATATAGGGAGAACTTTTTATTGGTAAGCCATTGTATCGATTGCAGGTCTTCTTCAGGGATAAATATACAAGATACAAATAAAATAAAATAATACATGGCACAGAATAACAATATATGCAATATATTGATAGAATAATGTTATATGTAGTAAGTAGTAGAATTAAAAGCCAGAAGGGATTGAATTACATAATGACAAAGAGGTACTGTTTTAATCCAACAAAGTAACAAATGCAAAATTAAAAATTAGAGCAAAGTAAAAAATGAAAAATTATCCAATAAAGTGTCCAAAAAAGATAACTAATGGGAAATTAATAATTATAGTAGATAAGATTGATTAAAAAAAAAGTTATAGTTAAGTATAGAAAAGAATTATATTGGATATAATAATAAAATAAAAATTTATTCAAATAAAAATAAATAATAGAATTAATAAAAATTCAGAATTATAGTAGATTGAATTTTTATATAGAAATTTTATAGAGTTACAGGAAATTTGGTACAAAATAACTAATATGAATTCTTTAAAAATTAACTTAACAAATTTTGTAAGGAATTACAAAAAAAATTTAAACAGATGATAAATAATAACAAGATATAATGGATTATTCAATAAAACGTATGGAATAACAAAAATTATAAGAATAAAGTAAACAAGTGTTAGTGTAAAAATAAAGTAAATAGGAAGTGATGAATAATAACATGCATAAAGTGATTATTTAAAATATTAATTAAAGATGGATTATAGAGAACAGACACCAAAGGGGTTTGAATAAGAAAGAGGTATAATTTTGGGAAGTTATAAACTATTGTGGTATTATTAAAACCTCTCCAACATAGTTTACCGTATTCCCTGTGCTACCCCCATATGCAATTCCTCCTATGTTAGTGAAACTAAAAATCATCTAAAATGTAGAATAATCCAACACAAAACCTCTATTTTTTCCAAAAACCAATGCGGCTCAAGACTATCGGAACACACCCTTAAATTAACCCATATTTTCAATTTTGATTAAACCACTGTTCTTGCTACTGTCCCCAATCCCCCCCCAAAAAAGATTGATTGCAGAATCCATCCATTATATCTTTATGTCTTGTTATTATTTACCATCTGTTTAAAAATTTTTTTTTGTTATTCCTTACTAAATTTGTTAAGTTAATTTTTTTAGAATTCATATTAGTTATTCTGTATAAAATTCCCTATAACTCTATAAAATTTCTATATAAAAATTCAATCTACTATAATTTTGTCTTTTCAACATTTTTTAAGTATATTTTTTATTGATTCTATTATTCATTTTTATTTTTTATTTGTATCAATTTTTATTTTATTATTATATCTACTATAATTCTTTTCTATACTTAATTATATATTTTTTTAACAATCTTATCTACTATAATTCTTATTTTCCCATCTGTTGCCTTTTTTGGACAATTTATTGGATAATTTTTCATTTTTTACTTTGCTCTAATTTTTAACTTTGCATTTGTTACTTTGTTGGATTAAAACAGTACCTCTTTGTTATTATATAGTTCAATCCCCTCTGGCTTCTAATTCTACTACTTACTACATATAACATATTCTACTAATATACTACATATATTGTTATTCTGTGCCATGTATTATTTTAATTTATTTGTATCTTGTATATTTATCCCTGAAGAAGACCTGCAATCGATACAATGGCTTACCAATAAAAAGTTACCAAAGTAGATAAGAGAATTTTCTTGACCTCTATTATTTTTACTAAGTTCTATTTTTTAATTTAACTGAATACAATAATTTGTTTTAGGACACTCTGCTTTAGACAACTGTTGTGTATTATTAAATGATTATGTTTTGCTGACTATGGAAGGAAAAATATGCATCTCTTACTTTAAATTTTTCATAATGAATTTTGATAAGGTAATCACTTATATAGAGTTATTTTATTTATTATTATATTATAATTATAATATATATTATTTATTAATATTTTAAGTATTAAATATGTATTTAAGCATGAAAATTCGTTATAAATTTTAAGATTTATTATTGAACTTTTATATTACTTTATTTAATTGTGTATTCTTTGCTCATTATTTTCAGTTTAGATTGATTGTGTAGATTTAGTTGTTGTTTTAACGAATAAGTTATTAAATGTCATACTTCTTTTATTGAGGAATAAAAGAAGTATGAAATAAAACAGTTACTTTTAATTCTTGTAATAAAAGTTAACATTTCCTTTATGAGAAAGATAAACTAAAAATGACTCTATTTTACTTCATTACAATTGCTCTGTGACCAGAGATTTGTTGTATGACAAAGTGCACTAGTCATAACTTCTTTTATGAAGTATAACACAAAATATAGTATGTTCAAATGTATAAAAAAGAAAATGACACAAAAACGAAATTTCCATATAAAATTAGTGCATGCAGAAATAAAAGAGTGGGAATCGTGAATAATGTAGCAGATATACTGGAAAGGTTTACAGGACACTTTATTAATTGCTAGGCACATGCGGCATAATGAGAACCTCTGAAGAAGGAGATATTGAAATGATTGCTGATGATTGAGAAACCTTGCCCTCTCCTGTGATGTATCAGAATCCACTGAAATGCTAAAAGATAATAAATCCTGTGGATCTGATGGGATACCTATTGAATGGCTTAAAAATGAGTGTTCATCTTAAGGAAATCACACTTCTGATTAAAGCCATATGGACAATGGAAGATATGCCGGATGAATGAATTAATGGAGTATTATATCTAATTAATAAAAAAGGCGATTCCTTTAACTAAACAAACTAAGATATATCTCATGACTGAATACAGTCTACAAACTGTTATCAAATTTAATCTTCAAAAGGCTGATGATATACAGGATTATCAGCGTGGATTTACTAAGGGAAAATTAAAAACATATTAGATTTTCATATTAGACATATTAGACCTTTAAACAAATAATAGATCTTCGAGAAAAAAAAAAAAAACAATATAATTTTGACTATGGAGGACTAGAGATCTCCTTAAAAATTATTTTTAAAAGTATTGACTTTCCAGTTAAGGAATGCAGAAAAAGAAATAATTGAAAATGACACCATAGTGTCGAAACGTTTTGTTTTATAAAACAATAAAATAATTGACTGGAAGCAAATTTTTTTTTTCTCGAAGATGAAATTTACAATAAATCCAGTTTAAAAAAATTATAAGAATGAGCAAATAATAGAAAAAATATAATATGGGGTAAAAACGCACCATTTATTTGTTGATTCCAAGCTGCCTAGGATACAATTAACAGAAATATTCTATATCATGCAATATGGGAATTAAATTATCCACCAAAGCTTATCTGGTTCATTAAAATGTGGATGAACAAATCCAAATGTCAGACATGAATGGAATCACACTTTCGGCCCCAATCAATATGTTCAATGAGCTCAAACAGGAGGCTGTTTCAGTATACCTTCTTTTTAACATCCCATTTGAGAAGCTCTTATGGAATTCCAAGATATAGGCCAGAGGACACATCTTTAATAAGGAAACCCAGCTCTTGCATATGCTGATGGTATTGATGTCATAAGTAGAACAGAAAATGGACTAAAATATCAGCTAAGGAGCTTTGGGATTGCCCATTTATGAAAATAAGGCAAAGTATGTGACTACAAACTATAACTACAATCCAGCACTTCAAATAAGTAATTATAAGTTTGAAAAAATAAATGGTTTTGTATATTTGAGAGCGTTCATAGACTCCAAAAATAACACCACCAAATAAATCAAAAAAGGATTTTGTCTGATTATAGGAGTTACTATGGGGATTAAATATGTACTTTAGATCCAAATTAATTACTACAAATAGTCGCCCTATTAGGAAATAAAAGTCGCCCTATAAAAAACCTTAATAAGATCGATATTAACCTATGGCTCAGTAACATGGGTCCTTAAGAAAAATGACGAGCAGAAACTGTTGTTACTCAAAAGGAAAATACAATGCCGAGTTTATGGACCAGTTTATGTAGATGGAATATGGAAAATCTATCCACAGAATTCAACAACATCCCAATTGTGAAGTTCATTAAGTTAATGAGACTGTAATGGGCTTGGCATGTGAAAAGGATGGCAGAAGATAGGATGCTCAAAAATGTTGAGATTGCTTACGCACAGATTAGAGGCTGGATCCATCCCTATGGTATGGAGTGCATGATAGATTATTCTCCAACCTTAGAGAGTTAGCCACATACACGCTTCAGACATATGGGAACAGCTGGGTTATCAGCAGCTATTTAGGGCATGATAATAAATAGATGAATGTTCTGAAATATGTTTTATTTCAACAATTGAGGTGATTAATAAGTGACAGATAACAAAAGAGGAAGCAATATGTTTACCTAGACTCGACTAGGTGCTATAACAGGACTTCTTTATTCACATATAACGTTATTTAATGACTGACAGCACTTTTCTGAAACAAAAGAACTGCCTAATACCGTGTGTGAAATAATGTAATTCTCAAACAAAGTTTCGGAGTTATATCAGACATATAGTAATTGGCTTGAGGCTACACAACTTGTTAATGGGGTGTTTAACTGGGAATGGTGGATTAGAAGTAAATGGAGCTCTATCAGGCACACATATAGTTAGATATTATTGAATGGAAAAGCTCTAGTTGAACCTAAATTTTCTGTTGAAAATAAGGACTAGCTAAATGGAGTCTTTCAAAGGCAATTTATTTGGACAAATATAGAGCAAGAATAAATTAATTGATCTGTAGCATCACATTGGTCGCTTAAAAACGTGAGCTGTATTAGATTAGCTAGAACAGTTTCTCTTGTTTTCAAGAACTGTTTTAAATTGCTTTTAGGAGAATGACTTTTAATTTGATTTTCTCTATGAACTGCTTGAAAAGTTAGTAAATCAATGATTTCTTTGATTTAGGAATTGTGGTGGACATAAAATACCCTGATTCAAAGTTTTAACAGCTTGAAGATTTTTTGAAACAATTTGCTTAAAAAGAAAATCCATCAACTCACTAGTATTCATGAGTGAAATAGTTACAGAGAATTTGGAGTAAAAATTTCATGAATTATTTTTTAATAATTAAATCCTCCTGATCTCCTTTAATAACAAAAAGAAACTTGACTTAGGATTATTAAAAACTTTACAATTAAATAAATACACTAGTTACTGAAAACTATTGAAGGCTTTTCTAACTTATCTTCTCTTTACCTCACTCCCTATATTGCCTCTAATAGATTAGTATTATCAGTCAGCCTTTCTTTGTTAATATTTTTGAAGTATTTATTTTCTTTTTTGATTGTATAGCTATTTAGCACTATTACCTATTGCCTGAAAGTGGCAGATTTTAATATTCCAATGAAGTGTTTATATTCTAAAAAAAAAAAAAATGTTTTTGAAACATAGATATAATTAAGATAGCCTTTTTGATGTTGCAGTTACTAAAGGTTGTCATGAAAGAAGATGAGTATTTTTGCTCATGTTTTGTTAGTCTAATATGTAAGTCAATTTTATTTGTATTGAATGCATCAAAATTTTTCTGTTGCATTTCAATTTTTTTCAATATCCAACAAATAAGAATTTCACTTATTTAGTAGATAAATTTATGAATATTTATGTATATAAATATACATAAAATGATTTTTTTCAGGTAAATTCTCATTGGTTGATAATGATAAAACTTTTTCATTTTTTGATTAATATTAAAAATAATCCTATTGGAGCATATGCGTTGATTAATGGATTAATATTCTTTCATAATGCAAGCATAAAAAAATTATTAGATGAGGAAACGATAAAAGTAAAACTCTCTGTAAGTAGTTTTGAATATTATGATTACCATATTTATTATTCAATAAGCATGAAAATCTTTTTCAGTTATTTTCAAAAATATTTTATTTTTTTTTAACTAGATCAATGATATTGCTCATATACACTGACAGGCAAAAAATTCCACCCACTTGATTTTTTCATGTTTTCATCTAAACATATTTTTGCTTTGGATTGGTATATTTTTTTAATGAATAAATATGTATTTTTTTTCAATTAGGAATGTCAATATAGAGGATAATAAACCTTAATCCTTAATTCAATGAAAGAGCTGTAGATTCCAATGTTCACTTTCTATGGAATTAAAATTTTATTGTGTCATTTGTTCAGTGCCGTTTCTTGCAGCAAATTTCTTAATTTCCGGCTTTTAATTTTTGCAATTTTAAGTTTAAAAATGCTTCTTCATGTTGAGGATGTTGGGCATGGTGTGGCACTTATCGATGGTGGACGTTCCATTAGATATGCAGCTAATGCCATCGGAGTTCTCTATGAAACTTTACGAGACACCGTCAGGCATTTTCGAGAAACTAGAAAAAAAACAGAAACGAGAAAAACCATAGAAGGCCCTGAAGGCCCGGTTCTAGACAGCCTAGGGTAACAGAACCACAGGATGACCAGTTTTTTACTTTAAGAATTTTACCATATATTATATACAAATACCGTATATACAAATACATTTTTTTTTAAAAGTGGGTAGAATTTTTTGCCTGTCAGTATATGTACTAGTTGACCCGACAGACTTCGTCCCGTCCAGTATTTGGTGAAAATAGAATAAAATCATGTATTAATTTCTTTGAATTCTATTCATTTTATTGTAAATTATATTTATAATTACTTATAAATATATGTAATAAGTAAATTATATTTATATTTATTTTTATATTTCTAAAAAAAAGAATAGAACAATGATTGTATTCAATTTAAGGCTGCATGATACACATTTTCACTTGCACATATGTATGTAGGGCAGGTATTGCATTCGTCGAAAAAAAAAGTTTCAAGATAATTCTGCCAATTCTGTCTGTCTTTTTATCAATTGCAGCCTAAACGGCTGTAATGATTTTGTTTAAATTTCATATTTGAGTTAGATTAGTCAAATGGGGTAAAACAGCGTACCACATGTTAAACACGTTAAAAGCTACCTCAGGGGTTACCTGGAAACAACTTGTTAGCTATAAATAATTTCATGGACAAAGATAGACAACTTGCTCTGAAGTAGTCTATCTATTATTTAAAAAGCTGACCCCGCAGGCGTTACCCTGTGTAATTTCAAATTGCAGAAAATCTGTGGTCAATTGTGCATTGCAATTGATGCTTTGTGTTGAAATATTTGCTGGAAGGGTTGCGGTCGGGTCAATTTTGAACTGTATTTCCTCTCATTGAAGCACTCTGTGATAAATGATATTTTTCGTTTTGTTGTCAGGTGTGAAAACGATCAAAGCGGATGGTTTTGACACGGGAACATACAACATACAGTTGACTGTTTGAAAAACATTCATTTTCCAGATTAAGGCCACAAACACTGAATGATTAGCCTTGCGATTTATTGATTGTCATGGCAAAAGCGAGACGAATTAGAAATTGGATTTGCTTAAACTCATCCTCATTATCATCATAATCAATCCTCTTTCCCGCCTAAGCAGTGTGAGGAGGAATTCTGCACAGCCTTCTCCAGCTCTGCCGGTCTTCCACCAACTGTGCTCTTCTGTTCCAATGGAGTCCCCTCTTCTCAAAGTCCTTCCTCACCTCTTCTTCCCACTTCTTCCTAGGTCGTCCTCTTCCTCGTTTTCCCTCCACTTTGTCTCGGTAGGTTTCGCTAGCAATTCTGCTAGGATCCATCCTCAGGAGGTGTCCAAGCCATCTCAGTCTGTTTTCCTCTATTAACTTGTTGGCTGGTTGAACATTCAGGTTCGACCTTATAGTGACGCTCCGGACTCTGTCTCTTTTTGTTTTGCCCTCTATATTTCTGAGAAATCTCATTTCTGCTGCTTGTATTCTGGATTGATGTTTCTTTGTCAGTGTCCATGATTCTGAAGAGTACGTGATGATAGGAAGAAATGTTGACTTAAATACAGCTACTTTCGTTTCCTTTTCTACTTCTCTTCAGTTAAGAAATCCTCTCTTAACCGCTTCAAACATCCTGCCCTCGGCACAAATTCTCTCGGTCACTTCCAAATCGATGCATCCATTTTTGTTAGATGCGCTCCCAGGTATTTGAAGTTCTCCACTTGTTCTTCAACTCTAATGACCCTCATTATTCTCCTTAGCTTCTTTCCTACCCTCATCACTTTTGTTTTATCAGGGTTTATGGTCATATTTATAGCCAGCAACTCTTATTTTAATCTGCTAACATTATGCTGGAGGATTCTGTCATTCTCTGAGAAAACCACAATGTCATCCGCAAATACCAGCAGTGAAAGGCTTGTTGATCTCAGATTGGCATAATTCTAGGTGGAACTTTCTCATTTTTGTCTTTGCCTTTCGAAGAGCTGAATCCACGACCTAAATGAACAATAGGGGACTCGGACTACATCTCTGCCGGATTCCAATGGTGGTCTCAATTTCCTGAGAAGTGTAATTGGTGAATCTTACTACACTCCTCATTTTCCGATATAAACTTTCGACCGCAAGTATATTACCTTTATCCATCCCTTTTTCTCTTAAGGCTTGCAAGAGAAAAAGGCTCAATTTTCCTTTTCTAGGACTTTTTCAAAAACCTGTCTCATTGCAAAAATCAGGTCTTTGGTGCTCCGGTTTTTACGAAAGCCGTATTCTTCCTCTTGGAGCAATTCTTTTGACTCGTCTTCTTATTCTCTTTTCCAAGATTTTGGAATATATCTTGCTTGGCACACTTAAGAGGGATATACCTCGGTGGTTATTACAGTCCCTGTTGTCTCCTTTCTTAAAGATTGGGACTATAACAGCCACTTCCCTATCCTTTGGGATTTTCTTCTGTTTCCAAACTTAATTTAGTAGATGAAGCATAATCTCCTTTCCTTTAAATCCCATATATTTCAACATTTCGAGACTTATTTCGTCAATACCTGCGGATTTTCCTAGCTTCATCGTTAGCAGGGCTTCCTCTAATTCGTCCTCATTAATATAATCCTCTTCCTCCCAGAGATCTTCATCCCTCTGTTCTTCACTTATGTGTGGAATCTGTGCATTTCCCTCTAATAGCTCTTGGAAATATTCTTTCCACCTTTCCATTATTCGTTTGTTATCCATGAGAATATTTCCTTCATTGTCCTTTACAAACTTCAAAGCTGGTACTCTTTCTTTCCTCATTCCTCTCAGTACACGATAGAATACTTTCTGATTCTGATGAAAGTCAGATTCCAACTTTCGTCCGAAGTCTGTCCAGGCTTTCCTCTTGGCTTCTATAACCCTATTTTTGGCCTCAATCCTTTTCTTCTTATACCTTTCATAGTTCTCTGGCGTTTTGTGCACACAATATTCTTTCCATAAAGTCTTTTTTTCTCTTCTCTCTTCACCTCATCAGACCACCACGCTGTTCTTTTATACTGGGCCCCAATCCTTCTTTTACAACAAATTAATGATAAACTAAAGCTGCATCTTTTATTATTTTCTTAAAGTAAAACCAGCATCTCTCTATATCATCAGAGTCCCAAGGGTGATCTGAGTCTCTGGCCATTCTCTCAATTTCTTCTTGGAAGAGGGTAGCCAATTCGTCTTCTTCCTTTAGCCTGTGCGCTTTGACCACTTCTTTCCTAATTCTTCTTACATTCCTACGGACTCTTTTCTCTCCTCTCCATATGATATCCATCTTTAATAGTTAGTTAGTGGTCACTACCTATTTCAAAACCTCTTTTTCCTCGAACATCAATTATATCTTTAAGGGAATCTTTCTTGACCTCGAAATATTCTATTATAGACTTTTTGTTTCGACTTGGTTCTTCCCTTGTATATTTGTGTGGATTCCTATGAGGGAACGTTTTTATTTTGTTTTCCTCCCTTCCCTGCCTGTGAGGCCTACAGGGTTTACCTCCAGTGGGGGTTCACCTCTGGAGGTACTATTTTCGGGAATTTTATTCTGTTTTTTTAAGTTTATTTATTAAAATCTCTCTGGAACTATGGTGTGGCCCGGTGCACAGTTGTGCACCTTAGGGCTACACCGTATTCTTATCCTCGTCTTCTTCCATTTATCCTTTGTCCAAAGGTTGGTCCGGCGGTCTTCCCGGTGCCGGCCCTCTCCTGGTGATCATGAAGTGGGCCGAACCTATTGCCTCCTTCCATCCATATATGAACTCCCTGAAGCTTGTGTAGTTCTCATACTTCACAAGCTCAGGGAATACGTCCTCTGTTATCCTATATATGCCAGTTTTCCTGGACAACCTCGCGCACAGGGCATCATATGCGGTGCATGATGCTACTACATGCTCTGCAGTTTCCGGAACTCCACAGCTGGGGCAGTTGGGACCCAGATCATATCCGGATATTCGGGTTTTCCAAGATCCTCACTTGTATTCGTTCTGGAAGAGCTGCCAAGCCTCTTTTCTTCACTTCATACTTTATAGCATCTTCTTCCAGCAGGAGGTCTACAGGCATACCTTCTGCCAGGATCTGCACTGCTTCGTGTGATGTTGTCCTATACACCCTGGTCACTCGCAGCAGAGCAGTTCTCTGCGCCGTTGCCAGCTTTCTTCTTTGCCCCTGTGAGAGGTTTCTGTTCCAAAAACAGGACGTATACCGCAGGATACCCAGGGTGACTCCTTTATAGATTGTCATGCTGACTGGGTACCTGAGGCCCCACTCACCCTCGTCGCCAAGTGGTCCAAGTGAATTTCTTCCTAACCTGATTCCAAGGTAAGTGACCACCTCACTTGCCCTGATTCTGTGTTCGTGTACGTTGAAGCTGATAGGGTGAGCCCTATCCGTTCTTCCTCTCAAGAGAACGGCCTGAGTTTTGGCGGCTGCCATCCTCAGCGTCTTTCTCTCATACCAGGTTCTTATCAAGCTGGTACATCTCTCTTCCCCCCCGAAATCCCGGCTCTGCTGTTCGAATAGACTATCGTGGCGAGGTCGTCCACGTAGCAAGTCATGGCAGGAAACCGCTCATCTTCCAAGCTGAGTATTCTGTTTCCAGTGGAGCCTGAATAGAGAAGAATGTTGTCTCCAATTCTTTCTTCTCCCTTTCCTCTTCTTTTAATTTTGGTTATCGCCAGGAGATCTACCTTTGCCTTTCTCTTTTCTGCTAGTAGCTCCTGCTCCTTCCCCCTCAATCCTCGTATGTTCCAGGTTGCCAGTCATAATATCCTTTTTCCTCGCCATGTCGAATTCCGTAAAAGCTGTCCGGCTGTGTATTTTCCATTAATTTTGATTTTGAAAATTCGGATGGACAGGGTTTCGGCCTGTCTTATCCTAGATCAGTTGGGGGACTGCCCCTAAAGGTAACTGAACATACCCCCTCCTGTTAAGAGGGAACTCCTAGGGAAGGTTGCCCTAGGGTGTGAACTCTAAGTGTCCTTATGTTAAGAGTATGTGTTTAGTTTAATGATATGGTGTGTATGCATGATGTACTGAACTGTGGTAACCTGTGGGGACGTTATTCCCTAAGTAACTGCATGCAACAGTTACCCCTTATGGGATCGCTTAAACTCGAATGGCATATCGGTTGGAAACATTGGAATTCTCGGAATGAGAACTTCCTCACCTTTGCACTTTCCTTTTAGTACTCTCGCGTGAATCACATTGCTCATGAGTTTTTTTACCGCTAAACGTATTCCGGTGCATAATTTTGGTTGATTGAGATTGTGAAGCATGAAGACTGAACCAACCTTCAATTGTAAATTGTGCGGTGGCAAACCAGGCAAATCCAATGAATTCGAAAACTCAGTTGGATAGTTGGTTGTTTAGTCTTCGTTTGTTACACAGTCAATAGATTTGAAGGAATGCAAGTAACCAACGATTTGATTTTAAATTGTGCAGTTTAAGTGATCCACATCCTTTGGTCTTTCGCTCTACCAATCGTAGTTTTTGCGGTTAGCAATGATGTTCGGAAACACTTTGTTGATGAGCTCCTCTTTCGTTGGGATGAAATTGCAAAAATTCGGTGGGAACGAAATCAATCCATTCAATGCGTCGACAGGAACACGACCATTACCGATAGTTAGTAGTTGATTGGAGAACACTTCGGCAGATGGATCGTTTAAGAATGCAACTCACATGTTTGTCGTCAGCTGAAGTTTCTTCACATAACACCACAATGTCGATGATTTGAGGCAAGCATTGTTCTCATCGACAGCAGTCGATTTTGGTATTATTGGTAGTGTTTGCCGGAAATCGGCGATAGTAAAATCAATGCACCCCCAAAACGTCTTGCGCCATTACACAGATCTTTCATAGTGTGATTCAGAGCCTCTAATGCACGTTTATGCGACATTGTGCATTTGTCCCAGATAATGATTTTGCTTGCTACCAAAACTTTGGCCATTGCTGAATGTTTAGCTATGTTGCATGTTGGTTCTTCAACTGCTTGTAGGTTTAATGGCAATTTCAATGCCGAATGAGTGGTTCAGTAACCTTCCAGCAGCGTAGCCGCTATTCCAGAAGAAGCAACTGCTACAGCAATTTCTGATCTTGCACGAACTGTTGCCAAAATCAATGATATGAGGAATGTCTTGCCAGTTCTACCAGGCACATCAATGAAAAACATCCCAACATTTCCATCATCAATTGCCTTCATCACCATACCGTAAACTACTTTTTGTTGGGGATTCAACAAAGGTACATTCGTTCGAACCAACTGGCTTAATGCATTTGTGTCGTATACACATTTACGCTGCAATTCTCGTTCGAAAGCGTCGTTTATTCTACGATCTGGTGATGGCATTCCTAGCCTAACAAACTGCTGCACATGATGTAACACAAGTCTTCTATCGAAACCAAAGCCTGGTTGTGGATCTCTTCATTCATCTCAAGAAGAGGATTCTCTGAAAGGACTGCAAAATATCTTCTGACATGTCATCTTTGTACTTGTCCCACAATTCACGTGGATTCGATGGAAAACCTGTGGAAATAATAATCGCAAATAATGAAGGTAGGCATGAACCTTAGGATAAGCTGGTGTGGTCTTTTGGCATACGTTACAATACCAATGAATGATTGCAGCCTGATGATTAGGCAAAGGGATCATCGCCTATGTTGACTATAAGGAAGTGTCATTGGTTTTTTAATGGTTAAACTTTAAGCAGGATCAATAAACTCAACAAAAACTGACAGAGTAATAAAAAAATCTAAAAATTATTAGACTACTGGACATACAGGGATGGGATTGGTGAGTATCGGATTAAAGAGACTTAGGTGTGTTCAAAATACAACAGAGTAAAAAATGATTGATCATAAAATGTATTAAATGATCCAAAACAATTATTGTTTAAAATATTTTAAACAATACTAAATATCCATCAAAACTTTCACAGAATATTAGATGTATAATAGCTGATTGTGTTGCATTTAAAATGTTTATCACAAATATTAATTTGTTGTGTTAGGTTAATTTGTTTTTATTTGTGTGGAAAGCAAATAACAAGCATCCTAGCACATCCAAGATGTATTATATAATTTTCAATTGTTATGCCTAATACAATTAACTAATTTGCAATCTCTTTCACATTTATATGATGATTGGATTTAATTATTGCTTTCATTTTGTCTTCACAAACTTCAGTAAGTCGACCAGAACATTGGTCATCTTTGGTGAAAAATCTGCAGAACTAATGTTTTTAAACCAACTCTAACTGATGAGTTCTATTAACAATTAATACCATAAACTTCACCTATCTCTTTGTGAGCGTCAGCCACTTCCTTATCTTTATAAAAATAAAAAAGTAAAATGTCTCAAGCATGCTTATTTTAGCACTCCTTGTTAAAAATGGTCATAAACCGACAGTTGTAAACAAATATACATGGAATTTATTTCTATAACAACCTAAAGGTACTGATTACTAAATTATAAAAATAAAATAATTTTTGTGATAAACATTTCAAATGCAACTCAATTTGAAGCAAATTATCACTGGAAAATGGTGCATCTAAATAACATTAAAACTGCACCAGGACCTATAAAATAGGAATGTGGAATGATGAAACACTGCATAGACCTCGAGCATGAAACTAATTGAGAGCAGAGGCTATGAAGAGTGGCCTGGACATAGTGACTGAAAGAGGAGCAATGGTTGGGCATGGAAAGAGTTAAGAAGCATGACTACAGTAAACTATGACAGTGACTATATAGCAGCAATGAACAAAATCACAAGTTTGGAACGGTTAAAAGTTTTTTATATTGGATTTTTTTTTCGAGAGGTTGGTTGTGTGTTTACTAACCTGTGAAATTAAAACCTTAATTAAACCATCGATATAGTATTCATAAGTGTATAGTACATCTGGGTTAAGTAAGCACCTAAAGAATTATAATGAATATACTTTATGAATAAAATTTATTATTTTTACTATCATTTAATATATAGATGAAGACATGAGCAATAATGATTCAGATAAATAGAGGATTGCCATAAAATAGGTACATTTATTAAATTAACACCTATCTGG
This sequence comes from Arma custos, assembly GCA_037127475.1. Classification (NCBI taxonomy): domain Eukaryota; kingdom Metazoa; phylum Arthropoda; class Insecta; order Hemiptera; family Pentatomidae; genus Arma; species Arma custos. Next base: position 105,639,132 of record CM073761.1, read on the forward strand.
TAAAACAGGGGTTACTTTTCTGTTTCTTTGTCAGATACAGCTATGACATGGGGTCTCCTGCACCGTGGTTGCAATCTATAAAGTTTTTAATGTGTAGTTGTAAAAAGAGTTACCTTAAAATCAATTTACCTTAACATCAGGCCTACATAACTTAAATTATTCAACATTAAATTGAAATAAAAATTTTTGTGATACTTCAGTGATGTATTTTTAGCATATCTCCTGATCCCATCATGGTCTCACACTGAAATTTTTATGGTGTACTCACAAAATTATAAATAAAAACATATATAAATTTGAAAAAAATTAAAAAAACACCATCTCAAAATAACTAACCAAAGTTATTGCAGATTTTAGCACACGTTAAAAAACGCCGCATTTTGTGATTTTTTAAAATTTATAACTAAAAAACTATGAGGGATATAATTTTTTGAAAATTATATTTGAGTTCAAGATGTCAGAGAGTATAAATAAACCAAGTTTCAGCCAAATCTGGAATGGTCAAGTTGAAAACATTTTTTTATTGGTTGATTTGACATGGAATGACCCCATTAAAAGAACAATTGGCCATTCTAGAGGGTCGCCTAAACCACACCGAGCAGTCTCTGCTAAAAAATACTACAGAAATAAGAGGCATTTCAGAAAAGCAGGAAGAGTGTTTTGATTGATGTGTGAGCATTTTTTTCTCACTCTCACACTCTCTGTCCCCCTCTCCTCTCCGCCTCCCCCTTTTTATTTATCGTAACAGATTAGTCAACTTTCTAATACTTATTGAAATATTTATAGGAAATAACTACTTTTATTTTTGATAGTATTGATGATAAAGAAGGTAAAGATTTTCAAAGAACAATTTTGCACTTATACTTATATTCCGAAAAGTTAGTAGCACTAGATTGTAATATCTATAGAGTGCTTATGGAAAACTTCAAATCTTATTTGTCTGAAGAAATAAGAATGATGTAAGTAAAGAACTTTTTTATGGAATATTGTGTTATGATTATATATTTTTAATTAAATAATTTGATTAAGTGTTTAAATATATTTGCTTATTGATGATAACTTTTATAAAACATTATTAAATGGTTTCAGAAAAAAATACATTAATATATAAACTACTGTGCAAAAATATTGCATCACATGTAATATTATCAAATAGTATTGAAATATTTTGTTATGTATTTTAGTCGATAATCTTATTACAAACAATGATAATATAGTCAGTTCCAAATGTTTCTCTTTGTTTTTGCCCTACAATACTCTTTATTACTATTACTTATTTCATATAACTACCATAGTTAGCAGAACGAGAAAATAGGAACAAAAAGTGGTTCATGGAGATCTTATTACTTATTATCGGAATTGAAATAACATAGTGATGCATTATTCTAGCTCATGGTCAGTCTGGCTCTAGCCTTCAAATTTTTAGCATCATTTTTACACTCATATAACATTTTGTCTTTAACTCGTAATCTATTTTGATTCTAACAAGTTTTTTTTTTTACATGTACACGCAGTACAGTTTAAATCATAAATTAAAGCAAATTCTTTTATTCATGTAGTTTTATAAGGGCTAGGAAAGAAAACTTATCTTTTCAGGAAAGGAATCTAAAAGCCTATTAAATAAACGTCTTTAAAAAACTGATAAAGTATAATGAATGGTGAATAATTTCAAGTTTATTCAATAACGAATGGTCTCTTCATAGATGAAGGTATTATTCAAATAATGAATAAAACAATAATTATCTTTAAAAATTGATAATATTATTTGTTTAATTATAATAATAATTGTTTTCCAAGTCTCTTTATACTTAAATATTGCAATTAAAATAAATAAAATTTCAGTTAGCATAAAATGTTCAACTCAACTTGACGTGTCCTAATACAACAAAAATTTGTTTTAACTGCTATGCAGATGCCCAATCGATAAATAGGTTCTTCAGTAATTTTACAATTTCAAACAGTTGATTCCATGCATAATTCAACACAACGATAATGTGAGCTTAACAGTTAGGCACTTGAGCTTCTTATTATACAGTTACTTATATTTAATGGGCTTATGGTCCATAATAAATACGACCCTCATACCAATCATATGTCATTAATTTTTAATACACTCAATTACAGCATAAGTTAATGATTTATAAATTGATGGATAATGTGATGTTATTTAATAACATTTATGTTTTAGGTTGGTGTCTAAAAATGCATCCATTCACTATTGAAGGTATTGTAGGAGCTTAATAAAATATTTGACCATAATACTTGATAAGTATAGTTCCAATTACTTTCTTTTACAGGTGTTAAAATTATTATAATATTGTATACACAATAAAATTATTATAATAAGTGTTTATTTTTAATAAATGTTCTTATGTATTGAAACTAATTTATTTCTGTTCACATATCTCCTACTTTTTATCTGAATAAATAATGTTTTTAATACAAAAGACTTTGTTTATTTCTTCTGGTTTAGACCGTGTAGATAAATTTCTTGCCAACGTTTCGTCAACCATGCTGCTGACTTCCTCAGGGCTGAGATGAGAATGAGAATGATCTTTTTTTTTTTTTTTCTATCCCTCCTAGAATTTTATTTACAATTATGTACAATTACAATTATCAATAATAACTGCAATGCTTCTATACAAACTAAAAGCCTTCTCTTACCTTGCGGTATTTTAAGGCATTATAAATGGACTGAGCCCGCTGATGGCGGTTTATACTCTAACCGGCAAAGCCGCTGACTCTATATAATACAAAACGGGGAGGGACCGTTTACCGGGATATGAGGATGATCTTTTTTTTTTTTCTATCCCTCCTAGAATTTTATTTACAATTACAATTATAAATAACAACTGCAATGCTTCTATACAAACTAAAAGCCTTCTCTTACCTTGCTGTATTTTAAGGCATTACAAATGGTCTGAGCCCGCTGATGGCGGTTTATACGCTAACCGGCAATGCCGCTGACGCTATATAATACAAAACGGGGAGGGACAAAACGGGATTAGGAATAGTAGGAAGAAGGAAGGAGGAAAAGGAAGGAGGGATAAGGACAAGGGAGTCCTCACCTCACCCCTAGATCAGTGTAAGAACATCGACCAAGGGGACACTGCGCTGCCATTTCCCAGGTCTTGGGGGTGGTTTAATGTCCCTAAATAGGGGGTTCGCACAGGCCTTCAGCCCATTAAAGAACTTGATGTGCCTCCGACCTATGTACTCAGGCACCGAGGGAAGTCGGAGCTCCTCCTGTATGGCAGTGCTACATGCCCTCTCGAGCGATGTACCTCGTACAATCTTTCTAAGGATGCCATTCTGGTGTTGCTGCAGGCGCAACAGGGTTGTCTTGTAGAGGTATCTCAACAGCGGAGCACCATAGAGCATTGTAGGTCTTATTATAGACTTATATATTTGTAGCTTTAGTCTTAGCGAAAGCTGTGGTGACACTAGCAGATGGTAGAGCCTAAAAGATTTTTGCCTGGCCAGCTTCAATCTTGCATGGACGTGCCGTGAGAAGGTGAGATGCCTATCAAACTGCACTCCAAGGTAGAGGATTGAAGTGGATAGACTTCGGTCCTCGCTGTCCACGGTGAATGTCTCTGGTAGCCGTTTCTTATAGCCGCCCTGAAATGACATCACAATGGCATCCGTCTTAGACGGATTCATCCTGATGCCAATCAGTTTGAGCTCTTTGACAATCACTTCAGTCGCCTTTTGTGTCTTATTAAGGGCATGTGAGGCGCTGACGCTGGTGGCGTAAATGCCTATGTCGTCCGCATAGGCTGCTACCACTACTCCTGGATGCTTAATCGCGACCACGGGTGTCGTGAAAATCACGAACATCAGTGGCCCCAATACAGAGCCTTGAGGTACTCCATGACAAAAGCCTGATTGAAGTGGATCAAGGTATTTGGACTGTTCAAGATAATTTGAAATTTGAGGCTGGACTATTCTGTCGAGAGCTTTGGAAAGGTTGGAGAGAATGGAGTTAGGGCGGTAGTCTTTGGGAGACGCAGGGTTAGAGGTTTTTCTTTCATAAAATGGACTAAGGCTTTTTTTCCAAGAAGTAGGGAATAATGCGTTTTGTAGCGAAAAATTATATATGAAGAGTACGACAGATAGGATATCTATAAGGCATAGTTGAGCAATTTGACGGGGATATTATCAAAGACTGTAGAACTGGAGTGGGATTTCACAGGAATTGCCTCGTTAAATCCCGTTGCAAATACCACAGGATTTAACGAGGCAAAGCTCATAATATTTATTATGATGGAGGATATAATGTCGGTGGGTGAAATGTCTTAGAAATAAAAGTTGAAGATGGCTTTATGTCGGGGTTGAAAAGACGGGAGGGGATGATTTTGAAGTGTTAATTGAGGCAGACAAAAATTACGAGTTCATTCCATCGGGAGAGGCAGGGAATGCTCTGGAGGAAGATGAATTACAGAAAGGAAGCTTTCGGAGGAGTCGCCATTTGGATTTAGGATCGGGAGCAACGTAAAGGGCATCCTGGAAGTATTTGGGTTTTGCCTGTCTGATAGTAAACTGTGGGGGCGGCGGCGTATGGTGGTGGAGGAGTTGTGGGTTCTCTCCCACCGATATGATATAATGGCGGTCCAAGAGTCGTGCTGCCGAAGAAACTGGTCACGGGCTTTGGTCTCACGTCGAGGGTAATAGCTCTGGGCAGTGCAGAGAGGAGACCCAGAGCTGCTTAGTGATTATTAATCAGACTCTCGACGTGATGAAGCTGCAGCAGCACACCACAGCGGACATGGTCTCGTGCCTGATAAATTGGAGAGGTATGACCTGTTAAATAAAGAGTAAAAGGTAATAGAGTGCAGGGAAACAACAGTACGAGTTATTACGATACAAGCACAGAATTTATTATGATATAAACAATTGACAAGACACTTCACACAAAATGGCAGATGCAGTCCACACTACAACCCGACGCTAACTGAGTGACTCACAACACAATGGCTGTTGTTACCAAGACACTGTAGTGCACAGCCAACATGATCTCAACTGCCACTACAGTGTTATCTGTCCATAATACAATATATACATAAGAGGAATTACTTCAACACACCCTCCTAATTCTGCATTACAAAATACAAATGAAATACACAAAAGGAATTATTACAGCAAGCCTTCCTAATTCACATTATACAATATAAATAAAATAAATACAACTAATTACTTTAACAACCTAATTACAAATAAAACAAATACAAAGAATTCCACATTACACACTACAAATACAATTAATATCCTAATTGTATATATAACAATAAATTGTTATACCTAAAGTCCAATTCCAGTCCTTTATTATAACAATTTATTCCAATTTCGGTGTAGACCTCAATATTTTTTTTCTTACTTTCCACATTAAAATATTAACATCATCTTTATTACTAGAACTTCTAATTATTTTGAAAACACTATGATAGTTTATTTTGTCAACACTTTTCAAACTCTGACAATTGGCCTTTCTTTTATTCTTATAAATGATATAAGGGAAACTCGCAAGTTCTTAATTAGACACTCTTGACATGCCTACTGATTCACAATGTACCAAAAATTCCTTAAACGAGCACATTCCCTTATCTCCTGTTGACTTTAAACTTGACCAATTAAACACAAGTAAATTATCTGCAACAGTCTCTTTCATCTTGTTAAATTTGTCCGAATTTACCTCTTCTTTCTGATTCCATACTTCTGAACTGTTCATTATTTCCTTAATATTTAACTCTTTCATCTTGTTTAATAAATCTGGTTGGTTTGCGTTGACTTCTTTATTAACTTCTTCCAGATTTACAACTGAACTAAAGTTTATTTCTTCCGGATAGTCTGTTCTATCTTGATGACTTACTTCTTCCAGATTTATATTTTCACTTAAGTTAATTTCTTCTAATTTGTCTATTTCTTCTATCTTTACTTCTTCTCTATAGTTTGTTTCTTCCTTTGTATTATATGTTTCTTCTGTACAACTAATTTCTTCAAGATTTATCTCCACACTATGGTTTATTTCTTCTATAAAACTAGCTTCTTCCATGTTTAAACAAGCTTTAGAAATATTATCAATACCAATAACATTTGCAGTGGCCCCAGAGTCTATCACAAAACAAGCTATCTCTGATGAACAAGGGGCTTCAGCACTGTTATCCAAGTAGGCGGTGAAATGAAATTCATTATCAAATTTATGATCAGAAGTGGCAGCAGAATTCTTATTTTTTAATTTCGGCCAAACACTTTTAACATGACCTCGACCTTTGCAGTAATAGCAAACAACATTTGATGTTTTTAGTGACCTTTGAATTCCCATATTTCCATAATTTACCTTTAGTTCTGTAGATTGCAAATACATTCTGTGATAGATCATCCTCCCTTCTCATATTTCTCTCATACTCCGACAAAAGACAGTTTTTCACATATTCCAAACTAAGTCCTGATTTGTCCTTATTGTACACAATGTCTAATACTGACACCACAGAATCAAACTCTGATGGCATTGCAACAAGTAATGATTCACTATCTCTTCTTGTTCCAATTTTCCACCAGCCACTCTTACTTCAGATGCCATGGTTTCAAACTCCTGAAAAAACTCTAGTAGAGGTTGGTCATTGTTGTAAATCATGTTTCTCCAAGTTCTTTGCACCATGACAAGAGACTTCATATCTCGTTTTTCATAAGTTGCTAATAGGGCTTCTATTAATGCCGTCTCCTTCTCTTTAACAGTGCAAAAAATATTGTCTGCAAGACCACTAGCAATAACATATTTGGCCTTTGCATCCTGATCATTAAAAATTTTAATTTCCGCTTCCGTCGTAGGGGGCTCTTCATTTGAAACTCCGAGTAAGCCACAGGCGCCCAACAATAATTTAATTCTGGAGTACCATATACTAAAGTTGTATCCTTCAAATTTTTCAACTGAAACTATCGGAACACTTGAACTCACCATCGTAACACCGTAAGCGTCTAACTAAAACAAAATGGCGTGGTACTAAATCTCAAATCAACAAACAAATCACTATTGTTTCACAAAACTGACTGACCGAAAACTTGTGTCCAAAATTTATTTCCAAACAAATAACTAACCACCAGTGTCTGTCCCAAAAACTTATATCCATTCCAAAAATCCGGTTCTACCGTCAACAAAACATAACTTGTACAAACAAACCTATACTTGGCCCATAACCTGTTAAATAAAGAGTAAAAGGTAATAGAGTGCAGGGAAACAACAGTACGAGTTATTACGATACAAACACAGAATTTATTATGATATAAACAATTGACAAGACACTTCACACAAAATGGCAGATGTAGTCCACACTACAACCCGACGCTAACTGAGTGACTCACAACACAATGGCTGTTGTTACCAAGACACTGTAGTGCACAGCCAACATGATCCCAACTGCCACTACAGTGTTATCTGTCCATAATACAATATATACATAAGAGGAATTACTTCAACATGACCTTCGCGCTTATGTCGGGATACCTCTCTGACAGGATCAATATAGAGGAGGGTATTGAGGTTATGCAGGGAGTGGCTGCTGTATACAGGAACGTGATCATCTGCTCCGATACCAACGCCATGAACACGGTCTGGGGGTCCACTAGAGCCTTGGCGGGTTCGTCAGTGGTCACCAGTTGGTGGTCCTTAACGGGCCCTCTGGTACACCAACGTTCAGCGAGCCCAGGGGGCACAGCTGGATTGACGTGATGGTTACGTCGCCCGCTATGGCAAGATACGTTAGGGGTGGACCCTCAGATCAGAGACGAGTTCCGACCACAAGGCCATAGCCTTCGGCCTCACTAGGGATGAGGCCGACGAACCATCGTTCCACTGTGGGGAACAGGGCTATGTCACGAAAAGGGGTAAACTGGGCCGCCTATAGGAGTCATCTGGAGGGGTTGCTCGTGAATTATGAGTGGGAGCGGATGATGTCGGATCGGGACGGATCCATTGAGGCTGAGGTCAGTCGGCTCACTGACATCATCCGAGACGCAGCGGAGCATCCCTCCGAAGGAAGACAAAGGTGAGGAAACCGGTCCCATGGTGGACGCCGAGCCTAACTACCCTCAAGAGACAGATCTACAGGGCTCGGCGGTTGTACCAGAAGTGCAGGTGTGAAGAGCGACGTACTGCGCTTCGGGATGAGTACAAGCGCAGGTTGATTGCCTACCGCAACGTGTTCCGTGCGGAAAAAAGAAAGTTCTGGGAGGAGTTTGTGACGGAAGAAGCGGGGAAAAACCCCTGGGGTATACCGTTTAGGATCGCGTTGGGCAAGCTCTCGCCCATGCAGACTATAGCGGCCCTAAGGATCGGAGATGAAAGAGCGGTCTCCATGGAGGAGACCGCGCAGATATTCATCCGAAGCACATACCCTAGGGATGACCCGAGCCAGGACTCCCAGGAGCAGGAGATGATCCGACGGACCACGGAATGCCCGCCTGGTACTGACCTGTGCCCACCATGGGACATCTGGGACATCCGTACAGCCGTGGGCAAGAAACACACGTGGAGCGGTCCAGGACTGGACAAGGTGGACGCCTCCATGCTGAAGGAAGCTATCCCTTACATCGAGGAACGGATGTTGAAGTTATACAACGCCTGCTTGGACAAGGGATACTTCCCGAGGCAATGGACGAACGTAGATTTGAGATCGCTCTACAAGGGAAGGGGCAAAGACAGGGAGCTACCTAGCTCATACAGGCCTATCTGCCTCCTCCTCCTCCTGTTTGTTGTGGGATTTGAAGGCGATGCGTAAATTGGGGATCGAGGAACGTAAGGATTTTTGAATGTTATTAGAGGGAGAGGGTATATGTGGCAAGGATCTGTATATAGGGATAGAAGGCGGATGTGGAGATCAGGTGGAGACCTCTCCAATATTGTCCTAAATGACCTTCTTGACTCCATCCTACCCCAGTTCCGTGACGATGTCATTTTCATTAAAAAATATGTGGACGACCTCCTCCTTATCCTAAATCCTAACATTATTCCAGGTTTATTATCATCCTTCAATGCATACCATCCCCGCCTACATTTCACTGTTGAACTAGAACATAACAAATCACTACCTTTCCTTGACCTCCGTATCATTAGAAATCCCGATCACACCTTATCCACTGATTGGTATACTCAACATAATCAATAATCCTCCTCCTCACCACCAAATAATCAATGTCGCCAACAATATCATCCACCGTGGCCTATCCCTCTTCGACCCTTGCTTCCATAACACCATCACCCACCGCATTAAAGAAATCCTATTTAAAAACAATTTTCCTCCCCATATTATCAATAAACTCATCCATCACCATTATAACCTACCCACCCACACCCGATCTCCACATCCGCCTTCTATCCCTATATACAGATCCTTGCCATATATAATTGCCCTCCCCCTCTAATAACATTAAAAAATCCTTACGTTCCTCGATCCTTAATTTACGCATCGCCTTCAAATCCCACAACAAACTCTCCAATATTTATACCCGAGTTAAAGATCCCATTCCCCTAAAACATCGCTCTCAGGTCGTCTATCGTATTCCTTGCTCTACTCCCAACTGCAACTCTTCCTACATGGGCGAAACCAAAAACCTCCTTAAAGACCGCATTACCCAGCACAAATACTCCATTTCCTCCCACAACCCAACCGCTTCTAAACTCTCTGAACACGCCCTATCCTTTAACCACATTTTTGACTTCGAAAACACGTCGATCCTAGCCTCCGTTCCTAATTATAATAAACGCATCCTCTCAGAAACCATTCACATCAATTTAGATTCCTCTACTGTTAATGCCAAGACCAACTCCCATCACCTATCCCTAACCTACTCCCAAATTTTTAATTTACTAAAATAACCTTATATTATTATTACATTCTTAAATTATATACACTTTGACCATTGACTTTTATTTTTTCACGCAATTTATATTATTTACGTGTCACTTATATTCACTGCATCTGCATTTCCCCTTCCCCCTTCTTTGTCATTATTTTTTTGGCCGTCAGAGATCGTGGTTAGCGCTTCCGACATTCTAACGTATTTTTCACTTGGGCCATAGATCGCCTAGCCGCCGCGTGTTTTATTCGGTTAGTACACATCTTAATATTTATCTTATCTCCATCCTTTTCACCTTCACCTTTCTTCGCACCTGGTGTCACACCTATTTTTGGCATCCATCATATGTTAATAGCATAGAGTTCATTATTATTTAGCCTCATATTTTACATCTACTGTATTTCTTTACCTATTTTCTATATGTTTATGTTATATTCACATCTTATTTTATATTAATACCACTTCTTTCTAACTGTATACAGTTATATATTAACTTCCCTTACTTATATTTTCTATTTTCTTTTCATACTTTAGAGTTCATAGTTATAAACACTATTTTCAATTTTTAATTTTTGAAATTTATCAATCTTTTCTTTCTATATATGCTTGTATTATTACATTTTACCTATGTAACCTCTAGATGTCTGGTATCATATCCATATCTATAATTAAACTAGTTTTTTCTAAATCCTTCATATTCCACCCCCTTTTTCTATATTTTAAACTTCTCATTATGTATCTTTCCGTTTACCTCCTCATTTTTCTTTCCCTTTATATTATGTTTACATTGTATCCTTTCTGGACATTTATTTTCTCTATTTTATATTCGTATTCTTTAATTATTATATCTGTCACTATTTGAATTTCTGTTCATCATCTACAATTTTATTTTTATCTATCACTATTTTAAGTTTATTATATTCTGTGACCACTTTTATATTCATTATCTTTATTTATCATATCTATTCACTATTTCATCATATCTGTCACTATTTTAATTTCCACACTTGTACCACTTTACTACATTACTTGTCACTACTCTTGTTACTGCAATGTTTTTTATATATTTCTGTTTGTTTCTCTCTCTTAGCCCTGAAGATGGCCTACATTGTAGGCCGAAACGTCGGCACACAATAAATAAGTTACACTTACTTAGGTGTTTTTATTGACTGCACCCCCAACTATTTCTTCCTTATATTATCATAATGGTTACAGCGAATGATAATGAAGTTGCCAACGAAGAGACATGGAGGAGATTTATACTCACTAATATTAATTATATTCTAATTTACTTTCTTAAATCTTACAGAATAGATGAAAGCCTTTTATTTTCTTCTAAACACTTATTAAGATATTGAATTTAAAATAAAACAACAAAGCATCTTAATTTATACTTAAATGATATAACTGTTTCTTTTGATTTATGTTGTAGGTAGACTTAAGAGGGCGTAATTCAAAAGCATTTACTCTTGTGTAATACAACTGTTCTAATTTAACTTTTTTCGTTTTGTATTTGCTTTCGAAGTTTCTTTTCTGTTTCTTATATACATTATCTTAAAAAAAAAATTAACTTTTTATCTTTGTTTTCTGATGATTATTCATCGACATTTTTACTCTATAGAAAGGTTGTGTTTCTTTGTTGGTATAAGTGGTACTTGTGTCTTAACGCAGCCCCGGTGACTTTTGCCGAATTGTTCGCATGCGCGAGCAGTTACATTTTGTAACAGTAATTTTTCTAACAGCTGATTTGTTCTATGTTTCTTCTTGCTTACTGAGTTTTGATTATTGCTGATTTATTGTTCGTTATTTGTTGTTTATTGTTATTTTGCTAGTTTGTTATAGTTTTTTCGTTGTTATTATTTTAGTTATTTACTTAATTAGTGTAAAATGCGTATTTGGGATTTGCCCACAACAGAAGAACAAGCTATTATTTTTTTGCAGGAGCGATATATTTTACCAAAACAAAGAAAATGTAGCAATTCCCATGAAATGAAATTGTATTGTGGTGAACGTTTCTTTTGGAAATGCAATTAAAATCTTGATATTGAAGTGTGTTTCGACGCATTTTCCATCTAAATGCGATTAACAACTTTTTTGTCAATAAACTATTGTGATTTTTCATAACTTATTTGTTTTAATTATAGTGATTTTTTATTATTTGTATTTTTTAATTGTTCATTGTCCATTCTTGTTTAATTAATTGTTCATCATATATTACATTTTTAAATATTTTTATAAAAATAATTTTTTATTATTGTCATTTTTCATTACTTTTATTTCATAATTGTTCATTATTATTATTATATTCCATTTTTCAATAAATTCTTTTGATTTCTAATTGTTGATCATTTTCTAACTCCAATAAATACAAGATAACTATTAGAAATGTAACAGTTACAAAATGCGCATCTGAACAAGTCGCCTTAAGTAACCAGGGCTGCGTTAAGACACAAGTACCGTATAAGTTTATATGGTTAGTTGCTATATGTTTTATTTTATTTTATTTTTAAAATGGTTAATTAAAACATGCAAGTCCTAGTCCAAGCGGAAAAGTCCTTATAAAAGGTGAAGACATAATGAATAGATTATCAGAATATTTTAAGGAGCTATTGGATGACGCTGAAATGGAAGGAATAGAAATGGAAAGGACACCAGAACCTGCAGATAATTGGGAGGAGGACGACTTCATCTGCGAGGAGGAAGTGGAAGACGCAATCACCTCTCTTAAAATAGGGAAAGCAGGAAGATGGAATTTCTCCGGAAATGGTTAAATACATGGGACAGAAGGGAATGGTAATGCTAAATCACCTACTGAATCTGATATGGAAGAGAAAGGAAATTCCGAAAGAATGGGAGGTGTCAGTTATAGTCCCAATTTTAAAAAAAGGCGATAATAGGGAATGTAAAAACCACCGAGGCATTTCCCTCCTTAGCGTACCATGCAAGATTTACGCCAGGATCCTAGAAAGGCAGCTTAGGGCACTCGTGGAACCAGTGCTGGGTGAGGAGCAATATGGCTTTAGAAGGAATAGAAGCACACAGGACCTAATATTCATTTTGAGACAGATATCCGAGAAGATAATATAGAAGGATAAAGAAGTCTATACCTGCTTCGTGGACTTAATTAAAGCCTTTGATAGAATCAAAAAGCAAAAACTAATATATGCATTAGAGGAAAATTGAATTGGAATGGGTCTAAGAATATTTGAGTCTGTACGGGGAACAGAGGAATGTCGTCAGGACATGCAATCACACGTCAAAGGAATTCCTGACCACTCAAGGTATTAGACAGGGGTGCAGTCTCAGCCCATTGCTTTTCATCATAGTATTGGATTCCACTCTTAAAAGGGCACAACTGAAAATGAGGCCTTACCATCTGGGTTATAGGAACTTAGGACCCACATCCTTCACACTGCTCGCTTTTGCCGATGATTTTGTAGTATTCGGCAATAAATGTAGTAACCTACAGTTCAACCTCCGAGTCCTCCAGGAGAAACTAAGAAAAATCAACATGAAGATAAATGTTGATAAAACCAAGATAATGAGAATAGGAAGGAGAACAGAGCGAGGAGACAGAATAGTCCGCTTAGACGGTTTCCCTGTGAAATAAGTCGCAGACTTTAAATATCTTGGCGCCCATCTAAATGAGTATGGTTGGATTGATAGAGAGCTACAAGAGAGAATAAAATGTGCAGGAAAATGCTTTAACTCTCTTAAAAAAGGTTTTATTGGGAAAAGAGAAGTTACAAAAGGCACCAAGAAAACAGTGTTTAAAAATACCTTTCTCCCAATCCTGACATACTGAAGTGAATCTTGGACCCTCACCAGCAAGCATAAAAGTCAACTCCAAGCAATGGAAATGAGATATCTAAGAAGAGTTAAAGGGAAAACGAGAAGAAATAGGGTGAGGAACGCGACGATAAGAACCAATCTGGGCATACGACCAGCAGCAGACATCGTTGAGGAGCATAGGATGAGATGGTTCGGACATGTCTCCTGAATGGCTGACGATCGTTTGGCTAAAGCCACTTACGATACTAAAGTAGAAGGTAGAAGACCTCAGGGAAGGCTTAGGAGAACGGGGTTAAGGAAGCCTTTGACAGGAGAGGCTTGCATTGGAGAAGAAGAAAGTTGGTGGTTCAGGATCGAGACTCATGGATCAAACTCTATAAGCAGGCTGCTCACACTGCTTGAAGCGGTAGAGAGGAAGAGATTAAGTAAGTAAGTACATAGATGTTCAGGAATTATTTTAATATGCCCTAATTGTTTTTATCTTGTAGCCACATCGAACATCGATCATCAACATCGATAAATCGAAGTGTTGTATGATAAATGTAGTAACAATAAGACAACCTTCCCATATTGTTCAACATACTGAAATCGTTATCGAACACCACTGTAAGTAATAAACTTTTTGTTTTTTACAATTTACCTTGTTTTTTTAATGTAATAAATACAGTTTGTTACCCCTCAAGAACACGTAGTGTTAAGATTCTTATAATCCCTATAAAACCTTAACAATCCTATTTCTGATAGCAATAGAGCCATTGGTATGGCTAATTTAGATATTATAATGACCTTTAAGATTTCTTTCCATCCTAACCAGAAGTCGCATGTAGCTAAAATGTGTGAAGGTGTTGCTTCAGAAAGTAGTTAGCTTTTGCTTAAAAGTTTCCTTGAGTAAAAGTACAGAAAAATAATACATTAAGCATTAAACTATAGTATTAACATATGTGGAAGAAAGCGGTCCCGGTAGAGGCCTATGAATTTCTCTTAGAATTGGAGGAAAGTTTAATTATTATAATTATAATTATTATATTGTGATACAAGGCTATATTTTATGTAAATAATTGAATAGCTGGAATTGTTTAAAATTCATTTTCTGGGAAACTTTTTTGTACATATTTTTTTGAAAAAAGCAAATTATGGTGCATTGTTACTTCCTTTATTATATATTTAAATAAGGTTATTTATACCATTTATTTGTAGAGCCTTTCAATTATATATAAAGTCTATTACAAAGTAAATATTCATTCACTAAACACCTCCATTTGAGAAAGCCATTCTAAAACAACACTTCACCATATACAAGAATGTGCACACACTAATTTAAAAAAAATAAACAACTCTACCATTCACAGAATACAAAGTTCAACAGTACTTTTGCACCCTTGCAGCCTCACATGCTGGTTTTTCATGTTTGCCTGATAATAGAAACCAAGCCAAACACCACTCTATTCAAACTGTGAAAGAGATATTTCCATAGAAAGAATTTTAAGAGAAATTTTTAATGAACAAATTGTATGTGTTTTAAGAAAAACTGGTATGAAGAGAAATGGTGAGAAAACTCATAAATATGCTGAAAAGATTTTATTTGTTTTTTCACAATGACACGTTAATTTTTTGAACAGATAAACTATTATTGTTTTATTAAATATTTTATTTGAAAAGAAAAGATATGGCCAGGACCCGGACTCGAACCCGGGACCCAATATTATAATAATAACAATATAATAATATTATTGCTTTAAATAGAAATAGAACTTCGTAATAAGACATGAATATGCTGTGGCTAATAGAAGTTGTTCCAGTTTACATTCCCTGTAGTCAATTTAGAAAGAGGAGGCTTGGTAGCGAAACTTGGATGTTATATAAGGAAAACTGGGCTTAATCATCCAAGGATTTGGTATTGGTTTGGGTGGTGACAAATATTTCCAGGATGTCGGGACATTTTTGAGACATGTAGGCCAATAGGTGGGGTTATTTGGTGCCAGGATAGAATAAGTCTTAGTGGGTGTAACAGAAGGCAGGATATTTCTGCAGGAGTTGGATGTTTGACAACCCTATCGTTGATTTTTTCCATTGTAGTCTCCTCTAGTAATGAAATGTGGACCAAGATATTGGAATAAGGAATCAAGAAGGTTATTAACAGAAATACTGGGAGGATAGTATACAGCTTAAAGTGTGATATGGAAAGGGCGAGTTGTTTGTTGATTGAATAGCATCAGTTGGGGTGGAAGTATAAGGGAATGGAATAAGGTTTTGTGGATGAGAATGCAAAATCCGCATGTTAAGTGTTGTCTGGGTGGTCTTATCTGTAAGTGATGTAGTACCTTACATAGAAACATGTATAATGAGTGAAGTGTGTTTCAGTCAGCAAAGCAATATCTATTTGCTTGTCACGGAGAAATATGTCAAATTCATCATGCTCATTATGCAGGTCATTATCCACAAAATGATAGCTAGGGCTTTATGCTCATTTTGATGATTAAGCAGAACTTCGGTAAGGATTCTTGTGAGTAGGTTGATGAGTGGCTTGGTAGGTTCTTAAAGATCTCAGGAATGATGAGAGGATAGAATTTATGTTGGTGGGGTTTTGGATTTGAGCTGGATATGGGTTTGAAGAGAGACAATTAACATGAAAAAGAAGGTTGGATGGGAGTTTGAACCCGAGGAGCTGGGTTTACATTCAATGTTTGCTGATCTTTAGGATGTATTTGAGTGTTGTGATAGGAAGGGACTGGATTCGGTTGTTTTGGTAATTTGACCCCTACCGGTGAATGGGAATTCGCTGACGTGGAGTTGAGGTTTAGGATTGGCTGCCTGGGGGTTGGATTGGGAGGTCTGGGGCTTGGCAAGGGAAGTCTAGGACTTGAGTTGGGAGGTTTGAGACGTCTGGGTTTGAGGCTGTTGCTGAATGCTTGTGGTTCTCCATGTCCTGTTGTTCGAAAGTTGATATGTGGGGGTTATGGTGGAATACTGTTGTAATGTGTGTGATTTAACCAGTTCAGGGAAAATAGTATTGCCAACTTCAGGTGTCTGATTTGTGCTCTTCTCATGGATTCTTAGTTGAATGTTTCTTTTTCTCTGCTATAAGAAGTTTTTATGTACCGAACAGCTTCTAGGGTTTGCCGAGTGGTCTTCACCACAAAGAGTACATTTTTTGCTGGCTCATTTCTTGATTACTGGCATGTGTCAGATGGATACTGACCAACACACTTGACGCACCTAGCTTGGTGGTGGCAGTAGGTCTTGGTGTCACCTAAATTTTGAAACTTTTGAAACACTGTACTATTGTATTTTTCTGCCTAGATTAGGTTCCTAAAATTTTACACTGGAATATACAAGTCTTGAGACTTAAAATATTTCTGGATTATTTCATTTGTCCTATCAATTCTGATATTTCCTGACGATCCCCAACCTCTCCAAGCTGTAAAAATTGTTAATATTTGAAACAAAAATAGGTGGAGCGTCAGGCTCAGTGAACCCTTAGCATTCCAGATTCTCGTTCCGAGCATTATAGGTGGGACCAGAGTTGCTGCTGGTTGAGGCAATTGGAGATTTTTTGGCTGCAGCTGATTCTCTGCGGGTTTTAGGAGGCTCTGTGTGACTGGCTTTTTTTATTTATTTTTTTTTTATTTATTTATGTTTGTTACTGTATTCTTTCTTCTGACACAGTTTAAGGAGTCAATTAAAAGAAATACTATGATAAAAAGGTAAGCACAGAGCGATAGAATGAGAAAACTTCAGTTGCAGCCATGACAAGAATGAAAAGTAAAATCAGAAAATATTTTTTTCTGACAATGGGAAAGTTTTCCCCGGAATATTAATAACATTGAAATATAGAAAAGATGTTAAAATGAATGATATTAATTACCATTGATAAATAAAAATTATTAAGTTATTCATAATTATTATTTTTTTTTTTGTTTCTTTCAGATTGATAAAAATGGATAATTTGGTTCAGAAGAAAGTTATGCATAATATAATATCAACAATTGAAGAGAAAGTTGATGATGAACTTTATAAACTTGACCAGTTGGATGGTACTTCTCTTGAAAAACTCAGAGAGCAAAGACTCAAGGAAATGAAACAAGAGGCTCAGTTGCGTAACAATTGGATAGCTAAGGTCTGTTCATTTATTACTTTTTGTATTATTTGTATTTTATATAATACCTCATTTTCTGATTACATTGTTTATTGAATTTCTTCCCCCTTTTACTTTATTAATGCTGTATGACCAGGTTTTCCGTCACTGTGAAGGATCTTAAAAAGTACCTTATCTAAATTCATTGAGATTAGTTCTTATAGTGCAAGAGCGCTATGCCAGTTTAATTGGAAAGGCATTAGCTTGGTTCTCAACTCATTTTGTAATATCTAGTATCACAAATAACACATCATGGTCCGGCAGCCTGTGTTTGTTAAAAAAGGGTGTGGTGCACAATAACAATTGCAAACAAATAATTGGAAAGAGGTATATTTGATTTTTATCTCATTTTTTAGTGTTTATTTTCTTAATACAAATTTTTTGATTTGATATTATTAGAAAAATGTTGAAATCTTGCACACAACATTATTGAAAAATGTTGAGACCTTGCCATACTATGGATATTGAACCAAATATCTCGGTTACAATCAAAATATGCTTTCATCTGTTATTTTTATTAATTTTTTCCATATGAAATTGTTGACGATTTTTATTTTAAATATCCTAATTTCTGATAACATAATTTTTACAGGGTATCAAAACACTTTTAATCTGTAACTTTGTATAATACTCTCTCACATTGCCATGGCCAATATTTTTAATCCATTCATTACGTATTTTTTTTGGTTTCGACCGTGTCATCAAATTGGTTTGTCTTTTCTTTCAAGTTCTTTTGGCTCTTTTTGGCCACTAGTATGTTTGGGAGCTAATTTACTTAGTTTATAACCATCTTTTCTATTGAAATTGTCTGGGTACTTTTCTATTTCAATCGCCTCCAATATCCTCCTTTCTGTTGCACCATTACACTTTTTGTCAAATTTAATAGCATGGTTTGTGTTCATAAAATTTTTACCAATGCTGATGACTTTCTGTCCAGCTTCATTACTCTTCTGATATGTTCTGCAAGTCTTGTACATATTAATCTTCCTATTTGTCCAATGTACTCCTTCCCATAGGAACATGAAGTACTGTACATTCTATTCGTAACTCTTGTTATCTTTATCTGTATAATAAATGCCCTGCAGGCCTCTGTAAGCTTAAATTTTTCAGAAATTACACGTATCTCAATCGTTAAATGAAAATAATGAGTACCATATTCTTTATTATAAGTATAATGAAATGTGTTTAGTAAGTTGGGTTAAAACTGCATTTTTGTTAGACAATAATTAATCTTATAGTACTATTGATTTCTTTTAACTACTGAATGCTTGTT
The DNA here is from genome assembly GCA_037127475.1 of Arma custos. Lineage (NCBI taxonomy): Eukaryota > Metazoa > Arthropoda > Insecta > Hemiptera > Pentatomidae > Arma > Arma custos. Next base: position 105,658,184 of record CM073761.1, read on the forward strand.
ATTAATTTTAAATATTTTTTTTTATTTCAGGGTCATGGTGAATATACAGAAATAGATGAAAAAGATTTTTTTGCTGCATGTAAAAAGTCACCAGAAATAATAATACATTTTTATAAAAGAGATGTACCTAGATGCAAAATATTTGACCATCACTTGAAAATTATAGCTTCTAAACATCTTGAGGCTAAATTTCTAAAAATTAATGCTGAAAATGCCCCATTTTTAGCTGGTATGTTTTTAATGTTAAAACTTAGTTGATAGTTAAAATTTATGGTATATAGTTTGATATTAAAAAAAGAAATTGGTGAATATCAGTGTGGATTCCAGCTTGGGAGTTCAACAATCAACCATATCTTCACCATCAGGAACATGCTAGAGAAATACTAAGAATGGAATATTCTCATGCACCAAATTTTCATACACTATTGACTGGCATACAACAGCATCAGAAGAAACATGCTTTATGAAAACCTAAGGCTAAGGACTCTACTCTGCTTCCATGAAAATCATTGGGTTCATAGGGATGACCTTACTGCATATCAGAGGCTTAGGTAGGAGTGAGTTAAGAAAATGAGTGAGACAGGGGGGCCGCTTCCTCAAGGGGATGTTCCAGTCCCTGTTGAGTTCTGCTGCCAATCCAGTTTTGGATTCCCAAGTTCCTTGCGTATTCAGCCACACAGGATGAGCCGGCTCTTCTCTGTCCATGGATGACCTCTGTCAGTAAAAATTTTGGTTTTCCTCTTCGCTCATCCTGGCCACATGTCCTGCCCATCTTAGTCGGTATCATTTAATGACATTAGCCACATTAGGCTCACCAAAGAGACCACATATTTCTACATTTAAAGAAATCTCCCTTCTTGAATATGGTACACACGAGCATTTTTCTCCATTCTCCCGGGATAGTTTTCTTAATCCAGATGTCCATGATGAGGTTGTAAAGAGCCTTTGCTAGACTTTCTCCACCATACTCCAGAAGCTCTGCAGGTAAGTCATCTATTCCTAGTGTCTTGTGATTCTTGAGCTTCTCTATAGCACCAGAAACCTCTTTATCCTCTGGTGGCCCAATATCCTTGTCTGACAGTGTCTCTTGGTTATAATCATACACTTCTTCCCCATTTCCTCCTTAAATGTGCGGGGAGTGTTCCTTCCACTGGTTTATACCAGCCTTCTTTTCAGTAAGGATATTTCCATCAGGGTCTTTACAGGCTGCATGGGTTGGTTTGAATGGTTTTCTGTTACAATTTAGATTGTTGCATAGAACTTTCTTAACTCACCATTTGCTTTGAACATTTCGGCTGCCTCTAGCTCTTTTCTTTTCCATATTCCCTTTTTTCTTTTATGGAGTTGTTTTTCCATACTTCTCATCCTTCTGTATTCCTCAGCTGTCCCCTCAGTCCTTCTTGCCAGCATAGCTCTATATGCTATTTTTTTGGACTCAGTTGCGTATGAGCATTCCTCATCAAACCATGGTGACCTGGTTGTTCTTTCTCTTGCTCCTAAGATGTTCTCGGCCACTGTTAAGTGGATCTTTCTTCATTCATCATTAAGTTCTTTCTCTTCATAGTAACTAATTTCCACAGGGTCAGCTAGCCTATCTTCCTTTTCTCAATTTTTGGTCTTGAGATATTAATTCAGCCAGGTATATGAGCAATACTTAAATTGTGATCAGAGTCCAGATTTGCTTCACGATATACGCCGACATCTCTTAGTGAGCTGGCATGCCTTTGTCGATCACAGCGTGGGCTATTTGGTTTATCATGTTTCCATCTGGTGAGTGCCATGTACCTTTATGGAAGCATTTATGAGCGAAAAACGTGGTTCCGATGACAAGGTCTTTGGAGTCAGCGAGGCTAATTAGCCTAACTCTGTTATCATTGCTATCCTCATGGAGGCTGTGCTTGCCTATAGTCGGGAAATAAACTTCTTCTGGCCTCACCTTGGCATTCAGATTACCTGCTATGATCTTCATATCATAATTGGGGCAGGAGTCGAGAGCCCTCTCCAGTACCAAGAATTAATCCTTTTCATCCTCCTCTGATATATCAGTAGGCGCAGGAACAGTGAGTAGACTGTAATTATAAAATTTCCCTTTAATACACAAAATACAGATGTGATGATTAATTGGCTTAAAACCAATAACCAGGTCATGGAAGACGCCTCTTACAATAAATCTTGTCCCAAATGCATATGCTTTTCAATTTATGGTGTAAGGGGAGTATGGGAGGCTTTCATTTTAACAGGGGGGGGGGGGAGTGTGGTACAAACAGGTTTGGGGATCCCTGGTCTAGAACCTTTCTTGTAATTGTTAGGATTGTTGTTGGTTACAATTTGTTAGAATCTCATTTTGGTATTATTTGTAATAATCCTTTTTCAAGGTTTTTGGAATTGTTCCCATATTCATTGATAAATGTATGAAATTAAAATAAGAAATTTGTCTGTCATATGCTGTGTGATTTCAGTCTGTATTTTGTCATGTCCCAGTGTCCTTGTTCGAACTTTTTATGATGTGCAAAATATCTGTTCATTCTAGAGAACAGTCATCTTCTGTATTTGGTGGAATTTTGTATCTTTCTCTTTGATTTTCTAATAAGTACTTGGAATTTGTGTCAGCTATTCAAATAATTTTGTTTTTGTTGTTTTGTTTTTTTAACTGTTCATCTTATTGGTCTTTTGGTTTAATTTCCTAACTTTGTTAGTCATTTTCCTTAAATTAGTTAGTCATTTTCCTTAAATTTGTTAGTTCATTATTCCATCATGGTACTGAGAGATGCTGTTTTCCTTTGGAAAAGCATATTTGCCATTTTAAATGTTTTATTACATGCCTTGATTATTGCTTTGTTAACTCAGTCAATAGTCTTGTTCACATTGTGTTTAAGGTTGGTTTATATATATTAATTTTATTTTCTGCCTGAGGTGGATATTTTCCCTTGGTTTTAAGGAATGTTTTAAGTTTAAGGTTTACATTGTTCTCAAAATTTGTCCCATCACTAGATTGGACTAGGAAGTAACTTTTATTGTATGTGTACTGCTTATGTAACTTTTTTGCCATTATTTCAAAATAAATTGAGTTGTGGTTCGAAAAGTTGTAATCGTCCTGAATTTTCCAGTTTTGTACATATCTGGATGCATATGGGGTGCATATGGTTAAGCCAATATTTCTTTTGGTAAGTAGGTGCTTGAGGAGTGAGAGTAGTTGCTGCCACCAGTCCCTCATGGCTCTCCTTCATCTCTGGTTATGTGTTAAGTGGGTTCTTTTTATCATTAAAAAATATCTAATATTTTTTTAACATTTGAAATTACCGTTACTTTGGCATTTTTTTGCACATACCATTTCTGCATTTATTAGGTTTTCAAGGACGTTACTTCAGTGTAAACGATTATTTTTATTTATCATGAGTGTGCATTTGGATTCACTATTTGTTTTGAGATAGTGATGAGGCAGAAATAACTTGGCTCAGGTTGTGTGGGATGGCTGACGTCATCTGTGATGCCTCTCTCACCTACATTATAAGTTGAGCCACTAAACTACTAACTGAAGCATACTGGATCATATCCCATGAAGCAGTGCAGGTGCTAGTAGGAGTGATCGGTGCCTTTTGATCTCCTCCTGCTAGGAAATGCTATGATATATTGTTATAAGAAAGAAGGCTTTAACTAACTTACTAACTAACTTCTGGGATTATTTCCAAGGATTGTGGGTGATCTCACCTGATGGAAACAGATAATCCAGGAGTATACTATGGAAAAAAAAGCTGACAGTGGTTAACATCCCCAAAAGAAATTACATTTAGAAAATATTTTCCTACCATACAGTCCCTTTTAGTAACCAAATGGGTACTCCCTAGCTATTGGGTCGAAAATCCTTTTGGTGAATGGGGTTTATGGGCCAAGCTACACAACCGAACACGTAGGAATGACCTGCACCACATATGAATCACAATGGAAACCCTCTGGAGGAAGATGGACATGTACGAGAACATTCTCATTTAGAATGGCTATCCCCTCATAAATGAAGAGATTTGCCATATTTTCAATAGTTCATGTAGGGGTGGAAGGTACCAGTAGAAGAACACTTTCACTTTCTTGCCCTTAGAGGTAGGCTGAAGGTGAAAGATTATTGGTTGTTATTATATATATATATATATATATATATATATATATATATATATATATATATATATATATATATATATATATATACATACATACATACATACATACACACCATCATTGCCACTGTATTTATCTCAGTGAGGAAATGACTGGCATGAACAGGTACCTCTACTGGTGGGCTCGTCAGAAGAAGGCGGCTGGGAAAATAAAATATGTTTGGTTTTCCGGGGGCAAAGTGTGATGTAGAAAAGAAGATGGTCACCAGGTAGTCTTTATAGATCAGTCTCAGGATCTGGACGTCTTCGGCTGACTAATAGAGTTTTGTTTACCTGCTAGCGCCTTGAAAACCTCTGGCACTCACCACGGAATTTTAGATTTGGCTTGCATTCTTACTGTACTTTACAATTTTATTTACTGGTCTATATTTTTATTTCTTAGGATCTTGATTTCAATGTTATTTTTTTTACATGCTTAAGTATCTATCGCATCTTCTTTTTTTATTCTATTACTTTACTACTTATATTACGACTTATTCATTATTTTCTCTTTTTACATATTTTAATAGTATTATCATTTCTTTATTTTTAATATTCTTATCTGTTTTTCGTTATAACTTGCATTTCTTTTTCTATTTGGACCATTTTATAGCTTTTCACTTAACTTATCTACTAAAATTAATTCTTCACAGCATCTTCTCCTCTAATACAATGATCTTCTCTCCTACTTCACCAATGTCCTGACCTCCTGTCACGACAACTACATTCCTCTCTATAACCGTATCGTAATCTCCGGTGATTTTAATACCCTTGTCCAATCCAATGATAGCCTATACCTTGAAAATCTCTTACTCTCTGCACCTTTTCATTGTTCAATTTTCTCCCACCCATCATACCCTCCTATCTGACACCTGGTTATATTTGTTTGTCATTGATTCACGGCAGAAACCCCTTTTTCCCTCTCGATTACCCACTCCAATGCTGTCCTCTCATGATCTTATCCAAATTTCATAAAATATCCAAACTCCAGATATACTACCTAAAACCATAACCTTTCGTAACCCAGATGCACTCATTCCATACAACATCTCACCTTCCCTTGGAGTGAGATACATTCTTGTACCACTATTGATTCCACGGTTGATATACTTACTTCCAATGTCAAATATATCCTTGACGTCCATGCCCCATTGAAAACCTCAACCTTCCCTCACCAGCCTGCTCCCTGGATGTGTCAAAAAATTAAAGATCTTCAAAGGAAGCTTGATGCTGCCCGAAGACGCTTTAGACGCACAAGGCTAACTGATGAGTATCAAGCGTTGAGGGCTCTCCGCAATTTGACACAGTCTATAATCAGGCAGGCAAAATCCAAATACTCCCACGAAGCCCTTTCATCTGCTTCCGATCCTAAATCTAAATGGCATCTCATTCAAAAGCTTTCTTTCTGTTTTTCATCTTCTTCTAGATCCTTTCCTGCATCTCCAGATGAAATAAACTCGTATTTTTTGTCCACCTCAGTTAATACTTCTCTAATGCCTTCTTTCAACCCCAACAACTTTTACTTCTCAGACATTTCACCCACTGTCTTTATTTCCTCTGTTCTGAAATTTCACTCCAGCTTTTCAGGCTTTGATGTGATCCCCCTCAAACTGCTAAAATTATGCCTTATCGACATTCTACCTGTCCTACTATTTATTTATAATTTTTTATTACAAAATGCAGTATTCCCTACCTCTTTGAAAAAATCTGTAGTCCATCCTATAAACAAAACCTCTTAACCCTGTATCTCTCAAAGAGTACTGTCCAATCTCAATTCTCTCCAAACTTTCCAAACCTCTAGAAAGAATAGTCCAGTCACAAATGTAAAATTTCCTCGAACAGTCCAAACTCCTTGATCCACTTCATTCAGGAGTCCGTCCCGGTTTCTCCACACAATCTGCCCTTACCTAAATCACCAATGACATACCTACCGCTACGGGTGACACAAAACTAACTGTGCTTATCCTACTTGACTTTTCTAAAGCTTTTGATTCCTTGGACCATTCTATCCTTTTCACTAAACTAAATTCACTGTCTTTTTCTAACAGTTCTATCCGATGGTTCCAATCTTTCCTCTCTGGGAGATCTCAAGCAGTTTCCATACCTAATCAATCCCTTTCCCCTTTTCTCACTCACAGGGCTCAAACAACCCTCCTCTCCTTTTCTACTGCTACATCAATGATCTTCCTAAATCGGTCCACCATTGTTCCTACTATCTATATGCTGACGACTTCCAAATTTATTTGTCCTTTCCTCCTTCTGAGCTATTAACTGCGTTCACCAGATCCAATTACCTCCTTACATCCATCCACATCCTCCCAACATTAAACCTAAACGATCACCCTATCATGTTCAGCTCCTCTGTGAAAAACCTAGGCATTACTATTGATCAAAACCTTTGCTGGAAACCCCATATCGCCCAAATATCCCGATGGTCAATTAGTTCCTTGAAGTTATTTCATCATTCTCGACATCTCCTTACACAACCATCCCGTAAGCTCCTCGTATCATCTCTCATCTAACCCCACTTTGACTATTGTAGTGTGGTATATGGAGTCCTTTCTAAAATGCTTGAAGACAGATTAAAGCGAATAATGAATTGCTCTCCTTTTTTTTTGAGATTTGTCCTTGGTACTCCGAGGCGATCCCGCCTTTCCCACCTTTATGATGAGTTAAAGTGACTCTTCCCTCCCTTCCAAATATTTCCTAGGTTAATTCTTATACCAATCCATTAACTCTCAACACCCTTCATATATCTACAGTCTCCTCCAATTCAAATCCTCAGTCCAGCACCATAAAACAAGATCTCGTCTTTCCGATCTCTATATTCGTTTCTACAGAACCAAAGCATTTGAGCATTCCTTCCTCGTCAGGTCCATCACAGTGTGGAACTCAATCCCTCCTAACATCCGTCATGCTCCCTCACTATCGTCATTTAAATCCTTGCTTTTCCAACATCTTCTAGCTTCCCAAAAAAATGCTTTCTAAGCAGGTTAGTCATTTGCTTAGAATGAAATGCATTGAATAACTTATTGTGTTATTCCGGTGTTTTAAGAAAATGTACATCAAGTAAAGAAGATATTACTTGCTAGCTCATTCAATCAATAGTTGTTATTGGTTTATCCATTCTTTTGATTAATATCTAATCAGGATTTGTACTGTTTAATTACTTATTATTATTAATTGTTTATATAGCTATTTTTTTACTGTTTTTAGTCACTTTTTGTACACTTTATGATTATATATATATATATAATCGGAAGAAAGTGGTCCGGGTAGAGGTCACAATGAATTTCTCGTAGAATTCGAGAAAAACTTTATTGATTAGCCAACGTTTCGACCTACTTTGTAGGTCTTCTTCAGGGCTATATGCAAAGCGAAACGTTGGCTAATCCATAAAATTTTTCTCCAATTCTACGAGAAATTCATTGTGACCTCTACTCGGACCACTTTCTTCCACATATATTATCAAGGTCAACAATTATCATTCTATATATATATATATATATATATATATATATAATCATGTATAATATAAACTCCTCGTCAAAAGTACTGCAACACCCATAGTTCTCGAGATTATCTTTTTTTTTTTTTCATTTTTGTTTATTGGAAGAGATATTATAATTTATTTTAATATTACTTGTTTATGTCCAGTTTAAAAATACTTATTACAGACTTCAGAACCTTTCTGTATTATGAAAAGACAGAGGTTTTTGTAAAATTCTAATTTTCAAAGTGTTGCGATACTTTTGACGGGGATTGTATATATAAACATAAACTTATTTATACAAATTTAATATATAAAGTACTGTTTACTAGCTTTTTTGAGAGATATCTGATTACTTTTCTTATTGGGATCTTAGATCGATCGAGCATGTAAATTTAGAATTCATATTATAGTTGACATTTTTTTGGGTATTGGTTTCTTTTCATGGTTGATATGTTTTTAAGAGAGATATTTGTTTATTGACTATTAAATTATTGACCATGTGTTGGTATTTTAAATTGCTGTTTCTATAGAAATATCCATTGATATAGTGATTGTTTATTATTTTTTCCTCTGTTTGATTTTGTTATTGGAATTGGATCTTTCATTCTACAAAAGTAAATAAATTAGAATTAATTAAAATCTGTTTGGGCTACAATTGAAATAATATATGGTTGTATTTGAAGTATAAAAAGTTGAAATGAAAAATGACTTGGAAATACAATATTTCATCTTTAAAACTTTTTAACCTTGTGATAATTTTATCAAACGTATCAAATATGCACTGACATTTTTTGTTAATTTTTCTTTAATTTTTGCCGGTTGTGGGATTTCCCCACTTTCTTCTTTTGACCCAACACTAATACTGTCTTGACCGAAAATTCCTGCAATGCACAGTAAGGTGCACAAAACTTGTTTTGTATCTCAGGAATATACGCATACATCCAAGTAATTTTTAAAAATATTTTATTTTAATTTATTTATTGTAAAATTTGTAATTTATTGGTAATTTAAACTAACAAAGAAATTGAATTTACATTTGATTCAAACTATCTCTGAATTAGATGGATTTATACATCTCAGATGAGTACAACCTTTAATCATTGCACCAGTTTATCTATTCATTTGCTTTTTTGTTTCTAGCACATATTAATTTTATTTTAGTCTGTATAGTTGACAAAAGTATTTTTTGTTTAAACTTTGGACGTGAAATCTGTGCTAAGAGCAACTAGGGTGATATCGATGATGAGATTTATAAAGAAAAAGTGATTTTCATAGAGCTAGTTCTTAAGTATATTTTTGTATAGCTTGTCCTTTCTAAAATGTCATTTTTTATTTTTCCTGAGTTCCTTGAGAAGCTTTGATTAAAAAAAAAAACTGCGTAATAAAAAATAACATGTTTATTTTTATTATAATGCAATTGGGAAAAAACACAATGCAAAGCCTTATGTTTCAAATTTCTCCAGTAATACACCCACTTACCGGTCGACGTTTCGCCTATTCAGGCATTATCAGACACAAAAACAAAAAAAGGTTATGTGAATCACATCTCGAGTTGTATGTTGAACGTCTTGGTGGTGGGGTGCTGTCTCATGTTTGGAGCCTGTTTGTTCTGTTGATCGTTGGGATATATTGCACCTTTTTCTTCGAGATGTGATTCACATAACCTTTTTTTTGTTTTTGTGTCTTGATAATGCCTGAATAGGCGAAACGTCGACTGGCAAGTGGGTATATTACTGGAGAAATTTGGAACATAAGGCTTTGCATTGTGGTTTTTCCCAATTGCATTATAATAAATAATAGTGTTTCTTTTTGAGTTTTTGGCTTTATTTTATTGATGTTTATTTTTAAATATTTTTCATATATTTTTGGGTAAATTCAAGATAACTATACCAATAAACAAATCTATCTTTTTAAATATGTAACTAATATAGATATGAAGATTAAAAAGGCAGATATGTTGTTGGTCTAGGAGGCATGCCTATCAGAAGATTAATATCACTGGCCTAAATATTAAAATAGAATAGAATAGAAAACAAACTTTATTCTGGGACCAAGTCCCTTTAAAATAACAATAATGCACAAATAAAAAAAAACATAATATTCATCTGGCCAGAAGGCTACATAATAATACAAATCATGAAATAATCAAGAGTGACAAAACAGTAAAAATAGAAATAGATAAGAAAATAAATAAATAAAGTACGAACTTGACAGGATTTTAACTAATTGTCGAAAATAAATATATTGATATTAACATAATAATAATAAATAACATTAATACAATAGTTAATAACGAAATTGCTAACTAAAATAAATGAATAGCATAATATGCGATAAAGTATTTACTATGTCGGTATCTTCTTTTTTGTTGGAAAAATAAACAAAACACAAGAGTAGCGAGATCAAGTTTACAGTACTAATTTGTTCAAGCGGAAGTTTGACCTGCTTGCAGAGCGTCTTTTTGGGATCCAAGAGATGATGGAAATGCAGGGTTTTAAATGAAGCCAGTGAAGATGAATGGCGGATGAAAGGAGGGACTGAGTTCCACACAGTGGTGGAGCGGGCGAGGAAGGAACACTCGAATGCCTAAGTTCTGTGGGAAGGAATGTAGAGATCAGAAAGGCGAGATCTTGTTTTGTGGTGCTGGACAGAGGATTTGAATGGGATGAGACTATAGATATATGAAGGGTGTGGCGAGTTGATTGATTGGTATAGAAAAACACTAAGGAAATATTGTCTACGAATGGGAGGAAGAGCCGCTTTAACTCATCATAGTGATGTGACACCCAGGATCGCCTCAGAGTACCAAGGACAAATCTTAAAGCGCAGTTCATTATTCTTTTTAACCAGCCCTTAAGCATTCCCGTATACCACACTACAGTAGTCGAAGTGGGGGAAGATGAGGGATGATACGAGCAGCTTCCGGGTAGATTGTGTAAGGAGATGCCGAGATTGACGGAATAATTTTAGGGAACTAATTGACCGTCGGGATATTTGGGCGATGTGGGGTTCCCAGGAAAGGTGTGTCAAATTGTGAAGAGCCCTGAACGCGTGGTAGTCATCAGTAAGCCTAGTGCGTCTAAAGCGTCTACCGGTAGCATCAAGTTTCCTTTGCAGGTCTTTAATTTTTTGATACATCCAAGGAGCAGGATGGTGGCGGAAAGTTAAGGATTTGAGTGGGGCATGGGTATCCAGGATGCTTTTAAGATTGACAGTGCGTATGTCGACCATTGAATCGATGGTGGTACAGCAATAAATTTGGTTCCAATTCAGGATTTCGGGGGAAGGAGATATATTTTCAGGGGTGAGTCCATCTAGGTTGCGAAAAGTTATTGTTTTCGGTTGGATTTCTGGAGTTTAGATATTACATGAGATTTGGATTAAATCGTGAGAGGACAGAAAAGGGGCCGGTAATTGTGAGGAAGAAAGGAGTCTCTGCGATGAGTCAGTGATAAACAAGTCTAACCAGGTGTCAAATAGGAGAATGTGATGGGTAGGAGAGAATGGGACAATGGAGAGGTGCAGAGAGTATAAAAGGTTTTCAAGGTACAGTTTATCATTGGATTGGATCAGGAGATTGGTATTAAATTCACCGGAGATTATGATGTGGTCACAGAGAGGAACATGGTTGTAAAGGACCGACTCAAAGATAGGATCAAAAGGGACCGATACTACAACGTAGGTCATATACTACAACAGGGTCTCTCCGGCTCGTATAGGGCTCCCGTGTATCTCTAGGCACTTGGATAATAAGCCCTGTTCACTTTTATTTAGGCGAACCTCCCAAATTCCCCACTCATGCCTCGAGCGCTTTATTTTCCGCTAAGATGTCCTCAATATACTTGTTTTGCCTCTCTAGGTGATTCTCGATAGATGTGAGTCTCTCATTCATCTCGATCTTGATCTTTTTTATCTCTACCTGGACGTTATGATCGGAATGTTTTATTGCCTCTGATATTTTCATGAGTGAGGGTTGTGCTATTTTATCGGAAGTTTGTGTTTCCCCTGCTTCTGTGTTTTTTTTGGCCTGCTCACACTTAGTGCACACCCATAGTGTTTTTGAGGATTTTAGGCCCTGTATCTCCTTATCGCTAAGACTGCTGCACCGCCCATGAAAAATTAAATTTCATTTAGAGCAAATCACGTTATTTTTATTATCACAAGCCATGATGTTGCATTTGGAGCAAACAGCTATTGTGCCTAAGTAAATAAATAAATAGTTACGGAGAAAGTTGTTACGAACGGCAACTGGTTTTAATACTGTTGGCCTTAAGAGATAGCCTATTTTTGTGGCTCGAACTGTTTATGCGTGGAATCACAATAACTTCAAATGTCCCTTCACTACACTTAACCACCTGTAGATATGTCTATATGTCTAACCTGTAATATATGTCCATATATTCACGTATATATTATATATATATAATGTGGTAATGTAGAGTTAGGTTAAAATAATTTTAAGCCGTATTGATTCCTAAAAAACAATTATATTTGATATTATTTACAGCACTATTTACAACAAAATAAAAGTAAAACAATTGTAAATAAGAATCTTACCTAAAAAAACAATCGGTTTTAAAAGTTGATATAATCAATTTCTGTAAACAATTTTCATAACTAAACAGATCACAATCACAATTTGTCTGACTGACGCTTCTTAAATACAAAAACATATGTTCTTGAGATTACAGCATGGTTATACCTCAGTTACAAAAGTAAAAGGGAATAATTCACTTTTACATATATATATATATATATAGTATGGTTATCCTGATATTAAAAATTGGAAACTAAGTTAACAACACTGCACAAATTAAATGAAAGAATTAAAAAGAGCGATGTCCCCCTGGCCAGACTGATATAAAATACTAGTTTAGGAAAAAACATTGAGTTGTAATTTTTTCCAAATTATGTTTCTGCAGAACAATTTACTTAAAAAGAGTACAGTCCTTATAAAACACTAAACACACGGATTTAGTGCAGATTTATTTATTAACAATATCTCTACCATTTTAATTATTGTTGGAGTAGTATTTTGATTATCAGTATATTAATTATTATTATGGCATTTTAATTATTTATTGCTTCTTTAATTTTTGTTTTTTTTATTGTTCAGGAAAATTAAAGATTAAAGTGATTCCTACCCTACTAATTGCAGTAGGTGGCAAAACTAAGGATTATATTGTTGGATTCTCTGACTTAGGAAACTGTGATGACTTTTCAACTGAAGTTTTAGAATGGAGACTAGGAATTAGTGGTGTAATTAAATATGATGGAGATATAACTCAACCTCCAACGAAAAGTGGAAATAAATCAAAGATTAATAGGCTGACCAAGAAGACAATTAGAGAAAACTATAGCTCAGATGAGTCAGATTAACTAAGAAGAAATATATTTAATTATTTTTACTATATGTTGATAACAAATATGCTAACAATGCCTACATTGTTTTGTTAATGCTTGAAAGTTTTTTTTTTTATACTTGTTAGACTATGAATTGTTATAGTCTTTTAAATTAACTATTTTATTTAAGAATTTAAATTAGGTTATGATATAAACTTTTAAATTACTTTGTATTTTTATACCATTTTCTCTTAATTTCTTATATTATTTTATATTTTACTTGAATTTGTAATAAATTATATATATTTAGGGGAAATATTTTTTCCTTATTTTGTTTAATATTTGTATTTTAAATATAAATTTAAAAAATGTAAACGGGAAATTATGAAATAATTCCTATAAATCTGACCAAAGAAATGAATCTCCGAACCTTCTAACTATAGTATGATTGGTAACATGTATTAATAACCCTTCCTGTTTGCGTTAACAGGAGCAGGCCTATATAAAAAAAAGTTATGATAAAATAAATTATGGATGATGGGTAGCTAAATGTAGAATCAAAATTATTTCTTGAGCAGTAGTCAGTAAAGATGACTATTTTTGAAGTAGGGCCAGAATCGGATGGGTTTGTTATAACCCTTGGGATACAAGTTTTATATAGTTTTGCTATTTCACTCATTTGATAGATCAATTATTGAGGCATTGACATTGAAAATGAGGTAATTGCCGAAAATTTTTGTTTTCACTAGAACTATTCTATGTTCCAAGGACAATACCGTTGAAAAGGAGGTAAGTTCATATCACCTCCCGTTTAGTTTTGAGCGATGTCACAAGATGCCGCTGGTGGCAACAGAATGACTGATAATTCTGTTTCAGTGAAAAAAAAAAATTCGGCAATTTTGGCACTTACTTCCTTCTAAATGTCAATGCCTCAATTGTATTGTTGGCCTTAAAATTATTTCATGGAAAGTTTGATTGGTTTAATGGCGTGATTAGTAAAGAACACTGAGGTACTATAAGTTCTAATAAAAAAAAAAAATTTAAAACAGAATTATAGTAGATAAAAATTAGATTAGGAATTGTAGACACATAGAAATTTTATAGAGTTTTAAGGAATTTTATAAGGAATAGCTGATATGAATTTTTAAAAAAATCATATTAGTTATAATTAAGAGAACTGTCTGTAATCCCTAATTTTCCTCTCTCCCATTTTCATCTGTTATTCTTTTTGTTCCAAAAAATACCATCTTTGTTATTCAATCCCCATTGGGATGTGTTCTTTATAATCCATTTTAATTAATCTCTTTATATTATGTTATTATTCATTATTCTTCATTACTTTATTTTTACATTAACACTTGTTTACTTTATTCCTATTACTTTTTGGTATTCCATACCTTTTATTGGATAATCCATTTTATCTTTATGTCTTTTTATTATTCACCATTTCTTTTATTTCTTGTTATTGCTTACAAAATATTGTTAAATTATTTGTTGTAAAATTCATATTAGTTATTCCGTATAAAATTCCTTATAATTCCATAAAATTTCTATATGTGTCTACAATTCCTAATCTAATTTTTTTTAAATTTTATTATTTAATTCTGTACTATAATTTTTTATTAAGTTTTATCTTTATCTACTATAATTCTGTTCTAATTTTTAATTTGTCATTTGTTACTTTGTTGGATAATTTTTCATTTGTTGCTTTGTTGGATTTAAACAGTACCTCTTTGTTATTAAATATTTAAATCCCCTCTGGTTTTTATTTCTACTACTTACTACATAGAACATGTTCTACTAATATACTACATATATTGTTATTCTTTACCATGTATTATTTTAATTTATTTGTATCTTGTGTATTTAGCCCTGAAGAAGGCCTGCAATGTGGGTCGGAACGTTGGCTTACCTAGAAACAGTTCTCCCTATATATGAGAATCTTCTTTACCTCCATACAGACCATTTTCTTCTTCATATATTAAAATACACTATCAATAAAAAAATTTTAATACTTTTCAATTTAAGCAAGTAATGAAACCTGCTAAGAGAGCCTCTGTTGGGAAATGCTGGAAAAGCAAGGGTTAAAATGAGGGTAAGGAAAAAGAAAAGAATGAATTAGTAGGGATTGAATTTCAGATGGTGTTGGAATGGATTAGAAAGGAACATTAAAATGTTTTGGTCCAGTGTGAATAGGTATAAAGATCGGAAAGGCGAGATCTTATTTCCTGGTGCTGGACTGCAAATTTTAATTGAAGAAGACTATATATTTAGGATGGGTGTTAAGATTTGATGCATTGTACAAGAATGAAGGGATGGAATTGGTAGAGTAGTATACGGATGGAAGGGAAGGGCCACTTCAATTCATCGTAGTGGTGAGACTTGACCAGCTCAGGGTACGGAGTACACCATCTTAGAGAGGATTTCGTTATTTGCTTCAATCTGTGCTCAACCACATTTGGGAGGTCCCCATGTACCACACAAAAAAATTCAAAGTGGAGGAAGATAAGAGATGATATAAGGGGCTTACGGGTAGGCTTTATATTGGGAACGATGGAATAGATTCAGAGAACTTAATGACTAGTGGATTTTTTGGGTGATGTTGGGTTTTGAAGATAAGGTTTGGTCAACAATAATGCTTAAGTTTTTTAGCAGTGATGTTGATTGTTCAAGGTTAATGTTCCTTATGGATCTAAGGAGGGAATTAGATATGGAATAGCTTCAGGGAACTTATTGACCATTGGGTTATTTGGAAGATGCTGGGTTTCCAGGAAAGAATTTGGTAAACAATAATGCCTAAGGTTTTTAACTGAGGAGCTCAAAGTGATGTTGATTGTTCAAGATTAATGTGATGAAGGTGTGGATGGATCTAAGGGAGAAATTAGATCCTATAACAATGGCTTGGGTTTTTATGTAGGTCTTTCTGAATACTGGTGAATGCAAGTAATAGCTCAAAAGAAGAAAAGGACAAATAGAAGATTTGGACCTTGTCAGTATATAGAGTTTAGGAAAAGTGATGGACTTATTTTGGAAGATCATTGATATAGGAGTTGAGAAGAATATGCAGTAAAGAAAGCTCTTATCATTGAGATAGATGTTCCACCCAATGATAATGTGCAGGAAACAGTAAGTAGTAAAAAATCGAAAATATTATATCATATATATATATGTATATATTATATCATATATATATATATATATATATATATATATATATATATATATATATATATATATATATTATATATGTAGTAAATATTATCGGAAATATTGCCGAAGATCGTAGTTAGGAATTGAAATATCTGTACAGGGTGATAGAAGTTAAACTACTACCAATTGTAGTTTCTACCAATGACCTTATTACAGAGGTAACAATGGAATCATTAAACTTAACAAAGGAAGTTGAAGTACTGCTAAAAGTAGTATTATTAGGAACTGCTAGTAGAGTTCTTCTTTTACTTCCTCTTATGCCTCTACCCAATGCAGCCGTACTAAGCTGCCTCATTTCCTGAAGGGTTTTGCCTCTCCCCTCCGATACGCTGAATGTATTCCTGATAGGAAACTGTGAGACTGTCTCTCGGCCTCCTCCTAGAGGGTTTAGCTTCTATGATTTTCCTTGGCTCTTTCTTCATACATCCAACAATCTGGGCCAAACCATTTTAGCTGTCGGTTTTAATGAAAGCCCCTAGCTGCGTTACTTCCAGCTCTTCTCTTATGCTTTCATTCCTAATGTGGTTCCTCCTGGTCTATACAACCATTCTCCGCAGGAATTTCATCTCACCTGCTGTCACGCGTCTAGCTTGCTTGTCCAGAATAACCTAGCGTTCATTTCCATAAGTGAGGGTTGGGAGGTAAACTGACTTGGATATGTGCATTTTTGTATCCTTACTGACATCCATATGTCCAACTATACTTTTTTTTTTCTTTCCCCTACCTGCCATTGCTGGCAGTGGCGGGTTAATACGTTGGGTATAAGCACGCCCACCACTGCCAAAAAACAACTCTTTATTTATTAAAAAAAAAAATCATATTACACATCTCGAGGGGGGACATGTATAATTAATGGGAACAATAAATAAAAATAATAATCTGTGGGGCTGCCCAGTGCACGGATGTGCACCTTACTGTTGGGGCAGCACCTTTTGGGCCTCCTGGGCAGTCTGCATCCGTCCGGTGCCGTTCAGCCTCCCCGGTCCGCCGCATCCGGCCAGTCCACATCCCTCAGTCCTGTCCTCCTCCTGGGGGCTCATCCTCCGGTGAATGCTCTGGTGGCTCGCCGGGTGGCCGTATCCTGCTGATGGTAAAGTGCGCAGGACCGACCACCTTCCACCCGTAGACAAACTCCCTGAAATGAGGGTAGTTGTGCTCCTCCACCAGGCGGGGGAAGTCTTCCTCGGCGAGGACGAAGATACCGGTTTTCCTCGACAACCTGGCGCGTTGTCCTTCCATCGCGGTGCAGGAGAGCACCACGTGCTCTGCAGTTTCTGGGACTCCACAGGTGGGGCACCGGGGGTCGATCTCTCGTCACCCACCGTCTGTTCCACTCCTCTATTGAGTCCTCCCTCACAATCTTCCTCCACAAGTTCGGGATCTCGCCGATCCTCTGACGGAGTCCCTCCGGAAGCGTCCCTAGCCCCTGCCTCTTCGCCTCATACTTCAGGGCATCCTCCCTCAGAACGAGGTCCAGGGACATAGCTCCGGCAAGCACCTTCACCGCCTCGTGCGACACCGTTCGATACGTCTTCGTGACCCGCAGCAGAGCCAGTCTCTGGAACGTCGCCAGTCTCCTCTTCTGCAGCTGCGTGAGGTTGCGGCTCCACGCCGGGGATGCATACCTCAGGATACCCAAGACCACGCCTTTGTAAATGGTCATCGTTGCTGGGTACCTGAGGCCCCGGAATGCACCCCCTATTCTTCCTAGTTCGTTCAGTGACAGGGTCACCCTATCCTTCAGGTATCCCAGGTGAGGAGTGGTGTCGAAGTTTCTCCTAAACTTCACGCCTAGATACGTCACCTCCTCACCTAGTCTGACCCTCTCTTCTTGGATCTCCAATATGATAGGGTGAGACCTGTCAGTGGAGCCTCTTAAGAGTATGACCTGAGTCTTGGCAGCGGCTATACTCAGCTTCCTCCTCACGCACCATTCCGCTACGAGACTGGCGCACCTATCCGCTTGCATCTTCAGTCTGGCTCTGCTGTTCGCGGCCACGATGACTGCCAGGTCGTCGACGTAGGCTGTGGAAAGGAACCCTTCCTCTTCTAGTTCCCCCAGCAACTGGTCGAACACGAGCTTCCACAGGGCCGGCCCAAGGACCGACATCCTCTCTTGATCCTCCTCTCGACCTCTTATCTCGATATCTTATCGTAGCTACCTCTAATCCTGACACTCCTTTCACTGAAGTAGCAACTCACGAGGGAGTACAGGTTGCTGGGGGCGTCGAACTCCTGCAGCCGCTGGAGTACGCAGGGCCACCATACACTATCAAAGGCGGATGACATACTTCTCCGCCCTCTCTTCCACGTCCCTGCGCACTCTCAGCAGTGCATCTGTTGTTCCCTTGCCACGGGTCGAGCCGAACTGCCGTGGATGACCATCTATACTGTTGCAGATAGGGTAGTAAATCTAGTTGGCTTTGGATATCCTCTTTGCTACTTCTGGGTCAACTTTTCCCTTGTTAATGATTGTCCCCACGTAGGAGATTCTTCTATAACTTCAAGTACTTCACCATTACAGATTAGATGGACGTCTTCTTGATAGCACTAAGACTTTGGTTTTCTTTCTATTTATTAACATTCCTTAGCGGATACGTTCTTCCTCCCATTCCAACAGGGCTCGCTGCAGCTTGTCTTTCGTGTCCGCAATCTGCATACAATAGCCTTTGAAATGCAACATTTTTAAAGTTCTATTTGCCGATGACCGCCCAGGCTAAACGGCGCTTACAAATTTTATGGATTCATCCATGAATATTATAAATAAAAGATACTTAAGCTGTTACCCTGCCTCACACCTCTCTCTATGGGAAAATACTTGGACCCACTTTCATTGTTCCTCACTACTCTTTTCGCTGTCTCGTACGCTGATTTAATTGTGGTGATAAGGTCACCTGGCATATTACAGCCGCCAAAGCATCCCATATTTCTTGTCGAGGGACAGAGTCGAATGATACTTTTAGATCAAGAAATGCCATTAAAGTATATATTCTTATTTTTGTCCATGCTTTTTCTGCGATGCTTCGTAATACGAAAATGTGGTCTCGAGTCTGCCTCCCTGGTCGAAATCCTGCTTGTTCGCTTTCCATTTGGTTCTCGACTGCGAGGTATAGTTTCTTTTCTAAGATTGAAGTGTATAGTATGTATGCCATCGAAAGCAAGCTTATAGGTCTGTAAATTTCGCATTTAGTGGATCTACCTTTTTTTGTGAATTGGGACAATAATGCAGAACTCTCCATCCTTTGGGACTTTTTTTTTGTTTCATAATTCTCAGAGGAATTGCTGAAGAAATTTGTTAAGTTCTTGACCTCCGAATTTTGGTAGTTCTGGGGTTATGCCGCACATTCCTGCTGCTTTACCTTATTTAATTTTTTGGATGCCATATGCTAACTCATCCTCATCGATGATTTTAGATCCTCCAAAATTTTATTTCCTACCTGATGTTCTCCTTGGTTAATGTATTTTAGACCAGAGAAGTGTATTTGATAGAACTGCCTCCATCGTTCCAATATTTTCTCTTCTTCAGTGATCATCTTGAGTCTTTGACATTACTCACCGCCACTTCATTCCAGAAATTCTTAATCTTTTCACGGCGGTCTTCGTCGAGGCCTCTCCTGTGCTGCTTTTTTTGCTTGATGGACCACTGCTTTTATTTGGAATGATTTTTAGCTAGGCGATTTGAATTACATTTTTGGGAGTTTTGTCCTGAAAATAGGTTTTCCACGCTTTGTTCGAATAACATAACGTACTTATTCATTCCACCATTCTTTGCGCTTTTTTCTACTTGAAATTTTGTTCACGTAGTTCCAAAAACTTCTCTTGCTATTTCCAGAAGACATGATTTTAAGCGACACAATTGCTGCTCTTTACCCGCTTCTTGACTACACGACTTAATTTTTCTTCCAGTTTTTTTGTTTAGGAGGTTCTCTTTTCTGGGTTGTCTAGAGCTCCTATGTTCAATGCTTAATAGCTCTTTTTTTAATTTGTCTTTTATGTGGAACTATGGTGTTTATGGTTTCTGTAGTATCGGCTATTATTAGCAGACGATCACTACAGATTTCTGCTCCTCTTATAACTTTAATATCGGTGAAAGACGCCAAAGTATTGTCTTATGCCACGGTAAAATATGAAATAAGATATATACTATGATACTACTATATATATATTACTACTAATCTATGAAGTAAGACTAAGATGATACTATTTCTTTCTAGGCAAGAGAAAGTTATCTTGTGTACCATTTTGTGGGGGAAGAAGGAATTGCCCACGAACATGTCATACTCCACGCAGAAATCGATAAGGCGTTTTCTGTTTCTATTCTTTACACTCTCTCCCTCATGGAGTCCAAGAGCACCTCAAGCAATAGTAGGATAACAACCTGTTCTGGCATTAAAGTCTTCGCTCAGTATCGCAAATCGTCCCTTGATTATATTAAGCAGTCCTTACAAGTCTGAGTAGAAAGGTTCCTTATTCATAGTTCCTGCATCCTCTGTTCTGTACCTGCACCAAAGTAACTAAAGTAAACCCAATGGCCTCCTCAAAATTTGTACCAATTATCCTTGATGAGATAAGCTCCTAGTTCTCCATTTGATTAAACATTGTTGGGGTCATTACAATACCAACCCCTTCTTTTGCAAAGCTTCCTTGAGAAACTCCGGCATATATAAGGGCATGACCGTCGTAATCCTTCAATCCTTTCTTCTTAACCTCACTAATGCCAGGTATATCCAACTTACATGTCTTTATCTCTTCTACAAGTTCAACCTCTTGTGTATTGTATTACAATTACCAAATCGTAAATACTATAAGCACCTGTTCGTTTCTTTGAGATCTGTCCGCATCGGAGGCTATTTTATCTGCTTTGAATAGAATTTACTTACAATTCGGATAATTTATAATTTATCCGGATAATAATTAATTTACCACAGTACGGATAGGCCAAATCATCCAGCAATGCTGAGATGAAGAAAGATAATATTAATAAAAGCGGGGGCATACCTTTAGCGTCTCTAGCTAAAGGCATGCCGCCGCGATGAGGAACAACTTCGAAACTATTTTATAAGCAAAGACTTCAAGAACTAGTTCAACAGTTGTGACATTGCACCTTAACTACGCTCACGTAACTTACGAAATGAATACCTTCCCTCACCTGTAAATCGGGAAAGCCTCTTTAATGCATGGACGCCTAAAGAACTCCATGGATGATTTTACCATATTATTAATATGCCTACGTAAGGGAAATTATTTTCTGAAATCGAAGGCTTCGTTCAAGTTAGTCAGGATCAGTTGATTGCTGGAGGAACGCTTTATTTGTCTTACTTAAATCGAATGTACATAAAACACTTTTATGTAGTATTTTTTTTTTTTATGCTTAGGAGTTCCTCCATATGAAGGTATTGGAACGAGAGAATTAGCTGTAGTAAGACTTAATGTAATTCAGTTTCATATGTTCTATTAATTATTCTTTTGTTATGTGCATTTTTAAGATTATTAAAACATTGTTACTATTGAATACACACGTATGATCAATCTAAAGTGATTTACTTCAGTATATTCAGTTTAATTGTAACATATATGTATTTCATTCTTATCACTTGTCTCATTTGAGTTGTTTGTGTCTGCGTTTTTAAATGGTTTTAAATAGTGGCGAAAAGCAATCCCTGCAAACCGGCTGATATACAAGTACTCTTTTTCTTTTTTTGTTTTTTTCATAAAATTTGTACGAGTATATATGTAAATATTAATTATTTTCATTCATTATAGTTAACTTCATTATATATTTTCTCTTTATTTTAAGTTTATATTGGGAACTAACATATAGTTATTGGAATTTATTTTTCATTTTTATTTATTAATTAAATTGTAATTGTATTTTACCATTCAGACATTAAATTTCACTTTCTTTTGTATTATTATTCAAAAGGGGCTTACCCCTGAGTAAATAAAGAATTTAATATTATTATTATATTAAAAATGAAACATCAATACCTAAGGAAAAAGTGATAAAAGGAATAAATATCTGCTATGACGGGATGCTACATCAAAATTATATTCTTTGACAAAAAAGGGATAATCATTGCTGGGGAAAAAGCTTGCCCATGCACTATCCACACCAACCCACCATGAACCTTATATAGTCTCTTTAATATTTCCCTTCTCGTGCCCTCTCTGCTGATGCGCATCACCTTATCTCCTTCCTTAAGTGTTGGCTATAAAGCAGCCATTTGGCCACGCGTAGATTTTTCTGACGTGTTTAATTACCTTATCAATGTTTACACTTTATGTAACCCTCCAAACTGTTTTTTTGCCACTCTTTTACTGTTTGTTTCTCTTATAATTATCATATAAACTTATAATAATCATCACTGGTTAGTAAAATTCATGCATACCAAAGCCAAGAAATGAGCCTGCAAAATTTTCACTTAGCGGTGAAGGCTGTTGAAGTAATTCCTCTTATGTATATCATCTATTGTATTATAGAGAGATAACACTGTAGTGACAGTTAAGATCATGTTGGCTGTGCTTTATGGCATCTTTGTAACAACAGCCATTGTGTTGTGAGTCTCTCGGTTAACGTCGGTTTGTAGTGATGACTGGACCTTGTGTGTAGTTTTGTCTCGGTCTATATATGATTATATATAGTGTTTATATCTAATAAATCTGTACTCGTATCGTAATAACTTGTACTGTTGTTTCCCTGCAGTTTAACACCTTTTTACTCTATATGTTAACAGGTCCAGTGTAGGTTTGTACAAGTTATGTTTTGTTGACGGTAGAGCCGGATTTTTGGAATGGATATAAGTTTTGGGGACAGATACTGGTGGTTAGTTATTTGTTTGGAAATAACTTTTGAACACACGTTTTCGGTCAGTCAGTTTAGTGAAATAATAGTGATTTGAGATTTAGTGCGACACCATTTTGTTTTAGTTTGACGCTTACGGTCAGTGTAAATATGTTTTCGAATGTTTCAGTTGAAAAATTTGAAGGATACAACTTTAGTCCAGAATTAAATTATTGTTGGCCGCTTGTGGCTTACTCGAAGTTTTAAATGAAGAACCTCCTATGACGGAAGCGGAGACTACTCTGCAAGCTATAGGGGCTGTTCTTTCTGAAATCGTTTTTTAAGGCAGAGTCCGCTACCATGAGTTTATTTAAATTGATGTCGTGTTCTTCCTGAGTCTTTCAACAGACTGTTACGTCATCAAGATAAGCAAAAATCCCCTGTAGCTGCTCAGTATCGATTATCTTCTTTATCTGGCGTTGGAAAGCAGCCACACCATTAGTGACGCCAAACGGAATGCGTGTGAATTGAAAGAGCCGACCGGAGCCCTCGAACGCGGTATAAGGCCGATCCTCATCTCTGATTGGTATTTGATGGTAGCACTGCGGAGATCAATTGTGCTGACTACTTCATATTTTGATACTTTGTTCACTAATTCTTCAATAAGGGGGAGAGGAAAGGCATCGAGTCCAGTAAAAAGGTTTATTGTTTCGCCGGAAACAACAAACCTGGGTTCGCCATGGCGAATAACTTTCTTCCATGACGCCCTCCCTGAGTAGCTTCTGTACCTCACAATCTTTAACACCTTTAACCAATGAAATTGTCTTGAAGTTCAATTTCTGTCAATACAAGAAACCTCTTTGCGAAATCTTGCCTCGTACACCCCAAGTAGTTGGTCAGGCTGTTCTTCGAGACGACATAGTAAAACTTTTGACGTAAAACTTTTCTTTGTCTCCTTTTTGGTTGAGAGGGTGGATTAATGCACTTTTCTATTCTGTAGTTACCTATTCCGTTTCCCAAATGTTCGATAGAATCCGGTGAAGAGATAGATAGAGATTTCTATCGTTTAGTTTCCAAATTTCGGCAATTATTGCATCTTCTCTAGGAGCTTTGTCGTTATTCAAAGCCAAGTTGTCTACTAAAGGCATATATCATAATATATTTTTGAAGGTGACCTTGTTTTAACGATTGATTTCCTAGTGGATTTAGTGTTTAAAATTAGATTGGTTGTTTTTACTCCCCGTTTACTTGAAGTAGTCCACTGTAAGACCAACTAAAAATCCGTTCTTGTATGGGCAGACGCTGTTAGCGTTTGCCTGTAGCTATTACCTCAATTATGTGTAGGCTTAACGTCTACTCTTCTTTTAAATGCTATGGTGAATGGGTACTTAGCAAGAAGACATTTTTAAACATTCAAATATTTAAAAATGATAAAGAAATATGGAATGTATTGAGACAAAAACTAAAGGAATTCCTCAGTTTATTATGTATACATAATTGGATAATTTAAAAGACCAATTTAATATATTAACAATACTTTTATTCAACACAAACTTTAAAATATTGTTGTTTTTGGTTATATTCACTATTTTAATCTCCACTACACTAAACAATAAATAGATGCTTTCTTTAAACATCGAATATATTTATATGTATTTAGAGACTAGATTTTTTACTATAACCAGATATAATACACTTTCAATGTCAAATATACTAAATTAACTTCATCATTAAATGTTTGCTATTTACTTTATTTAGAACAAAATAAAACATTGTTCAAGTTGTTGAACAATGACATTCTTACTAATCTACTTTAGTTGACATAAAACAAAGAGAAAACCTGGAATATTTTAAGCACCCCTTACTATATGATAACATTCTTTTAGAATTTAACAACTCAAAGGATTATTTGTTTTAATTGTTATGGTAATAGTAACGATTACATCATTTACGGCAATCTTATTTTACTCTTAAAGTCAGACTTTTCCGTGTCACTCATAGTTAGGGTGCCACTATAGCTCTTTTATTATATATTTAGAATTGTTTTGAATTTTTTGAGTTAAATGTGAAATTTTTATATTAATAGTCTAAATACTTTAACAAAGAGATATAACATATTGCACCTGTTCATTTAACTCTGTCTACAAAAAGAAAAAAAAACGTAAAATAAATTAAAGTAGAAAACTAAAAGATATAAATGAACAATGTGATATAATCATGTCCTCATCGTCATCTCCTCAAATAATCCTTTCCAGCAATTTGCCTCTGTTCACTTTCACAGCTGCAAGAAAAATAAATAAATATTAATAGATTTTGATCTTAGCCAAAAACAAATTAATAACTAAATTATCTCCATTCTAATTTTAATCTAATTTATCAAAAAAAAGTTGTTTATCCTATGGAAATCCCTAAAACTTGAAATAATACAGCTTTGAGTGGTTTCAAAGAGAATTGAAAATTTTCACTTCTTGCTAAGTTTCAGATATGCGTGAGCCGTGCAATGTTGTCGTGTGAAGAGGAAAAAAAAAATATAATAGGCGTAGTAAAATTTTCTATGTTGAAAAAACAAATGTCTGCATTGTTATTTAACTGTCTATTTTCTAATGATACTATACTATAAACAATATAAAATATTGATTAATCCCTCCATTTTTTTTGAGTGAAAACATCTTTCGCCGCGTTCAGTGATTTTTGGTAGGGGATAAATTTGTAGTTTCGGGTCAGCTACATGCTCGAAACTGGGGACACCTGGCGTATTGTGCTTGTGTTACACAATTTCCTTGACCAACTTTAGTGCAAATATTAGAATTACACTGATATAAGCATAATTATGTTACCTGCGGCTCCTCTCTTAGACTTTGTGGACACCTGAAAAGGGCTGTGATGGGGGAAAGGTATAGTCGAGGATATGGAAAACTTGGTAGAGAAATCAGTCCAAAACATCCTTATATCAAAAATAAAACTCTACTATATTAAAACAAAAATGAAATAAAATTACATCCTGCAACTAATAATAAAAATAATTACAACTTAAATCGAGATTCATTATCCAACATTTACCGTAATCCTAAACGCAACAATAAAAAATAATAATTTCAATTTAAAAAATGATCCATCCATAACCATGATCCTATAGGAACTAATAATTATTATTTAATACAATTTAACACATCTGTTTTGTTATCGAAACGTAACAAAAGAGAGAAGAAAAATAAAATATTTAATCGTCTTACTCGGTTGGCTCTATCAACAAGTGAAAAAACGGGATTCCTAAAAATCTATCAACCTCTCAACAATCAACACAGGCTCTACAACCCATCACGGGTAAGGACCAGGGCCGCATCAAGGCGTCGCCTCCACTCTTCTCTGTCCTGCGCCAAGGTCCTCCATGCTCTGAATCCAATGATGCTGCCTGCATCACTCTTGACTTCATCTGCCCATATAAGTCGTGGACACCCGCGTTTTCTTTTTCCGTCAATGAACCCAAACAGCAGTCTTTTCAGGGTAGCGTCCTCCTCCATTCTGGCCACATGTCCAGCCCACCTCGGTCTAGCTATTCTTATGTGCTTCACTATACATTTTCCTGATACATTTTTTTTTCAACGCAGGATGGCCATACAGCTTAATTAGCGTCTAAATTGATCCCCGACTATTACAGCTCCAAAAATCCTTCTTAATATTTTTCTTTCGAAGAGCAGTAAACTGTTGGCATCTGCCCTGGACAGAGGCCAGATTTTCGATATATAAGTTAAAACAGACGACTCTTCTTGATATCAGACGACTTCTTAAAATTTTCGCCATCCCAAAATAACATCTATTAGCGACCGAAATTCTTTTTTGAATTTCTGGGCTGGTTGAGCTATCTGCTTCGACCAGAGAACCGCGGTAGACAAAACTGTCGACACTTTCGAATGCTTAGGCACCAAACATGATGGTGGGATCCGATTGTCTCGAAGGGTTAGCCTTTACTTGGTTTACCTGAAGACCTAAAGACGCCGTCCAGTATTCTTTAAAGCAAGAAAAGCCTGTTGTAGATCCCTCGGTGTTCTTCCCACTATGTCTATGTCATCTACATAGGCCAGTATTTGGATGGGCTTAGACAGAATCGTACCAGTGACTTGTAACCCTGAGTATCTTATGACCTTTTCTAGTGCAAAATTAAATAACAGGCACGAGAGTCCATCCCCTTGTCTCAGACCCCTAGTTGTCTGGAATTCTTCAGACAAGTCATTCTGGATCTTGACCTGGCTTCTCGATTCCCTCATCAGCAATTCCACAAGGCTTATCAATTCTCTGGGGACATTCATTTCTTCCATACTTTGATACAGTTTTCCCCTGATGATACAGTCATAGGCATTGCTGAAATCCACGAAAAGTTGGTGGGTCGTTATATTGTACTCTCTAGTCCTTTCCATAAGAGTTCTCAGGGAGAATATTTGATGACTACAAGATCTACCGTTCATATATCCGCACTGGTACATTCCTATCTCTCTCTGGGCATGGGGGAGTAGTCTTGTTCGAAAGTACTTTTTAGGCAGATCTTAGCAGTGTTATACCACGGTAGTTATCACAAAGCATTTGATCTCCTTTCTTGTGAAGAGGTAGGATAAGGCCAAAGCACCAGTCATGCGGGAGAGTTTTGCTTCTCCAAACATTGTGTAGCAGATCTCGAATAACCTTTATCATTTCATTTTCACCAGCCTTCAGAAGTTCAGCTGGTATGCCATCACATCCTGGCGCTCGGTTATTTCTAAGCTTCAGAATTGCAGCCTCAATTTCCTCATCATCTGGTGGGTCAAGAAGCTCACAGTCTTTGTAATTTTGAATTGTGTTAGAGTCATAACTATCTTCTAGGGCAGGGTTCTGAACATTCCCCAGCAGACTACCGAAATGGTCGGACCATCTTTCCAGGATCCCTTTTTTATCTGTGATCAATTGTCCGTCCTTACCTCTAGTTTAGTCAAGTTTTGGATCTTAGATTAAAACCGTTTCGCTGGGCATTGATTTTCTTGTAGAAGCTTTAGAATTAGCTTTAGAAAAAGAAAGAAGAAGAAGAAAGCTTTAGTATTAGCTTGTCTAATTAGGACCTTAATCTCTCTTATTCTTTCTTCTTCTTTCTCACTCTTTTTTCTGTAAGTGTAACACTCTGTAAGAAACAGCCTGACGAGTCCTATGCACAGCAATCATATTCTTATGGGCCCTTTTTTTCCTGTCTGTAGCCTCTTCACATTCTTGATCAAACCTCTGAGGTGGCCCCTCTAAGCCCAGTACTCTTTCAGCAATTTGTTTAATAGCGTCCCTACACCGGCACCATGTTTTATCAACGCCGTCTCCTCAAACCGACGGTCCAAAGTTACATCTAACTTTTGGGAAAACTGTAGTTTATACTCTGGCTCCTGCAGCTTTCGAATATTTATTCTCCTTGAGCGGGTACCTCTAGTCTTCTGTACGTTGCTAAATTTGGCATGGGCACGTGTCATTACCAGATAATGATCGCTATCTACATTTGCTCCTCTGTACGTTCTAACCACCGTAAGTATAGAACACTGTCTTCCGCTGATAAGAACATGGTCAATCTGGTTTCTGGATTTATTGTCTGGAGAAACCAGTGTTGCCTTGTAGATATCTTTCCTGTCAAACATGGTACTCCCATATATTGTGTGACGCTGCGAAATTGACTTTATCAACTTAGTTCCATTATCATACGACATATTGTGCAGGCTATGTCTTCCAGCTAGGGGCCAAAGAACCGAATCTCTACCTATCTGTGCATTGAGGTCTACCAAAACTATTTTTATGTCGTGACGAGGACATTCATCGAAGGCACTTTTGAGGTTGCTATAGAAAGCTTCTTCTTCCACCACCTCTGTTGGAGCGTGACACGAAACTATAGAATTGTTTCGGAATCTACCTTTGATTCGTAACTTACAGATGCAGTGGTTATTGGCTTTAAAATCAATAACCATTTGTCTCATCCCACCGCCAACAACACAGCCTGTTGAAAAAATATGCTGATCTTTGTGACAACTGTAGTAAATGGTGTGATGCTTCATCTCCATAATGCCTAATCATTATATTCAAGAGAAACGCAACATGTTCAGAGCTCCCTTTCGTGGCAAAATTATAAAAAGTTTCGGTTCCCCCAGTGTAACCAGTGTAGCTGCTAGTACCGAAAGGGAGTCGGCCAAAAAAGGGGGCACCGCGGACGCAGAATATTTTGAAAATTATCTTAACAAGGAGCATTTCATGTGATTTAAGAATTTATTATTGAGTCATTTATTCTGCTTAATTATTTTTTATTACTTTTTACTTTTCATTGTAGTAGAATTATCAATATGAACTTGGAAAGAAAATGTAGCTTAAAGAGCTCAATTAAGTGTTGATGACCAATTGGGGTTGTAAACTCATTCCTACCAACATTCTCATATATTTAGTAACAATTAAATTGTAACCTAACTTAAGAAGAAACTGCGAATGTTCAAATGCTGATAATATTGACAAGATTCATATTATTTACTGGTGATTATTATATATTTATTTATTTCAATTCAAACACTGAGTTCCCCGACATTACATTAGGTATAGCTTAAGTTTTAACACGCATAAACGAGTTTTGGCATTAAAGGGATTCTCTGCGAGCCTAGTCTGTCAAATTTGTCGGCCTCCCCATTGCCTAGTATTCCTGAATGTCAAGAACCCACACGCTGTTGTGTTTAGAAAGTTAGTTAAAAGATGTATAGGAATGTGAAACACCCATAAATGGTGTCAAATAACTGCATAGTGCTAATGGTGATTTGTTACAAAATTATTTATTGGCTATTTGAGAAATTTAATTTTGACCATTATGTAATATTTTTTACAGTATCACTTATGACTTCCTAACCTCTTTGGTATACAATCTAATAATTAATTTTTTACATTTTTATTCATTCTATTAGAACCAATAAAGGTCAATAAATATCAAAGTATAGTGCTGGAAATTTAGGATAATTACCTGCAGCTATGTTTGTTGAATACATAGCCAGTAGTGCAATCTTTGAAATTCAAACATTGACAGGAACAAGAAGTAGAATCCCAAAACATTAATTTAGGATCAGCTTGCAAGCATTTTTCTTTCTCATCATCATTAATACACACACATTTACACTGTTGTTTGATGTACTTCTGAAGTGAATTGCAATCCTGAGAAGGAAAATAATACTATAGAGTAATTGAATTTATTCGAAGGCAGTTAATTTAAAACAAAAACAAATAGTTTATTAAAATACATTAGGGATAGTTTGCTTTCTTTCTTCTTCCGATCCAGGTTTTACTGGGCGATTAAAAGCAAACAGTCGATAAGTAAAGAAAAAAAAGAAGTATTAAAACATATTAAATTTATTGTAAAGGAGATAGTTGAAATGTGAATACTATCTCATTATTATTACTATTACTATCTCCTTTACATTAGATCATCCAGTCAACTATTTTCATCTCATATATTAAATTTATGTTCATACAAGACTGAAAATACAAGAAACTGCTCGTTCGTTCTAAGCTCCCGATTAATTACAAAAGACTAATTTATATGGCAGTTATCAGACCTATTTGGACATACGGAGTTGAGGGAGCTCTACTAAACCATCCAATTGATCTCGTATCCAATCCTTACAATCCAAAATCCTTCGTAAAATCCTCAATGCTCCTTATTATGTCACAAACAAACTCATCCATCATTATCTTAATGTTCCATCTGTTGCTGATTTGGCCAAAACTAGATACCTATCCTTCCATGACAAACTCCTATACACATTTGAATCCGCTAGTCTCTCAACTTGCTTCCAATACTATTCCTGATAACTCTCCAAAGCGTCTGAAAAGAAGATGGCCTCCAGACCTTCTACTATAGAACTTTATCGGAGTGCTACCGATGGGTAGTTTCTCCAGAAGTGTTTTTTGTTTTCGTGCCATTTGTTCATATTAGCAAATTTACTTGTAATATTATAACAGTTGTAAATATCAATAAATTAATCTAAAAAAAAATTAAGTTTTTAAAGTTTCCTAATTTAATATTTTCACAAATGCCAGCACCAATGTTTGACAATTTATTCTATTTGATGAAGATTCACATTCAGATGGGGATGGGGGCAGTTGTTCATCTCTATGCAAAATAATTAGCAATAATTTAAGAGTTTGTTTTATATTGGGGCTCTGAATCTATAGAAAGCTTTAGACCTCAAGATACTTAATCTAATCCGTCTAAATGTATAAAATTGACTTAGATGTAATACAGGAAATCTGTTGAACAGTAGCAGCTTCATTAAATGATATATCATCATTTATTACAAAATAAACTATGGTGGAGTCGATTTCAAAGTAGAAAACTGTAATGAAAAATAGTGTATGATCTCCAAGCAAAGGGTTCTATGATAATCGGTAGTATGTTTGACCTAAAAACGTCTCTTTATAAAGTTCTGATGAGCCATTGAGATTGGACCATGAGATGGAATGGTATTATAGATTAATGATCTTTATTATTCCATTCACCATTGTAGTATTGCAATATTATCTAACTGTTATATGACAAACCGTGAGACAGAATGTATATATGTATATATATATATACTGGTCTCAGTTTTATTTATTTTTGTGATTTAAAACAAGGACTTTCCTCATCTCTGATTAGACACAAGAGTATACAATCTTACTATAAATTTTGGATTCAGACTGCCTTGTTTAGTAGAGTAGTGAAACTTCTGCCAGCCTAGATGGTGGAAGTGTGAAAAGAGACTGCATGGGGCTCTAAAATATCCAGTTTGTTCCTTGGTAATACTTATATTTAGAAAGGTTCATTGCTGACTGAGGTGACTAGAAGGCGCTCTTCCTATCTTTAAAAAATTAAAAGTTGATTGTTAGTAGAATAATATCTCTACTCTTATGTATGAGTACTGCTCATGAGTGAAAATTGCTGGTATACAAAAGTTTTACCATCTCTTCTAGGAACAGATAGCAGGAAATGAGAATCGTTGGAAACTATATTATCGAATACTATCCCTAAAAACCTGTAACACTACAATCCATGAAGGTATTGGGTTCAGCACATGGTTGAGAGACTTTACTGTTTCTAGGACAACGGTTTTGCAGGGAGATGACGTCCTAGTTCACACTCAACTGCCAGGTTTTCCCCCAATTAAGGATACCTATTTTATAGAGGCTTAATGAGCCCGAAAAGAGTCTATACCTGGCTGTTAACAGATTAAATAAATTATCTGTCACCAAGCAACATCGGCCACTGTTGAGTTGATCTTCCTTCATTTCATCAACTTCCTGTTCATAGTCCGAGATGACTATTTTCTGATTCAATGCTCATAGGTTCCATTACGTAAATATAGAACTTATCTCTATTTTGTTCCTTCCTTTTTCGATTCTTGGTTTTGAAATATTAATTTGGCCTATAATATGAGCAATGCTTAAGTTGTAATCGATGTCTACATTCTTCTCTCGATACACACGAAAATCTGAAAGGGAACTGGTGTGTCTTTTTTCGATGAAAAAGTTGTCTATTTGGTTCGCTGAGTTTCTTTCCATCTGGTTAGTTTCATGTGGCTTTATGGATACATTTATGGGGGTACAACGTGGTTCCGATGACCAAGTCTTTGGAGGCAGCGATTTTGAGGCCATTATTATTGCTATTGTCGGTATATAAAAATTCTTCTCGCTCCACCATGGCTGGCGTTCAGATCGCCCGCTATGAACTTCATATCGTATTTAGGGCAGAAGTCGAGAACCCACTCCAGTACCTCGAAGAATTGATCTTTTTCATCTTCCCCTGATGCTTAAATGGGCGATTACAAGCTTAATTGGTACTCGCTAAACCTCAAATACGGCAACAAACAATTGATTTTTAAAAATTGAATATTAACCTAAATACTTATTTTATTTACTCATGCAATTATTGGTTTTAATAAAAAAATGCATATCCTTACTTTTTCCTTAACAATGCAATCACATTTACACTTGAGGTGTTTTTCAATTTTGACTATTTCTGTTCCTACCGGCATCAGCTTGTTGCCTCCAGTATATTTATGGATGATCACCTGCAATTATAATAAAAAAATATTTATGCACTTATTGAGGAGTATTATCCATTTCTTTTGTTTATAGTTGTAGCTAATATTGAAGTAATAATAAAGCTGCCCCGGAGAAGCCAAATACCTAGACCACATTACCAACTAATATGTATATATAAATCCAATATCATTGCTATGTAAAATAAATATTACCAACTCTTTCCATAGACCTAAAGGGCATATGCTAGTAGCCGTGCAAACCATTATAGTCCCAAACTCTTAGTAAATTTGCACTATTTTTGTAATAAAATGTCAAATATTAACCCTAGAATGTTCACAGCACGTGCTGGGGTGAGCAAGATCGTCTCTGTGATACTTCTTTTTATATCCATTAACTTTTATCGTACATTCATGGTTTTTTTACATAGCCGTAGTCTGTGTAACAGTAAAGTAAAATGTGTAATTTCGTAGCTAATTACGGACTTATAACATGACTATATTAATTATAAAATTAAGTGATTTAAGAGACAGGAGTTCGTTATCTTTGTGCTAATCGCGGCAGGTTCATCCCCACCCACAGTATAAGGTAAGACTGACTCTATCAGCTATCAGTGCGGCCACAGGCACCGAGTGAGGGTGATCTGTGCCATGTTCAAATCAGATCTCATACTAACTTATTATTTTTATTTAGTTGTCTTTCTTCTCTGTCCTACCTTTTTTATTTCTTTACTTCTATCTACGCCAGTAATATAACATTCCAAAATGAAATTTTACCATCAGGTATTATCAAGCAAATCAGATAAAAAAGCAAATACAAAGAGAAGTCGATCCCTAGAATCAACTACCAGAAATAGCTCAAGTAAATCTAAACCTACTAGAAGGCGTAAAGTCGACACACCTACTACTCCAAATGATAATAAGGAACCCAAGTCAGGGCCATCGAATGAAAATACCCAACCAGGGTCATCTACTGAGTTAACTGAAGATTCTCCCTTCTACTCACCCAACAGATATCAGCCTCTGACAAATCTACATAGTGACGTAATAGAGTCAACATCGGCCCCTAATGTGCACAGGCCACCACAAATTTTCGTACGGAGTATAAAAAAAAATAGACTTCTTTGCACACAATTGAATAAGGCATAGGAAAATGCTACTGCACTAGTAGGACCAACAATACAAAGATCCAGTCAGACAAGCCGGAGACATACCGACGAATAGTCAAGTACCTAACGGAGACCAAGGCAGATTACCACACTTATCAATTAAAGGAGGAGAAGATACATCAGAGTGGTAGTCAGGAAATTGCACCCAACCACCCCTGCAGACGTCATAGAAGAAGAGCTCACCGCCATGGACTTCGAAGTTAGACAAATTACAAATGTCTACAAGAAGAATACTGAATACTCTGGGACAGGAAACAAAACTCCATTGCCTCTCTTTTTCATAGATTTAGAACCAGCACCCGGAGTAGAAAACATCTATGATGTTAGTAGACTCTACTATACCCAGGTTCAAATCGAAAAACTATACCCAAAGAAAGACATTGTGCACTGTCATAACTGCCAAGCATAAGGGCACACTAGGCACTACTGCCATCATACTCCAAGATGCGTCAAATGCGGAGAACCGCATAAATCTGAAGAGTGTGCCAAGTCGAGAGAAACACCTGCTGTCTGCGCACTATGTCTCCAAGGGCATTCAGCCACTTATAAAGGTTGCCAAACCTACAAAAATATAAAATCTCATGTCCTGGCAGCACGTCGGCCCAGCGACGAAGTGAGGACCTTAAGAAGACAGACTTCTAAAATTGTAGATGGAGCTGTCTCCTACGCCGAAATGTCAGGTGGTCAACAAACAAACAGGTGCTACGCTGCAACCCGAACCCCCAAAACACCTCTCTAAACCACAAATCAATCTTTTACAACCACAAAACCAGCACCAACAACCAATATATTCCATGAATCAAAATCCAAATACCCCGCATCAAATCCCTCATATCCCTCCTCCTTCAAATGCTACTGATCTCACAACACTGCTCACATCATTCCTCTCCGAGTTCAAATCCATGGTCAAATCACTAATATCTCTCCTAACAAATATTGTTTCCCATCTTTCCTGTCCAACAAAATCCTTAACTGACATACACCTTATCCATTCTCCTTTAGAATGTAAATGGTATTTGAAACCACACTGACGAACTAACATCTTTACTGCATGATAAAACAATTGATGCAGCCTTAATTACAGAAACTCGACTGACCAGTAAACGGAAGCTCAACATAACAAAGTACCAAACCTACCGGACCGACCATCCTAATGGAAAAGCTCACGGTGGTACTGCTGTCATAGTCCATCAATCCCTCTCCCAACACTCTTTTCCACTCCAATCAAATGATATCCTTCAGGCTACAGCTGTTAAAATCAAAACCTTTTCCTTTCCCCTCACAATAGCATCGGTGCACTGCCCTCCTAATGACTCCATTTCCCATTCCCAATTCCACTCTCTCCTGAACTCCACAGGATTTCATTTCATTTTAGGTCCAGACTTTAATGCGAAACACCAACAATGGGGCTCTAGAACTACTAACACCCGAGGTAGCATCCTCTTCTCTGCACTTAACTCCCATAATTCCAGTTTTATTTCTCCAGGCACCCCTACATATTGGCCCACTGTCCCAAACCGCCCTAGGTCCCCTAATGTACTCCAAAGAACGCCTTGATGAACTGTCCTCAGATCACAGTCCTTTGATCCTTACCCTTTCTATAGTCCCAATATCCAAACTTCCTCCGCCATCATTTATTAGGGGACTAGTTGAGTGGAATCACCAGCGTATCCGATAACATTGACCTGAGAGTTTCCCTAAAAACACCTCTGGATTAAGATAATGCCGTCAATTCCTTTATCGATCTGATCCAGGAAGTAGTTTGGACTGCATATTCACCCCTTCCTTCTTTCAAAATTCGTAAGAAAAAATCCATTGCCGCAAGATCTTAGGGATCATATCCTTATCAAACGCCGTTACCGATCCCTTGCGCAAAGAAGCATCCTCACGATCGGATACTGTATAACTACTTCAGCAAATTAGTCAAAAAGAACCTGACAACCTATAGATCCGAATCCTACAAATCCTACCTTTCCATACTATCTGCGTCAGACAATTCCCTTTGGAATGCCACCAAAAAAAATTCTCAAATAACACTCTATTTCCCATCCCGCCCTGGACAGAGACCAGGTTTCTGAACCGCATGTTAAAACAGGCCTGATAATTGTTTTGTACTGCATGGCCATGGCTCTTCATGATATCAGACGACTTCGAAATTTTTTTGCCATCACAAAATAACATTTATTAGTGGCCAAATTTTTTCTTTGAACTTCTGAGAGGGTTGTGCTATCTGTTTTGACCAGAGAACCAAGGTAGACAAAAGTGTTAACACTTCAAATGTGTAGGCACCAAACGTGATTGTGGATTCTGATTGTCTTAGTTGCGCTTCGTTGTGGTCGATGAGAGAGGACATATGTTACATCGGCTCTTGAGGAATATCCCCACTTTTCTTGTGCCCGAGTGGAGTCAGTAGGCAGAAAGGTAAGACGAGTTTTATTAGTGCTACGCAATATCAGTATGCTGGACTGTGTGAGTGAGAGTGGTTGAGTTCCGAGGGACTCTCATGCGAGCCGGGACTCCCACAGGACAGGTGTTTATAAACAATTGTAGTCAACCGTCATCATTATTCATCACCCATCATAATCCATCATCACCGAATCACCAACGTAACCATCATCATCATCATCATCATCATACAATAGTCATCATCACCGTTGAACATCCAGGTGCAAAACTATTTTAAGTGCCGGACAAATATGGACGCTGAAAAGTGCGGTAAAATGGCGGACAAAAGAGTTGAAAGGAACATTGAGGCTACTCAGTTGAGAGACTTTAACGGCGGTGAAGAGGAGAAGGGTCCCCTCCATGCTACACAAGTGACTGTAACGATGGAGCAGGATGTAATATTATGATGAAATAGACCTTCGATTGTCACAGAAGAGGTCATGGGGGTGGAGAAGGCCGGGAAATGGCCGCAAACGTCAGCGTCCGATACAGCGGACACCGATGCTGAGGATAAGAAGGGTCCTGGGGGGAAGAGACTTAGAGAGGATAACTCTCCAGTCGAGGAGACCGTGGAAAACCCGACGGTTAAGGGAGAGAAGATCTCCGACCAACTAAGGGCATACCTAGTCAGGAAGAAGATCTCCCAGGAGGCCCAGAGCCACATTAATGGCCAGATGAGGGATATCCTGGGCATTATTGTGGGGCTGCAGGCCCAATGGAGCATGGTCGCCACGATTGTGGAGGAGGTTGTTAAGGAGGCCCTGAAAGGGGAAACTGTTCACCGCATAATAGCAAGTAATGTGTCGGAAATTATCGCCCCCATGGTGGCAACATCGGTTAGTGATGCCATAGGGAGCGAGTACGACAAGAAGAAGAAAGAGTGGGTTTCCCCCACCATGAATAGAGTCCAGGGCCTCATTGGGGACCTCCGCCTAAAGGACCAGGAAGCCGGCATATTGAAACACGCCGCGGTGACAAGGACGGAGGAGAAGAGGAAAAAGGCGGCGAAGGGCCCCAAGGAACCTGAGAAGGCGGTCGCCGGACCTTCCGGTGTGTCCGCGCCAAAGAAGGAAGCTGTCCTCAATGCCCCGGAGGGGAAGCGCCACGGCAATATGCCGCGGGGAGAACATGGAGGATTCCAGCGACGAAAACGCATCACCCTGGGAGGAGCTGAAAAAGAAACAAAAGAAGGACAAAGAAGAAAAAGAAGAACAAAGCAGCTGACGAAGAAGAAAAAAAGAAGCAGGAAGGGAAGAAGAAAAAGAAGTTGATGTTTGCTGGAGTCCTGGCCAGCGTCCCCGCGGTGCCGCGGAGGCCCGAAGACGCTCCCGCCTACATCACGTTGAAAGGGAATGCGGAAGGGTGGGACGCCGGGAAAATCCTCCAAAAGCTTCCCATCCTAGGAAAAACTGAAGGAGATCGGTGCCAGTGTTGGCGTAGTCAGAGTGTCGACGTCCTAAGAAGACCATTGAATGGTTGAGACCCTGCTTTTCCACACACGCAAAGGGCGGGCTAACTAAGAAGTGGATCGGAAGGAAGTGGTGGCGTACTTGGAGCTGATGGTCAAGCAGGCGAAGAGAACCCGGTATGCGTAGGCTGCAGATTCTGCAGGTCAGCATGGGCCGAAGACGAGTGGTCGCGGAAGAGCTGAGAGCTCTCGTTAGGAAAACTGACATCATGGCTATTCAGGAGCCGTGGTGTCGCGGAAATGTGGTCGTCGGATCAGGTGTCACGTCGAGGGTAGTCGCTATGGGCAGTGGAGAGAGGAGGCCTAGAGCGACTATTGTGATAGTGATTCCAAACCTCTACGTCATGAAGCAATTCACCACGGCGGATCAGGCAGCATGTTATGTCAGATGGGGCATAATACATGGCGCCGAAGCAAAGAATAGAGGAGAACGTATTCACCGAGGAGGCCGTCGCACAACGTTACAGGAATGTGGTGGTCTGTTCCGACATCAATTCATGGAGCACGGCCTGGGGTTCTGTGCGCACAGACGCCAGAGGAAGAGTGGTGGACGAAACCGTGGCGAGGTGTCAGCTCTTGGTATGAATGAGCCCTCTGGCCCAACGTTCGTTGGAGCCAGGGGCCAGAGCTGGATCGACGTGACACTCGCCACGGCCACCATGGCAAGGCGCATTGCGGACTGGATACTACGGTCTGACACGAGTTCCGATCACCGGGTCATAGCCTTCAGTGTGGTAGAGGAGGAAGGCGAAGTGTTGCCAGTGGAGAAGGGCTTCGTGACCCGAACGTCGAACTGGGGAGCTTTCTCCAGTGAACTGGAGGGAATATTGGTTGATAGAGAATGGGAGGAGATGGCACCGATGGAAGGCGAGTCAGTCAATGACCGCAGAGTGGCGGAGCTGACGGGCGCCATCACAGAAGCGGCCAATATGACCCTCCATCGCCACAGAGCGAGAGCTCGTCCGGTCCCATGGTGGATGCCAGCACTGACGCTCCTCAAGAGGGAGTAATATCCCTCAGGACCAGGCGCAGGTACCAGGAGTGCAGGGAAGAGGAGAGGAGACCTGCACTCCAATTGGAATCGAAAATGATGTATGGGGCATACCGAAACGTGGTGCGTCACCAGAAGAAGAGATCCTGGGACGAGTTCATCATCGAGAAATTGGAGAAGATTCCCAGGGGTATCCCGTACAGGGTGGCACTGGGCAAGATGAAGCCGCTTACCATGATCGCGGCTATTATAGTGGGCGATGCCCAGGCAACCATCCTGGAGGAGTCGGCTGCGATGTATATAGACTATACATACCCCAGGGATGATCCGTCCCAGGATACGGAAGATGATAGTATGGTAAGACGCACCACGATGTGCCCTCCTGGTACCGAACTGTGTCCACCATGGGATATTTCGTCTTGCCGTGGATAGACAGAGGATCGGCAGAGCTCCAGACTCGACAGAATAGACGCCGCGATCTTGAAGAGCAGCGCCCCTTCATTGAGGATGACCTGGGCATCTTTAATGAATGTCTGGACCAGGGGCGGTTCCCGAATAGGTGGAAGATCGCGAACTTGAGATTGCACTTCAAAGGAGGGGGCGAGGATAAGGAGTCGCCTAAGGCGTACAGACCAATATGCCTCCTCCCTGTCGCCAGTAAAGTCCTGGAGAGCCTCATAGTTGCCAGCCTAAGGCCGGTTCTCGATGCAGCGAGTCATCCACGGCAGTTAGGCTCGACCCATGGCAAGGGAACCACAGATGCACTGCTGATAGTGTGCAGGGATGTGAAAGAGAAGGCGGAGAAATATGTCATGCTTGTACTGTTTGACATATCCTCCGCCTTTGACAGTGTATGGTGGCCTTGCTTACTCCAGCGGCTGCAGGAGTTCGACACCCCCAGCAACTTGTACACCCTCGTGAGTTGCTACGTCAGTGACAGGAGTGTCAGGGTTAGAGGTAGCTACTAAGAGGTCGAGAGGAAGATTGAGAGAGGTTGCCTACAAGGGTCGGTCCTTGGGCCATCCCTGTGGAAGGTTGTGTTCGACCAGTTGCTGGGGGATTTAGGAAGGGTTCCTTGCCACAGCCTACGACGACGACCTGGAAGTCATCGTGGCCGTGAACAGTAGAGCCAGACTGAAGACGCAAGCGGAGAGGTGCGCCAGTCTCGTAGCAGAATGGTGCTTGAGGAGGAAGCTGAGTATGGCCGCAGCCAAGACCCAGACCATACTCCTCCGGGGCTCCACTGACAGAGCTCACCCTATCATTTTGGATATCCAAGGAGAAAGAGTTAGACTGGGTAAGGAGGTGACATACTTTGGCGTGAAGTTTAGGAGAACCTTCGACGCCACCCCTCACATGGGATACTTGAAGGATAGGACCTTCAACAGATTGGGAAGGATAGGGGATGCATTTTGGGGCCTCAGGTACCTGGCAACGATGACCATTCATAAAAGTGTGGTCTTGGGTATCCTAAGGTATGCATCCCCGGCGTGGAGCTGCCACCTCACGCAGCTGCAGAAGAGGAGACTGGCTCTGCTGAGAGTCTCGAAGGCCTATAGGGCGGTGTCGCATGAGGCGGTGCAGGTGTTGACGAGAGCGATGCCCCTGGACCTCGTCCTGAAGGAGGACGCCGTGAAGTATGAGGGCTGACAACGCTCCGGGAGGGACTCCGACAGAGGATCGGCGAGACCCCGAACATGTCGAGGAGGATAGTGAGTTTGAACACCATTGACGTTGGAACAGTCGCTGGGTGGCGAGCCAGAAGGGCTCTACCTTGAGGATGTTCTTCCCCACCGTCCAGTCGAGATTGGCGGCGACATTGGTTCTCCCGGACTACTGGGTCTCGCAGGTCCTGACAGAACACGGCGGGTTCCGGGGAAAGCTGAGTGAGCATAGGAAAGAAATCGACCCCCGGTGCCCCGTCTGTGGGGTTCCTGAGACGGCAGAGCACGTGGTGCTCTCATACACTGTGCCAGGTTGTCGAGGAAGACCGGAATCTTCGCCCTCGCCGAAGAAGACTTCCCCCGTCTCATGGAGGAACACAACTACCCTTATTTCAGGGGATTTGTGTACAGGTGGAAGGAGGTTGTCGGGCCTGGACACTTCACCATCAGCAGGATCTGGCCACCCGGCGAGCCACCAGACCAGCCCCCAGAGGATGAGCCCCACCAGGAGGAGAGAGACGGTGAAGAAGAGCGGACGGATGGAGACCGGCTAGGAGGCTTAAGAGGTGCTGCGCCATCAATAAGGCGCACATCCGTGCACCGGGCAGCACCTCAGATTTTTATTTTTTGTTGTTTTGTACCCAGAGAAAATTAAATGGTACCCCCCCTCCATATTTTGCAATAAGATTATTTTGAATAAAGAGTTGTTTTTTGGCAGTGGTGGGCGTGCGTAACCCGAACGTATTAACCCGCCACTGCCGAAATCCGTATGCTAGCAATGGCAGGTAGAGGAAAAAAAAAAGGTTCTAATTACCTTTAAGGGTTAGCCAACATATAATTAGTCTTATCATGGATTACCGGAAGACCTATACGCCATCTAAAATTTTGCAAAGCGAGAGAAGCCTGTTGCAAATCTCTCGGTGTTCTTCCCATTATGTCTATGTCATCTGGCCTGGACGGAAGGACTTAGTCAGAATCGTACCCGTGACCCTGAGTCTCTTTTGATCTTTTCGAGTGCGAAATTGAATAACAGGCATGAGCGTCCATCCTCTTGTCTCAGACTCCTACTTATCTGACAAGTCATTCTGGATCTTGACTCCTTCATCAGCAACTCCCTGAGGCTTATCAATTCTCAATCATCTTATGATTCTTATACATCATTCTTTCTCAATCTTATCAATTCTTTCAAACCTTGATAAAGTTTCCCCCTGATGATACTTAACTCCACGTATAGGAAGTGAGTAGTAATATTTTACTCTCTAGTCCTTTCTATAAGAGATCTCAGGGGAAATATAAGATCGGCAAAAGACCTACAACTTAAAAATCTACATTGATACGTTCCTACCTCTCTCTATGCATGCGGGAGCAGTCTTTGGTATGCCACATTGAGAGGACTTGGAAGACAAAAATTATGCGACGGCAGTTTTGACAATGCATTTGGTCTCCTTTCTTGTAAAGAGAGAGGTAGGGCCAATGCATCAGCCATGCGGGAGAGTTTTGCTATACAAATAATAAAATTATTCTAGCTGGTGAAAGTTAAGAATATTTAGATAATAAGAATACTATTACCCGCATATTTAAAACTTGGACTTGTGTTGGTTGACATGAAAAGAATTCTTCTAAAGTGCAGCATCCTCCACAACGGTCTACTCTCGTACAGCTAGGAAAGTACTGTAGTGATAAGTCTTCTCTACTCCTGAGAGACACTACTTTAGGTTCTGGAATGCATCTGGCTGGAAGAGGGACGACTGTAGGATCTGAAATGAGATAAACATCATTTAAAGTTGTAAAATAATTTATAATAGATTTTAAAAATATTAATCTTTTGCTGACAAACATTTAGATTGCATTGTATTGGATGATCATGATTAGGCTCCAGTATCCTCAGTTTATCCTTTCAGTTGTTTTTTTTAAGTTG
Organism: Arma custos; assembly: GCA_037127475.1. Classification (NCBI taxonomy): domain Eukaryota; kingdom Metazoa; phylum Arthropoda; class Insecta; order Hemiptera; family Pentatomidae; genus Arma; species Arma custos. The sequence goes on from CM073761.1 coordinate 105,700,860, forward strand.
GAATAATGATATTTAAATAAAATCATTTATATAAAATTTACTATCATTATTTTTTTAAATTAGTTAGAAATATATACATATATAATTATAATTTTTACTGTTCTAAACTTTCCATGCGATACGCCAATTGCTCTGAATTAGAATAATAAAAAATACTGATGAAACATTGTGGCTTAGGTAAATTATAAATAATCTCTGTTCGTATATTAATATTTTCATATCGATTTTTACATATTTTTTCTCCACACTTGGATTGACACATTCATTACAACAAAATTCAACAATTCACTAATATAAAAAACATAATAAAAAGTTTTAACATTTTATTTGGATTCATGAAGGTCTTTTGGCCACGGGTTGTCTTCCTGTTTATAACCAACCTAAACACGTAGATCACAGTTAAAATATTGAAATTTTAAAAAAGTTACATTTTTATTAATATTGTAATCCTTTGAAATTTTTTTCTAAATTTGAAGAATTTTTTTTTAAACATGTTTTATTTAAAATTCTTGAAACGACGTTTTATTTAATCTATGAAAGGAGGTAACTGGAATGCCGTTGAGTTGATTTAAAATGCATAAAAGAATGTATTTTCTTTTGATAAACTGAAAAAAAATACATGGAGGGAGAGTACGGGATAACTTGCTGTGTAATAGAAAAGTCTTCAATCCGACTTAAGTTTCATCAACTGGCAACTCATCTACTACTATATTTCCATCGATCACACGATTTCCATCTTCACCTCCAATTTGGAATCTATATTAGATATAGATACTCTTTAAAACCCCCTAACGTGACCAACTACACCTTGGCTAAACCTAGAAATAAAAGATATGATGAAGAAAAGAGAAGGAAAAAATTTCGTACCACGCGCCTATCAGCATACTATGCATGTTTCAAAATCCTTCGCAATGAAACCCAATCTGCAAGACGTCGTATAAAATACCGTCACATCCGTTTCATCCTCTCCATTGCAATCGATTTTAAATCCAAATGGAAAATACTCCGGCAATTACCACCAACAGTATCCGGTAAACTCAGTTCATTTCCATTCACGCCAGAGGATCTCATTAACCACTTCGTATCCAATACTTCTCCTAATTCCTTATCCGCTGCCAACGTTGATCATATAAACTTTAATCCTGAAATCTTCTTTATCTCCAATGTATCATGTGACGAACTATTAAACTCCATTCTGAAAACCCGCACCAATGACTACTGTCCCAATAAAATTCCTTCAATGCTAGTAAACTCCTGCCTTCTAGTCGTAATGCCCGTATTACACCATATTTACAATTTCTCATTAAAAAATACGTATTATAGCGACTGTTGATTATAATTCAAAATCCTTCCTCTCTAAATCATTTCATCCCATCTCCTGCCCCTCTAACCTCTCAAAACCATTAAAACGCCTAGTTCAAAAGAGAATTTCTAATTTTCTAGAAGAACGTTCCCTTATTAACTCCCTCCAATCCGGCTTTCGTCCAGGTTACTCAACTGGACATCTGTTGTTACTCAACTCAAGGTTACTCAACTGGAGGAAATCCGCTGTCCTCAAAATAACCCATGATCTCCATACCGCCATTGAACAACAAAGATTAAAATTTCTGATTTTTCTAGATTTTTCCGAAGCCACAGTCAACACGGAAGACCATAATATCGTCCTCGCCAAGCTAAGTATCTTACCTCTATACAACAGTGTTCTGGGGTGGTTTAAGTCTTTCCTCTCAAATCATTCCCTGTACGTTCTGGTCACAGTACAAACTCCTTCCCTATCCAATTCTACCATAAAGTCAAAAACCTTGGAATTATTTTTAAAAAAACCCTCTCTTGGAAAACATATTTCTGAGATCTCCCGTCGTACCTTCTCCACAGCTTCTGAATTGCATACATCACCTATTCCCATTTGAAACCCGTAGACTTATAGTTACTTCCTCGATGTTCCCTCATTTGGACTAATGATGTACAATGAATGGAGGTGTCCTTGGAGATCTCGATGTAAAACAAAAACGGTTCATCAATTGCTTAGTTCGCTTTATCTTTGGGATCCCGAGAGTTGCCCCTGTCACCCGATATTACAAAGAGTTGAAGTGGCTTTACCCTTCCTATAGCCGTAAGTACTTCATAGCTCCCTTTCTTTATCAAGTTATCCAATCCTGCCGACCATCATACATTTCCAACCTCCTTCAAGTCAAAACCTCGGTGCACTCCCGTCTCATCAGTTATCCGCTCTCAGATCTATTATCCCACCGAACAACAGCTTTTGGCAAAGGTTTACTCATCCAATCCTCGTCTCTTTGAAACTCTATACCTTCCTCCATTCGTCGTTCCAATAATCTTCTCACCTTCAAATCCCGTAGATTCAATCACCTGATATCTCTACAGTTCCCAAAAAATCGGAAATAGTATATTCAGTTTTGAGGTTAAAATTTTTAACTGAAGAATGAATAATATGGTTTATACATATACGCATATGTGCGTGTGTGGGTGCTTTTTTTTTCCCTGGGTAGGGAAAAAATCTTTCATAAGAGGAAGTGTAACAATTAAGAAAAGAAGTCACACAACAGTATGAGATTCCTACTCAATAAAAAAACACCTCCCAATTCTCCTTTTCACGGAACAACCGTTAAGCATTACTTCGTGGGGGGCAGAAGGGCTATGTGCCTATTTCTTCCTTGGACAACTTATGTGGGATTAGCCCTATGTTCTGAGCCTTCTTCCAATTTGCGCTGCATACTCTGCTGCAGCACTCCAACGCTCCTGCCTAGTCATCATCAAAGTGACAATATTTTCCGGTGTTGATTTCTTTCCAAATTTTATATCTAGCTCTTCTTTTTTATTCTCGAGAAAAACCTGGACAACAGAAAAACGAGTGTTCCACTGTTTCATCCACGGGATCACAAGTAGGACAATATTTTCGATCTTCTATTCCGAAGCGGGCCAAGTAGTCCCTAAAGCAACCATGTCCATTGAGCAGTTGGATGAGATAGTAATCTACCTCTCCATGTTTCCGGGATATCCATGTTGATATATCGGGTATCAGACGCTGGGTCTACCTTCCAGAAGATGAAGCATTTCAGCGTCTCTGCCATCTTTCAAGGGTATGACTTCTTTCTTCTTTAGCCAATGTTAGCCCAATGCGCATTCGGCTCTTCTCGTTTTCTTGGAAAAATCCGTGTGCGTTCATCTGCCAAAATATCTATCGGAGGCATATCTGCTAACACGCACGCAGCATCATAGGGCAAATTGCGAAAAGCTCGGCCTATGCGCAGGGCACTTCTTCGATGCACACTGATAACCTTGCGAGCATACTACTATATTCTTACTACCAGGCTTCCGTCCAGATCGGTGCTACATACAAAATTATTGAATTACCTACATTAGCTAGAAGCTTGCTTCGATTTTCCCTTGGTCCACCGATATTCGATATTCTGGCCAATTTGTTAATCACTTGCGCTGCTCTGGTGCTAACTTGGTGCAAGTTTTCATCAAAACGAAGTCTGGCGTCAATCTGAACTCCGAGATATCTAATAGACGGCTTTGATAAAATTTCAAACTCCCCAACGGTCAGACTGGTTATCTCCCTCACATTCCTACTGGTTACTAAAACTGTTTCAGTTTTATGATCAGCAAGCTGGAGCCTACCGCTGAGAGCCATTCACGAATAGTGAGGACTGCCTTGTTCGCATTGTAACTACTCTCCTCCAATAGTTTTCCTCGAACAACAACAAAACCTCTGGCAGGGGCAGCCTGAGCACGGTTTTATACATAATATTCCTCAGCAATGGTTCTCCAGAACTGAGCCCTGAGGAACATCACCCGTGACCTTGTAAGTTTTCAACCCATCTTCTGTATCATACATCTATCTGTGAAATAGCTCTCAATAATCATCATTAGGTATTATGAGACTTCCATCCTTCGCAATCCGTCCATGATACTATCCCACCGAGCTGAGTTAAAGGCATTCTTAACGTCCAACGTTATAATGGCGCAGTACTTCTTACCGCCTCTTCTCCACCTCTTTCCCGCTATGACTTCCCGAGCAGCTCTGATTGCAAAATCAATAGCATCGATTGTCGATCTGCCCTTCCGAAAACCATACTGGTTATTGGACAATCCTCCGGCTGCTTCACTGAATTCATTCAACCTTCCATAAACAACCCTCTCCAATACCTTGCAGCAGTGTCTAGACATATTGGGCGATAAGATGAGGGGTCTTCCGGATGTTCCTTTCCCTTTGGAAGGAGAACCAGTCGTTGCTCCTTCACTGTGTTGGAAAGACGCCTTCACTAAGACAGCAGTTGTACACGTCTAAGAAGAGTTGCGTCCTTGTCCTAATAGCCGTTTTCAAGGCCGGATTTGGGATATTATCTGGGTATATTATCTGAACTCCATATTTTTCTGCTTTCTATAACTAATTCTTCCTCTGTGATTTCTGATTCCAGGTCCAGCATAGATATCTTGTCAAAGTGGACTTCCGGGTGCCTTGGAAATAGCGCTGCCACTATTTTTCCAAAAAGTTCTGGAGACCTCGGGGGCGACAAGTTTGTGCTTTTCAGTTTTGTAGAGCCTTTTTTGTTTTGTCGGGCCTTCCCCACGTGTCTTTGTCTACCTCCTCACACATCTTCCTCCAGCAGTTGCGTTTACTTTCTTTTATTGCCCTAAATAGGTTCCTCTTAGCTTGTTTATGCTCCTGCTTTCGAGCCTCGTATAATAAGCGGCTTCTCGCTCGCTGAGCTAATCTTCCGGTACGAATACAGGTTCGTCGTAAAACAGCAATCTCCTCGGTCCAACAATACACTGCTTGCCATGTGCCGATTTCTCCTAGAAATTCATTGATACATCCCATGCCTCAGTAATAGGGTAGTATGGTAACTATGAGTATATCGGTCACTGACGTGCCAATAATTGTCCCGACGGCAGAGGTTTGCGCTAACACAAGTCAAATCGACTATTGAGGAATTGCCATTTCTTGAGAACGTTGGGGTAGAGTCGGTGTTGAGGAGAACAACACCAAAAGCAGCGAACGTGTCAAGACATTCGCCTCTCCTGTTGGTTTATCTGTTACCCCATGTAGTAGCCCATGCGTTGAAATCTCCGACTTTGATAAAAAGATGTCGACGTCGCAGTTCATGCTCAATGCCTTCAAGTAGAGCCTCAAATTCTTCTAGTGGTGCACTAGGTAATGCGTATACACTACAGATGTAGATGTCTCTCACCTTATATCCATACAAATCCTTTTCTTCGAATCGGTTGGACTAAGTGTACGAAGTGGTCCTTACTGACCCAAACAGCCGCTCGGTCACTAAGATCCTTCATCCATTGCCCACTGTTGCCTCTATAATTCTCGCATAGTACAGCAACGTCTATGTCCTTCTCATTAATAGTTTGCCAGCAGATGTCCTGGGCAGCTTCGCAGTGTTTAAGGTTTAGCTGTAAAAACCTCATTTCCGTCGCTTGGCAACTGCTTCCACCGCGCGCTGGTAGACTGGGCAGCTAAAGCTGCCTGTCAGATGGCTGCGGTTTCTTCCGTTAAGACATAGAAGGCAGAGGGCTTCGGCAGTACACTCTTTTGCTGGATGACCCTCTTCACCACATCGAAAACTTAGTTTTGTTCTATCGGGTTCCTTACAATATTTTTTCCCTTACCCCGCTGCTTATCCATCCGACCCGGATACTCACTCCCCTTTTCGATCGCTTTTCTTGCTAGTTCCGTTGGTATCATGACTACCGTTGTTTGTTGTCACCGTAAGGCTTGCTAAGAAACTTTACAGCGGAAATATCAATATTTTACGCACCATCGATTTGAGTTCGAAGGGCATTAAGGACTTCTTCAGGCACGGTCAGTTCATCGAGGTCCTTCAATTCGAATGCAACAGAGTTTATCTTGCACTTTACCCCCACTTTGTCCGCCATTTTCTCTGCTATCGCAGTACGAATTTGCTCCGTCTTTTGTTGAGCTTTGCTATCCAATACCATAAGGAGACAATCCGTGGTACACTTCCGTATTTTTTGGACATCATCACTAATGCTTTGGAAGTCAGGATCGCTTTTTATTGTTCGCAGGATATCTGCGTACGTCGAGCCCTCCTTTGCCGTGACCATCAGAGCATCTGGGCGAGCAGGTCTCATATTCCTTCGTATTTTTTGGTTTTCCTCTTTGGAGCTCCTCTCTTGAATTAGTTTTAGCTGTAGCAGAGACGTCTTTTTCTTCCTGACCATTTGGTGTTTTTGTTTGTCCGTCTTCCCTCGAATAAGATTTTTCTCGAGATTCTTCATGAAGATCTTGCAAACTCGACCCGGTCTGAGTTCCGCAGCTGTTTCCTTGTAGTGCCCCTTCTGGGCCTTCGTTTATTCTGAACAATTGGTCGTAAAGCATGTGGATTGAAACAACCTCTGCTTTTATCTTGTTATTGGTATTTTTGGCCTGAAGTGAAGTTTACCAATTTTTTCTCCGAACTTAACCCGAATTTCCACAATTGCTTCCTTTTTTCATCACTTGAGGTATTAGTTACTGCAGTGGCCAAGTGGTCCACTACTGCAGCACGGCGGTCGCTTGATAACGACACCTTATAACCCGCATTCTCAGACACCGGTACTGGGGATCCGACCCCTGCACCGTCATTTTTACGTGACTCACCATCTTTGGTTTATTATTCGGGGCGCCTTCCCCTAGTCTGTTTGTCCCGCGAGAGGTATTTTATTTCCCTCTTGCCCTCTGTTATATATATATATATATATATATATATATATATATATATATATATATATGTATATATATATATTTTTTTTTTTTCTTCTAATTTGGCTGTTCACTCATCCAAATAGATATTTTAAAAAAATAAGTTATCATAGTTGCTATTCGTTGTATTTTCTTTCATTATGTTGTTGTTTGCTTGGCATAAAAATTGTATGAATAACTATCAATTGGTTCTCTCTCTATAATTATCGTTTTCTTATTTCTATTTTTTTTTCTTTCTTTTAATCTGTTATTTTAAACATTGTTATTGGAGGTGACTCGCAATATGTTTTCATTATTTTTTTAATTCTTTCTCATTTATTAATTTAATTGTAATAATTAATTAAATGTAATTATATTGTACTCTTATTAAGACATATTAGCTTATATATTAAAACTTGTAACGCTATTCTAAAGGGACTTGTCCCAGAATAAATAAACGCTTTATTATTATTATAATTATAATTACAATGCAAAAATTATTTAGTTAAAATGTTTAGAAATTATATCTACCTACTTCTTTCATCACCATCTGAGTTGAAGTTTCCTGAAAAAATATTATTTAATTAATCAACCGCTACACAATTAAACACCATAAATTCACTTAACAGTTACAAAGTTAATCCGGTTTCTATACTACTCTGATATTTATACAATAAATTCAATGATTCATAATATAATAAAAATATGTCTATTTTGATTTGAAATGTATATTTTACTTCACTATCTAATGTAAATTTTATAATTAAACTGAAATAGGTACTGTACAAATAAGTTATTTGTGTTCGTATCATGAAAACTTTAATCCTAAATATTTCCTTGAGTCTTATTTTTATTCCACAAATCAATATATATATATATTGATTTACATTTCTGCTGACTTATAAGGCAAATACTCATAATCTGAAGAAGTGTATCGACTACTATAACTACTGGATAGACTATCCTGAAGTAAGAGTGAAGATGCACATTTCATAAACTCCAAGCCAGAATTGAGTACGTGGAGGAGATATACAAAGTTGTTTTTTCAATCTGTATAGAAGAAATAATGCCTGAGGACAAAAATAGGGCTATAATCCTTCCAGTATACGAAAATTCGACAAGACTGAATGTGGTAATTATCTCTGAGAATAATATTGGAGAAGATGTTTGAGTATCAGAATGTTGCCTATCAACTTATCATCATCTTAAAGTGAGCTTATTGTTGCATTGATGAGGAAATAGAAACGTACTCCACCATGGAAGCCTGGAAGAGCTAGTTGTAAAGCTGATGAAAATAGGCCAAGTTATTCAAAGAATTCCAGGGAAATGCTAGCGTAAGACATGGGGTTCACTAGCTTAATTTTAAGCGTTCATGATCTTTATAGAAAGAATGACCATCAGTGAATCTCAAATACAGGTTGAGAAGACCAGCACAAACACGCGGGCGGTGATGTAGGGAATATACAGGATGTTTCAGTGTTAAGTAGCCAAACTGAAAATTTGTTATTAACAAAAATAGTTTATAACAATGAAATTCTTTAGCTGTTAATAACTCATAAACAAAGCATTTGCGGACATACCTCCGTTTTCTTGTTTTGAAGTCCTTAGTTCAAATTTTCAGTTTGGCTACTTAACCTTAACACCCTGTATATGCTTTGAAGCAAGATAATACAGATCCCAATGAGTGGGGAGGTTTATCTATCTATGATTGGAAGTAAACGCTAAGCATGTCAATAAATAAGTGGAAGATACCCAATAAATATCCAAATGTGTGACAATTTATTAACAAAACAAAAAGTCAGAAACAAATAAGAAAACTTAATTCAGAAATACAATTAGAAAAAAATACCTGAATAAACTTAATTAATGATGCTGCTTTAGAATCTTGGAATGTAATATATGACAATTGAAAAAATAAAACAAAATACTAAATATAAATAAAACATATGTTACAGAAAGCTACGAACTTCACTAGTAGCTTACTGTATATGTGTGTGTGTGTGTATAAATATTTCATTTACTTATTTATTTTTTACGCTGGAAAATATAATCATGGGCAGCGACTGAGGATTTTCAATATCAGACCAGGCTATTAGTGTTTATGACTTTCCAATTCAATTTGTATTTTGCGGGCTCCTATATTTAAGTACACTATAAATTTCTTTATCATCCAGAATACATCAATCTAGGATCTACAATAAATCAGTTCATATTCAAACATTAGCAGTTCCTATTTAATTTATTTTTTTATTTTGCGCAGGATTATAGTCTACTTAATAAAATTCGACCAAGTATTCTGTTTAAGCTTTTCTAAATTATATATTATTACTCTTGGGTTATGTTGATATATTTGACGAAGGGATTGTGTGAACGGACAAGCCAATAAAATGTAAAGTGAAAATTACAATGGGTTTAGGATGTGGATAAAAAAGAGATGGAGCCTTGGCGAGGAGTTCTAATGCCTTATAATGGACATATCCTCATTTCCGCAATGAGTAGGGTTCTCCAGTTCTCCACTACCCCACCCAATTGGGATTCAACTCTCCTCTTCTTATACGCTTCCCACATTGGAGAGAATATTGTTAACACGGGACTGGTTTTTAACAGGCTTTCGGATCTTGTTTTCAAATAAAGAGTACACTGTTAATAATATTGTTTATCATGAATAGCAAATTTTACTAGTCTTGACAACAACCTTTTCTTCGCTATTTATAACGGGATTTTGGAATAAGTAATGACTGATATTAATAAATAATTAAATATAATTATTTAATTAAATTTGATTTATGTATCATCTGAAAGAAAGTAGTTTAATCTAAGAATGAAATAAATTTCAGAATTCTACTTTTAACAATAAGATAGTAGAAAACCTATTACATTAAGCAAATTGCATGTTCCTGTTACTCTCCCTGGGTAGGAATAACCTTTATATTAAAAGAAAATGAATTAAAAGTGTTTTTACAAGCCGATTAATTATCTTGAGTGAAAATAAAAGTGTAAACTCATAGCGCCACATCTCAAATGCCAGTAATAATTTTGGTTTGAAGCATCCGCAAATAAAATAGCAATCATCGGTACTTTCAGAAACAAGTAAAATAACTAAAATAAAAAACACATGGTAACCAATTCTCTTCACGTAGTGTCAGGATGAGAACTTCCGAAGAAGACATTCCGGAACAAGTTACAGCTCACAAACACACTTCCTCTAGAAATCGAAAGAGACACAAGACATAAAACCAAGACAACATCAATATTTTCTCCCACAGTTACTTAAGACTGGTATCGATAGTTTTCTGAAAACGTTGAAAACTCTCAACAAGAAAATAATGTAATAAGATGAAGAAAGTAAGCCTCCGTCCGAACACATGCATTGAAAGTGACCAAGAATTCATTAATAAATTTATCCACTATTGCAACACTGATTGAAGAAGAATTAAAAATAAACAATTAAATAGGTTATGATTTAATAATCCTTTCATATAACACCACAAACTAGTCTTTCATTGAGTAGATTTTTCACATTACGGCCCCTTGTAAAGAAAAACAGATCCCTCAGTACATTGGGTGTCAACCATTCGCCCGCACCAACAGCTATTATAACCATCGTTCTTGTTGTATAATATGAGGCTACAATCAAGTGCATATTGTGACCAAAAAAAAGTCACGGTCGGCACCCATATAGCTATAAAAACACTGAAGCAACTAAAAAAACAGAAAAGCTCCGGGATTTTGGATGTGATAAAAAATATATTAGGCTATATATCTATAGTTATATAAGTTAAGTGTATATATGAAGGATTTTCGAAGCTATGATAAGGTCAAGGATTATCTTTATTTGTGTTCTATTATAAACAAAATGTAGCTGTAAATACTGGTGTAGAATGAAAATAAAGTAAGTTATTAAGTGAATTCGTGTCGTTACTCTGTCCGAAACCCTATTTTTTTTAGTGTGTATATTCAGTCTAATTGTAACTGGTGCCGAAACCCGGGTTTTTCCAAAAAACGTACTCTCATTTCGGAGTTAAAAAATGTATTTTTTAGCATCCTATCTCCGCGCCTCGAATAACTTTTACATCTGTAAAATATCTCCTGATGTCCCGCCCATAGATGAAGTAATCAATAATACTATTTATATTCCTTTCAGGGGCTGAGAAAGTTATCTTATGTACTAACTTGTGCGGAAAGTAGGAATTCCCTATGAGTAAGTCATTGTCTATGCAGAATTCAATTAAGCATTGCCCACTGTCATTCTTTGTACTTAGACCTCCATGTGGGCCCATCGCTCCATGTATTCTCATGTAGTCATTCGTGCAGTGAGGTCTCCTGTACTTATTTACTATTCCCTCAAGGTCACTATAGAACTGCTCTTTATCCCGGGTGTTGGCATCGTTTGTACGGGCATATACTTGTATTAGGGTCCACTTCCCAATCTGCAAATTTATATTGACTGCTAGAATTCGTTAGTTCACAGGCTCCCACTCTACCACTCTACAGCTCTGTTTCCTGGAAGGACTCCTGAGTAAACCAGTGTGTGGCCTCGGTCTAACTTTATCTCTCCAAGCCCCTTCTTCTTCATTTCGCTAATCCCAATACTGGCCGGCCTATATGTCGTAATTTCTTCAATGATTTCTACTTCTTTACCTATAAAGATCTTATATTCCAGGTTCCTAGACATATGTCATTTTTCATGCCGCGTCATTTCCCTATTTTACGCCCAAATCCGAGGCTATTCGCCATGTTCTGAGGAATGATGAACTGAGGGCACAGATTAGAGAAAAGAAGACAGCCTGGAAGGATTACTGCCGGGAAAAAACTCCTGAAAAAATGGAAGATATTTGTGATGGTCAGGAACCGGACGAAGGAAGCTGTAAAGGAGGCTAAGAAGAAATCCTGAGAGGAATTTGGAGAAAAGCTTAACCAGGACCATGGTGAAAACATAAAGCTCTTTTTGAGTAAAATGAAATCACAAAGGGCCGTAAATGTAAAGGAATCAGGAATATTAAAAATGAGGAAGGTGAACCGGCCACAGATGATAAAGGCATTCCAAAGGGAATAAAGTTTGGAATATATCCACAAATTTATATTTGGAGAATGATAAACCAATTCTGAAGGTCTGGAGAAATTGTTATGGGAGACAATGAGTTCCTGAACCATATGAATAACCAAGGTGGACAGTGGAATGAGCCAGAGTTCGATGAGGTGATAGAGGAGGAGGAGGACGAACAGGCTATCGAAAGGATGGTGATGGGGAAAGCTCCAGGGCGTGATAACATAGTCGGAGAATTTGTAAAGTATGGAGGCATGGAACTAGTCAGGTCTCTCCAAATGCTTTTTCAAATAGCTTTGGAGAAGAAGAGGATGCCAAAAAAATGGGAATATAATATTATAATCCCCATACACAAGAAGGGTAGCCAGACTGAGTGTTCCAATTATGGACCCATATGTCTCTCTCCAGTTATATACAAACTATATACGTCCATTTTAGAAAGTAGATTAAGACCTATAGACGAGCCGCAATTCTATGCAATGGAGCCGCACATTGCAGAGGAACAGGCCGGCTTCAGACAAGGAAGACAAACTCAAGACCATATATTCTTTCTAAGAAATCTCATACAGAAATCCTGGGACCAAGATAGCATGTACTTCGCCTCCTTAGATCTTAAAGCAGCATTTGACTCTGTTCCAAGAAATGAAATATGGTAAACACTCAGAGTTAAGAACATTCCAAAAAGCCTGGTGGATGCTGTAAAGTATATATCAAAACCCAAAAGGTATCATTAGATATCCGCCAGACGAGGAACCTAGCTAGGAATAGGGTAGAGTGGCAATCCTGGTTAAACTCTCCCCTACGCTGAAAGGCACCACAAGGGTGATGCGAAAGAAGAAGAAGACATTTTTATTTTCGTAAGTTCAAAAAAAAAATAATAATTAGGACGGAAAGCGAAGAGATAAAGATGTTGAAGTATAAGCTGGCCCAGGCAGCGGTAGAGAGGGCGAGTTTGGAGGCGTAATTGAAAACAGCCAACGAAACGGCCCAGTTTGAACACATAAAATTCCTCGTTCTTCCACACGAGCCGATAAGCAAATTGGAACAATTTGATGGAGTTTTGGGAGACCTTGGACATTTTATCAAGGGGGCCGTTCAAATTAAAATATTCATTGCCTCAAAAAAGGAAAACGGCACACTTCAGGTATCTGACGTAGTGCTCCTAGAGTTATTGTTATCCTAAAGTCATTTGTTATCCTAATGTCGGATTTCGAGGTGGGTCCTCAATGCAATTCAAGGGAACACTACTCACCCTTGGGATGTGCTAAAGGCAATTTAAAAAAAATTATATGGAAGAGGAAGATGGACACCGGAGGAAGACATATTTTATGTGATAAAGGAGCACAGGAAGCAGGGCCAAACGGAGGGAGAGTTCGCCGAAAAGCTCTTTGTACTCTACAACAGATCAGTGGAGAAAATGGTCAAGACATTCAGCCAGGCGGAAGGCGCACAGCGTACAGCGATTGTAAGTGGAATGTTAAAGGTTCAATTGAACCACCATATAGACCCGCTCATTACCACGGGATCTCGATTTCGTGGATTGGGCTCATGAACTGATCGACGCCCATGAACGGAACTAAGCACGGTTCGAAAGACTAGAAGGAGAATGGACCGAAGTCAAATCACCCAGGTGGAGACGTAAGAGCCCGCCTAGCAGAAATGAGTTGAATGAGGCTGAGCGAAAATATAGAGCAATTGAAAGAGAACTATTAGCGGTGGTTTGGGCAGTCGAACACTTTCGACCTTATGTGTATGGACGCCAATTTGAACACAAATTTTACCGATCACAAACCGTTGATCCACTTGGGAACGTTGAGGGAATCATCTGCGCGGATTTCCCGTTGGAAGGAACGTATTGCGGTGTACGATTTTCGGGTCGTGCATAGGAAAGGTGTGGAAAACGCGGTCGCCGATTGGTTGTCACGGAAATTGATTATCAACGCAATAGATGAAGAAGTGACTCACGGTGAACCGTTCGCGGTACATACCCTAGTGGGCGGAAAGTTGTCCGGAAATTCCGCTGGTACGACAGGCATCGAAAGATAGTGCGGTGTCTACTGATCGTCCGTCGGAATTACCTGAATCTGAAGAAATCATGAACGACAAAAAACGTCAACTAGTCATTCTAACGAAATAGGATCTCGCGATCGAAACGTGGACTAGCGAGTACGAGGGGCTATGAACGATTTTCATTCGTATGCCGGAACAATAGATGAAAGCGAATTGGAAAGAATATTCACAGAATTTAGTATGCCCGATCCTTACCTTACACCTATCATCCGTTCCTTACACATATATGTGGGAAATCGCGTCGTCCTTGAAAAACTACTGCGGTTATGGTGGCAGGAAAGAATAGGGGTAGCTTACCCGATAATTTGATGCCTGCGGCAGGTTGACACAATCACCGACAGCGCTGCTCAACGACAAATAGTAGCCTATCAACATGTGGCCAAGACTAACCACCGGGGAGTAGAGGAAACAATGCGAGCCCTTAAATTATTTTATTTTTGGTGAAGAATGAGACAAACCGTGCAGGATTATATCGCGCAGTTCAGTATGCTTGCGGGCTAAATACGATAGCCAACAAGCGGAACAAGCAATTACCCCGTGCTTCGAGCAGTATACTCCAGCGAGGAGCAAGCATGGGTTACTATGATTGACACTTTTAGTAAGTTAGAGGGAAAACACTCATCAAGGAGAAAACACCAGGGGCAATTTGGGTGGGCGTTTTGCAATGGTGGGCGACATACGGAGTGCCGGAGGAAATTGTTTCTGACTGCGGGAGAGGGTTTAGTAACGCGCTAATTCACGAAGAAAGTAAAGTTCTAGGAGTTACTAGGCGGTATAATACGCCCCACAACATTAAGGGCAGGGGTACTATGGAGCGGCCACACAATACATTAGGGGAACATCTTCGTCTACTTACGCTGGGCCGAAATTTAGACCCTTATGAAGCAATGCCCAGAGCGATCATCGAGGGCACTTGTTAACGGAGAATAATAATGAGCTAAGTACAGAGATTTAACGGAATTGCGTTTCAGAAAGTTTCTATTTAATTATTGTATATAGTTCGTACGTTAAGGTCAGTCTAATTTGTATGTGTTTTTTTTATTTTATTTTTTTATTATAGTTCCTCCAGTTGAAGGAGGGGGGCAGTTACGTGTATATATATGAAGAATTTTCGAAGCTATGATAAGGTCAAGGATTATCTTTATTTGTGTTCAATTACAAACAAAATGTAGATATAAATACGGGTGTAGAATAAAAATAAAGTCAGTTATTAAGTGAATCCGTGTCGTTACTCTGCCCGAAACCCTATTTTTTTTTAGTGTTTATATTCAGTCTAATCGTAGCTTATATTGTGTATATATATATATATATATATATATATATATATATATATATATATATATATATTTATATATATACAGGGTGTTTCGGAATTGCACTGCACTATTTTAGGTATGTGTTCTCTAACACAAAATAAACAAAAAAGTTCGCATTAACATATATCTCAAACTCATTTATTAAACAGATATCAAAGGTTAAAGATTTATTATTTATTTACTGCTTCACGTATTGAGTAGGAAAGATTTATTAATACAAGAGTATAACAAGCGCAGAAATGTCTCCCAGTGGTTAATTCAACAATGCAAACGAGATCCTAACTTCCTGAACTGCATTTTGGTTATTGATGAATCTTGCTTTGCAAGAAACGGGATTCCTAATTTTTGAAATACCCATACTTGGGCTGAAGAAAACCCTCATACGACTGCTGTTGGACATTACCAACATAAATTTTCTTTAATTGTCTGGTGTGGTCTTCTAGGCGACAACATCAGCAGCCCCTTATTTTTGCCACCTAAGCTGTCAGGTATATCTTACTTGCATTTTTTGTAAAATAATCTTCATGAACTCCTAGAAGATATTCCACTTGGCAATAGCAAAGGCTGTGGTTTATGCATGAGTGATCAGCTCACTTTTCTCATAGTGTCGCTGATTATTTAAATGCAACTTATGGAGACCGATGGGATGGTCGAAACGGACCTGTTAAATGGCCATCACGATCTCAGGATTTAACGCGATTAGATTTAACTGGATGAAGTCTATGGTTTATTCTGCGGCAGTTGGCACGCAAGAAGAGCTAAGAAATCGGATCGTGGAAGTCGCAGTAACTATCAAGCACCATCCTGATGCTATACGAAGAGCCAGAGAAGCATGGATCGATTCGTCGTACTGAATGTTGCATTCAACAAAACGCAGGCCTCTTTGAACAGTTACTCTAAATGTTGTAATAATAATACATAAGTGTATATAAATAATAAATCTTTAACCTTTGATATCTGTTTAATAAATGAGTTTGAGATATATGGTAATAAGAACTTTTTTGTTTATTTTGTGTTAGAGAACCAGATATCTGTGTAATTCCGAAACACACTGTTTATATACATATATATATTATATGAAAATCCACATGAAAGTGTTGTACAAACTGAAACCCAGCACACTGTGGTAATTCCAAAATTAAATACCACTTATAGACCTCAGATTTAACCAACAGCAAGAACCCTAAAAACCAAATACAAAACGATTACATTATCTATAATTTATTTTTATTAATTGTTATTTTAATGGTGATTATTTTTATTTTATTTTTTGAAGAGAAAAGATTTGTCCTGGCCGGGATTCGATCCCGGGTCATCTGCATCTCCGGTGCAGTGCTCTAAACCATTGAGATACCATCTGTCGTATCCAAGTCAGACAAATTCGCACTTTTCACCGATCCTATTTCCCCATGTTCTCAGTATAGGATTGTAGGATCAGTGAAGAGAACGGATTTGTCAGACTTGGATACGAAACCTGGTAGCTGAGTGGTTTAGAGCACTGCACCGGAGATGCAGTTGACCCGGGTTCGAATCCCGGCCAGGACAAATCTTTTCTCTTCAAAACCAAAATATTAGATTATCATGTACTTTCCACCTAGGTATGCTCTGAAATTTTTTTCACTTCTTCTAAAATTTACTATTATTATTATTTTGGCACTACGGTCCAGCAAGAACCCGGGCTTCCAACACCACATCCAACAAATCTCCGCGATCCTGTGCTATCCTCCTCCGGTTTTGTACACCCAGAATTTTCAAGTCCTCTTCGACATCATCCAGTCATCTGATCCAAGTGCGTCCTCTGCTTCATTTCCCGTCTGGTTTCACATTGAGCATTCTCTTTGGTACTCTGTGGTCTCACATTCTCTCTACATGTCCCATCCATCTAATGCTTTATCAACACCACCATGTGCGGCTTCCCATATAGCTTCATCAGCTTCTCATTCTTTCTTCTTCTTCATATCCCATTTTCGGCCACTCTGCCTCAGATTCTTCTTAATATTTTCCTTCCCTATGAGTTAACTATAAGTTCTGATTTTTCGGTCAGGGGCCATGCTCGCACCCATACATGACTACCGGTCTTACGATGGTTTTGTATAGTTGGATTTGCATTCTTTTAGATACCGATTTGAAAGGAAACATTCTATGAAGACCTTTTATGAACACCTATTACCTGCTGCTATTTTGGCTTGTTTTTCACTCTATTTTGTTATCAACTGTAACCACACTTCCTAGATACTTGTATTGGGTTACAGCTTTAAAAATGTGCTCTGTGAAATTAACTTTTCCATTTGCCATCTTTTCTAATGTTGAGTTTTTCATGTACACAGTGTTGTCTTCATTCACCATAAGACCCAGTTGAATGGCTGCCTCTTCAAATTCTTGAAATGTCCCTGGTAATCCTGCTTGGGCTCTAGCGATAATGGGGACGTCATCAGCATATGATATATGTTGGGACATGCGATTGTAAATAGTTCCTCCAGGATATGTTTTTACTGTACGGATGGCTGCTTCGAGGGTTAAATTAAAAAGGAGAGGGGATAGAGGACCGCCCTGTATCAAGCCAATGATTACTTCAAGCTCTTCTTACAGCGCATTTCCTAGTTAAACTCGACTGACAGTCTTAACTAGAGACTTCTTTCATTCTTGTTAGCCTGACTAATTTCTTGGGTATGCCCATATTTATCATGACTTTCAAAAGTCGTTCTCTATCTACACTGTCATATGCTTGTTTGAAATCGACAAAGTCTAATGTTGTAATCATGGCACTTTTCCATTGCTTGCCTAAGAGAGAATATCTGGTCTATTGTTGACCTTCCTGGTATGAAGCCTCCTTGGTATTTTCCTTTAAAATTTTCAGAAAATTCTGTCAACCGTTTATATAGAAGCTGTTTGGTTCTGTATTTGATATTTAGGAAGTCTAATTTTTTTATATATAAACCCGGGTCAGTCTATTTGTTCACTGCCTACTAAATTAGTTTTTTTTGTTAACCGCTTCCAAAACAATTGTGATATGTTGTGAATTTCTAGAATTCAATTTTTTTCTAGTTAAATTATAGCGTTAGATAGTTATCCCGCTTGTCCTGTACCCCTTTATCTTCTTCTTATATCTTTCCGCATTGAGAGGACCGGCATTGACGTACGCTACGGTGAGCTCACCTACGAGACGTCAGTGAAGAGAGGAACACAAGTTTTTCGGTAAGTTTTATTTCCTTTGATTTTATTTCCTTTCTTCATTGTCAAATTGTCCGAGGACGACTTATCGAGTAGTACCGTATCAGTTTAATATAGTTGTTCATTAGAAAATTTAATTTCATTTTTTTTTTAATTTTCAATTTTGTTTTATCATAATTTTTCCTAATTTTTTTTCCATTTTATTTTTCAATCGCGATTCATACAGAAGCACTGCCTGTATCTTATAGTTCGTACTTAATAGGGAAATTCCTCTGTAATTATTACATTCGAGCTTGTCTCCTTTCATGTATATTGGACATATTGCTGCTTTTGTCCAATGATCAGCCAATCTTTCTTCCTTCCATATGTCCCAAATAAGCTCATAATTTTTTTACCATAGTTCAGTGCCACCATACTTAAAAGTTACTATACTCTTTGGATATTGGTGACTATAACGGATCATCTTATTTTACCGATCGCAGTGAAACATGTCTATTATTGCCTGAGGTTTTTCAATTAGGAGTCACCTGCTATCAAGGCTTCTCTTTCCTTCAATCTTGCCCTGTATGATTAACTGTATCAGGCGGTACTTAATCATTTTGCATCTCATGAACAAAATATACCAATTCATAGCTTTTGATGCTGCCGAATATTTCGAGAGACCTCTGTATCCATTGTAGTATGCAATAATTTTTGACATGCGACATCCATGATATTCTGAGAATCCGGTGATAAATACTTAACGGTGATAAATATAAATACGATAAGTTCCACATCTCAAATGCTACTGACCGTATAAAGTAAGTATCCATAAGTTTCCATGCTGCTGATTCGTACAATACCACTGTATAGTACACATAGCATCAGAGTACTCTGATTTGAGTTCCGAATTAGGCTGCATATCACCTTGATTTGGTTAAAGGTACATTTGGCCTTCTTTACTTGGCATCTGATTTGGTTAGATTAAGGGATCCCAGCTATCCCTTATGTCCTAGAAAAGTAATTGTATCACTTCTTTTCACTGAATGATTATTTGCATGGAATTTGACATTAACATACTGATGATCACTTTTCTCATTTATCTATGAGACGCTGAAGACCTTCAGCACTATCTGTTAGAAGTCTGTCACGTTTTATTGTTATCCTATTTTCAGATTCATTGAGAACTTCTAGTAACAATCGCTCCAAGTAGGGATTAAATAAGTCATTTTTGTCTTACACCCCTTTTTTGATAATTACACATCAATACGGACGGATGCCTTCTGATATTCGTACAGGTTTATTCATTATCAGCCTGATCTGATGTCCTCCTGAACTCCGATAATGCTGTTTCTTATAACCTTCTAGATTCCTTACGCCAACTTTTTGGACCGCACTACATTCCTGGAGGAGACTAAATTGCTAAACACTAACGATGTGGTTATCGAATATCTAAATCCCTTGGAAATATGCTGTCTTTGCCTTTCCCTCCTACATTGATCACAGGACGTGTAAACTGGGACAACTTTCGTTATCATTTGGAGAACAAATTGGGCTTAAAAATTAAAAGACAAAACAAGACATTGATAAAGCCATAAAAAACAGCTAGTTTACATGATAACACCTTAAATCATAAATTTGATAATTCTTACAGATCGCTTGCCAAAGCATATTCGCATGTTATTATGAGAAAAACGAAGAGGAAAATCGAAATGGCATAGAATTTGATAGCCAGCAGATAAAACTATCTACACTAAATTGACTAACCAACTAAAAGCAGAAATTAGTAAATTCACAATTTAATCAACTTAACTGAAAACGTTACAACTACCGACAACGTACTATGGATCATCACAAAAAAGTTCCTTAAATTCAAAGATTTTAATTATCCACTCCTAACTTAATTTCTTTTCCCAGAGATACTTAAAGATCTGTTCTGATACCCAGTTGTCATCCATTCTGTATAAATGTCCAAAAAACTGTAAAAACAAATGTCTTCTTTTCCTTATCGTTTCTTTTATTTTTTTTAAAAGTTTTTATATATATACATATATATATATATATATATATATATATATATATATATATATATATATATATATATATATATATATATATAGTTCATATTTTATTTTTTATATTATTATTCTAAAGAGACTTTTGTCCTTATTATTAATACGAATGACCCAGTACTAGTAACGATACTGTACATTTGCCTTTCACTCCACATTTGCTTCAAAACAAATGATTTAATCTTAAAATATTTAAATATTATTGATTTAGAATTAGAATTGGAGGTAGAAACAATGATAAGGAGATAGATGCCTGCAAGCAACCTGGGGTCTAACATTGGACCACCTAATGATGGAGAAATTTTGGACGCTATTGTTCACTTAGAGAACAATAAAGCACCTGGGGCCGATGACTTGCCGGCCGAATTTTTCAAGTATGGAGTGAAGAACTGTTAAAGAAGAAGAGATTTTGCCAGAAGATTGGAAAAAGACCGTAATAATTTCTATATTCAAAAAAAGGTGAAAAACTACAGAGAATCCCTTGCCTATCTTGCGGATACAAGATCCTCTCTAACATTCTGTTCCAGCGTCTCCTACCCTTTGCAAAGCAGAAGATTGGACCATACTACTGCGGACTCAGGTAGGAAAGATCTACAACAGATCAAATATTCTGCCTCAGGACAATCCTTGAGAGGCATTATATTTATTTATTTAAAATAGAAACCTATCATATTTTTGTGGACTTCAGGGCAGCCTATGGCAGCATTAACCTGGAAGAACTTTACGGGGTAGTGAAGGAGTTCAACATCCCCGATAAATTAATAAGACTGGTACAGTACAGGCCATGAAGGATGTGAGATGCACCGTATAGATTGATGGGCAAAGAACAGAAGAGTTTCCCTCAAGAAAAGAAATACATTAAGGAGATGCGGTAACATGCCTCCTGTTTAATTTGAAGGTTGAGAAGGTAGTGTGGGATGTTCATGGCATATGCACATGATCGTATACCAAGGACATCATTGGATTTCGTCTAAGAAGTTTTTATAGTCCTGTTGGATGCCTACAAAACGCTTGGACTGCAGGTGAATGAGGGGAAGACTAAGTTCATGGTAACAGGAGAAGTGCCCCGACCTGGCGAGACCACTATATGAATATTGGCCACTTCAACTTTGAGAAAGAAGCCCAATTCGCTTATTTGGGTCCAATAGTGGCAGTGGATAATGCACCTAAGTTCGAGATAAGCAAAAGAATATGGATGGGTAACAGGTGCTACTTTGGTCTACGCAAGGAATTCACCTCACGCCTTACATCTAGCCAGACCAATCTCCATCAGTACAAAAAATTAATCCGCCCAGTTTTGTTGTATAGATCAGAGACATGGACATTGACCAAACTGATTGAGCATGATCTTCTAATCTTGGAAAGAAAAATACTCTGAAGAATCTTCGATGCAGTTTATCTAGATGGAAACTGGCGAAGGAGAACAAACAACGAAGTCTACTGAATGTACAACGGAGCATATTTATTCCTTAAAGATTTGAAGACTGCGATGGGCTGGTCATGTGGCTAGAAGTGAGGCCATTCATAAAAAGGTTTTGACAGAACCTCTCTACTACACGAGAAGAAGAGGGAGACCGAAGCTGAGGTGATCGGATGCTGTGGAGAGACGCGATGGATATCCTGGGAGTCAAGAGCTGGATGACGACTGGAAGAAGCTGGTGGAGGAGGCCAGTACTCGCCACCGAGTTTTAGCGCCATAGAGTAGTAGTAGTAGTAATAAAGATATTTAAATAAATATAAATAGACTTTTATTGCAATATTCAATTAATGTATTATCATTAGCATAATATCCTCAGATGAAATGCCTCAGCTAAAGCCTTATTGGATATGTCCGCTCTAATCCACAGCCTTCTTCATACAATCAATGTAAACCTAATACATATTTTTAAACCAACAAACTATAATATGTTTTTTTATTTCAACTAGTTGATTCAGCACATAATATTAATTAATTATTTTTATTGATTTTGAATTAATTATTATTATTTTTTGTAAAATATATATTTGATTAATAATCATTTTAAGTAGATACTTCAAGTCCCTGTGGGTTATACTTTATTAAAAATAAAGGCGGAAACTTAGACTAAAGAAGCTAAGTAGTTTTTAAATAATAATATATTAAAATAATAAATTATATTGCTTATTATCATATAACTTTATTGAGAACATGATTTGTTCAGAACATTCCCAGCATAATAATACAATCCACGTTTCTTTTTTTTTTGTCTTAAAATTTGATTTCTCATGTTTGTCTATACAACTAATAACTATTTTGATTGATACTAATACTATTTTAATGTTATATATAAATGATTTATATTTTTATATCCCTATAATTTTCTATAGTGAAGTAAACAACCATCAACAAGATTTACAAGAGGAAGAGAAATTTTAATTGAGGTGTTAGGGTTTTCCCGTTTCGAAAATGGCAGTCGTTGAACGGGAATCCCAAACTAAAACCAACTTTGAAATTCAAAACAACCATAAGGGAGATATTTGTTATTAATATCAGTATCCAAACAGCAATATTTTACATTTGATCTCTGTCCAAAATAAATCATATGTTATGTCTAAACAATAATATACAAATTTTAATTATTAAATTTGATGGTGATGCATTTTGGTTTTTTAAATCATTACAATAATAATAATAAGGTAGAGAACGACAATTTTTGTTTTAAAAAGAAATTGAAAAGTTGCATATAATTTATTATCCTGATGATATTCCAGAATTAGGCTTTATATAATGAAAAATATAATTCATTCCTTTAATTATATCATCTTCTATTTATGAAGGATTCCATAAAAATAAGCGAAAACTCAGAAGATAGATTCAATAACTAATAAAATATAATTTAATAAAAAATCACAAAACCTTATTTCTCTAAAATAAAGAAAATTAACTGCCCGGTTAACGTTAAGGATAACGTTTCGCGAACTCAGGCATTTATTTAATTATTCAAGAAATAAAACAAAAATATATAGATAAAGCTCAAATACAGCACATCTCATATCAATTGTAAAAATAGAGGAATCAATAGCAAATGACAATATCACTTGATTAATTTCCTATTTTACACCATTTTAGAGAATTAGCCTTTGAGCTAGATTTTCATTTTTCTAGCTAGTAAAGAATAATAAATTCAATATCTTAGAGTACGGCACGCTCTCGCCAGATCGGCTATGCAGTCTTGGCTCTCCGTCCCAGTAGGATACAGGCACTGCCTAAAAAAAAATAAGAAAATTGTGACAGGGCACTAACTATAATTTAGGCACTTGCCCCTTTAATAAATGAAGGAAATTGACCGGACCGTTGGCTTGGACGGTAACCACATTATAGTAAAATAATTGGAGGCAGAGATTAGGTCAAGGTAAAAGTGGACTTGGCCTAAAAGTTACGTGACTGTACACGCTAATGGTCAAGGCTAGCGGTGGAGGGGGTGAGGAATCACGCCCTACCTCTCCTATTTCATTGCATCATATGTTTTGTACACTTGAGGAATGGTAACGAGAAACGGCCGAAACGGATCAATGTCTTAAACAATTTGACATTCATTACGAGATTTGTCAACCACAACAGTCTATTTCCAAACATTGACGTATTCCTCTGAGAGCTATATCAAGGTAAAAACAATACTGGTTTTATCTTGTTAATTATTTCAATGTCATCTGTGGAAGAGGGGGAATGTTTCTTTCTCAGGACATGAGCAAGCGGAATCCGAATTCCCCAAAGGCTCCCAGATGATAATGCCTCACTTGCCGACTAGTTTTGTTGTAGCTAGAACATGTTTTCAAGAGATATTTCAGCAATTTCACCAATAGCTCGGATAAAGAAAACAATGGGTTACTCCACTCAGTCTAAGTGGACTGTTCCATCTGGCTTTCATCGCAACGGGTCAGTTGCGACTTTCAGATTGGTCACTACTCCTATTATTTGAACACATATTTGTACAGAATTTATATGAGAGGTTATCGTTGCTGCTCCTTATACAGAACATCTTACGCATGATCTATACTTGACTTTACTAGAGTCATATGCCGAAAGAGCCATGATGATACAGCCATGGCCAAAAAGCCCTGAGTTAGATGATACAGCGTATTTTTGGAATAATACTTTTTTTTGGAAATTCGTCATGGGTATATTGTATAGATATGGCACGGCTCTTCTTTCAGTCAGAGATAAAATGTAACATATGGCTGTTCGGATACTGACATTAATAACTCCTTTAGGCTTTTGTTGATCTTCAAAGACTGTATTAGGTACGCATTCCAGTTTGCCCTTTCCTTGGACATTGTATGAACTGATCTGTGTATCTCAGGAGTTTATCTAAGATTATCATCGCCGAAATTGATTTAACAATAAACAGCAAAATTGGTATTTCTTAGTGTTTTCCACGATACCGAATGTTGTTAACAAAGAAGGTTAGTTAATATTTTTTAAAAAAATAAAAAAATAAAAAGGTTAGTTAATATTTTAAAAAGTTCCTTTTCGAAGCAATTTTGGCCCATCGGTATTTTCATATTTTCTTCCCAAAAAAAACTGGTCTCTGTGCTCTTCTTTTCGTCATGTAGATGAATAAAAATTCAAAATTATGCAAGCGGAGAACGATTCAGACAACCTTGAGAAGGTGGAATATAAGAAAAATTGTAATTCAGATCTGGTTTACATTTCAACAGATATGTTTTTCATGGATTATTCAAGTGAATGTCTTCAACTAGCATTCTTTGAAGGGGAAACCAAGCTGGCAAGAACGGGCATGAAACCAAATTCAAGGTATAGCAAGGTGGTATATACTGTAAAAATACGAGAGGACTAGATATATAATTTTTTTTACAGGATTTATCTTAAAATGAAAAATTTACCTCGACATTTTTGACAGGATAGAAAAAACAAATTTTATCACGCTGCTCAGTGCCGGAGAAAAAAAGAATGGTGAAAACATTGTTATAAGGAAAATTTTGCAACATTCATTAGTCAGCTACACAGCTTTTAATGAGAGAATCTGTAGAATAAGACTGAAAGGACAGTACAGTAACATATACCTGATTAGTGTGCAGGCTTCCACAGAAGAAAAGGAAGAAGAAGAAAAAGACGAATTTTATAGTAGCCTGGAAAGAACATATGAGGGAATCCCTGGTGTCAAAATATTAAAAGAACCAAAAAGCGCAACTCATAATGTCGAAAAAGTGGCATCTGCAGAAAAAACGCGAGAGTACTTCCGAAGAGTTTTTCGAAATAAGAACGAAATATTAAAGAGGAAATTGACGCACACTATGGATGATCAGTGGTCAGAACTGAAGCAAGCAGCACAACAGACGGCTAAAGAGGTTCTTGGCGAGAAGCAGAAAAAAAGGAAGAAAGATTGGTTTGGCGCAGAATGCAAAGCTGCCCTAGAAAAACTCAATCAGGAAACTATAATGATGAATGTTACTGGATAAGACAGGAAAATGATATCAGCTTGCCACTATTGCAACCAAACTC
The DNA here is from genome assembly GCA_037127475.1 of Arma custos. Classification (NCBI taxonomy): domain Eukaryota; kingdom Metazoa; phylum Arthropoda; class Insecta; order Hemiptera; family Pentatomidae; genus Arma; species Arma custos. The sequence continues at coordinate 105,726,718 of CM073761.1, forward strand.
CCAAATTTCAACATTTGTTTTTGTCTCCATCCTCATCTGCAATGCACGCATGATTCGAATATTTACTGCTGAGGCGTATATGAAAGATGAAAAACCCAGATGGCGGTCAAAAATTTTTTTCAGTTAATGAAAGAATAATTTATGTGTAAAGCCAACGTGTAGACCCACGTTGCAGGATATCGTCAGTTCATGATTTTTTTTTTTTTTATGAGAAGACTTAAAGAGGAAAAAAGATACCTCAATATTGACCACATTTAAAGTCCATATTTTTTACCCAAAATAGACAAATAAACAAAACTAAAAAAAACAACTTGTAAACCTAAAATCTGCTTTTTACCATTCTGAATTCATTAAAATCCGTTATATCATAAACTAAATAACGTGTTTATACAAAGTTTAAAAAAAATCAAGTATCATAAAGAGCCTCTAATTTCCGATTTATGAAAAAACTACGGCAGTACAATCTTGAGTAGTTATATTATAATAATATCATAGCTAAAACCGTTTTATTATGTTAAATATCTATTCAACACAATAAAATTGCAGATTTTCGCTAAATTAAAAATAAAATAGCAGCTGATATACTTTGGGCCATGCGCCCAAACTTGAAGAGAAACTTTCAACATACGTTGAAACTGGTATTTACTCCAAATTAAAAATGTATTAACAAATTAGACCAAAGCGTGCACGAAAGGCTTTTTCATAGATAGTTAATTATTATTATATTCTGGGGAGAGGAGAGGAGAAATTTGGTGAATAGAATAAATAGTTGCCGGGTTCGCTAGTGGCCATTTCCTGTAAGAGCCATCATGAATCATGTTGGTAACAAGGTCGCTAGAAGAAAGCAGCCTGTGACGCCGCCATAGCTACAATGAGGAGGAAGCGGCCCACCTTGTTACTCATTTCTCACTAACCGCCCAGTTAACTCCAAACGTTCTCAACTTATAACAATTCTTGGCTACCCTCGGCTATGAATGACTGGTCCACTTTTTTCTACTCTGAGGCAGATTGTTATATCAGCTGTTACTAGGTTGTCACTTCGAGTTAGGCACAATATGTTTTGACTTTTCATCCGTTTCCTTTTTAATGTTCTCCAAAAAGTACAAATAATCGTGAGTTTTAGTATGGAAAAAGGAATGCAATTATTCGGTAATCATTTGTTCAATAAATGAACTATTCAAGAAACATTTTTCATCTATAGGCCGAAATGTTAGTTGAAACGTTTATTTCTTAATGAAATGATGCCTGAAATATAGACATTTCCTTAAACTGCACTCTTGTTTTCAAACTAAAATTCACGATTATTTTGTCACGAAACAGCCTTTTACGACCTGGCGAAAATCACTACTTTTCTTTTATCATTTCCCTCTTTCTTTTCTCCCAGTATTTAATCATAAGTTCTCATCAGCCTTTGCTTCCTTCCTTTCGACTACGTAATATCCTTCAATTTTTTTTTTCACGAGAACCTTGATATCTGTAGATTTTTTCCCTTATTGTTCTCTATATAGGCTGTATTTGCCTGTTATTTTCGATTTTCTACTTCCTCTCTCATTTGTTTTACATACCCTCCTATGCTCTTGTATTCGCGGATTTTGTCAAAGGCTTTTTTGTTTAGTTTCTCTTGGTCCATTCTTACCATATGACCGTAGATTGTTAGTCCCCTGATTCTTATTTCGGTTTCCAAAATTAGTGGTTTTATCACCATATTGTAGTGTTAAATTTTTTCCATTAGGGGATAGGTTCTTTTTATTGTAAATATTCCTGTTGTGAAGGTCAGTTATCCAAACTTCGCGATTTTCTCTTGTATGCTATATTTTTCCAAACCATTGTTGCATATTGTTTTACCTAGATTTTTAAATTGCTTAGTTACTTTTCTTTCTACATATTTTGTCTCTATTACTTTTTTGCCTTATGACTGTTGTCATAAATTCCATCTTTTCATAGGAAATTTGTAGGCCTTCTTTTTCTTTTAGGGTATTTATATGACTAATTGCCTCTTCGTCTATGTCCGCCAGGAGTGCTGAATCGTCTGTTATGGCCAGGCAGCTCACTTTTATGTAATCTTTCCAGGTCACTACTACCGTTCTTGTGTTATTTATTTTCCAGAACTCTCTCATGGTTTTAAACAGTACTATGTTAAATAATATTGGTGACTGGCCGTCTCCCAGTCTTAGTACCTTTGTTACCTGGAAGGATTTTCTGATTAGTCCTTGAAATTTGGAAAGGTTTCCCTGCCCATTTAGTCATAGGCTTTCTTGAAGTGATGAAGGAGACGTAGAGGTTTTTAGGTCTCACCATGTAATATTTTGTCAGTGATTTAAGGCTTAGGATTCGATTTTAGCAAGATATTCCTTCCCTGAAACCTCCCTGATAATCCCTAATTTCCGGGTCTAATTGTGGTTCTAGTCTGTTTAGTAGGGCTTTTGAGAAAATTTTGTTAGTGACCGTTGGCAGTGAGATTCCTCTATAATTGTTTACTTCTGTTTTTGACCCTTTTTGTGTAGAGGGTATCACGATAATTTTTTTTTCAAGAATATTAAAAAGGAAACAACTTACAAGTAGAAACTTGTAATGAATTAACTTGAAGCGACGGCCTTCGAGATTGATAATTAGAATAATGGGGTGAGGTGGAGCTAACCAGTCCAAAAAAAAAATATGTATTCCTCATTTACGTTTTGAATTCTGCTATGTACTGATGCGGGCAGCAAACATGAAAGGGAATATGTTTTGGACAAAGAACAGACCTTTTGGTCCCCTTAGGGAGACTTTAAGGTCCAAGAAGGTGGAGAAAGATGAAAAGGGGGGGGTGCGCAGCAAAACTAGAAGGAAGAAAGGCAGTCTGGAGACGGACAGCAAGAAGGACGGAGACCCCGAGAGAGGAGAGCGGGCGAACGAAGCGGACGGAGAAGATGTCGAAAGCGAAGACCGATCTGTAACCCAATCTACCCCTGTTCACAAATAAGTTTAATTTATTTCCTGTAACGTATTTTATGGATTTTTATATAGTAAAATCTGTATCATTAACCTTGTTTAAAATTGAATAAATAAACCATGCTTATTGGAATTCTTTTGGTGCTTACAAACCCCAGATACACTATTTATTTATAAATAATATATTGAAGGTATAATAGATGAGTAAATTGATAAACACAAGAACAGATCTCTGAAAAGGAACCCAATTAAGATTAAGGCATATACATAATAATTTGAGTTCTCTTCCTAAATGAGACTCTTGCATCCCAAATATCAACCAACATATTCTAATAAATAGTGCTGCAATAATAATAAATAGTTATAAATAAATAGTATATTTGGGGTAAGTAAGCACCAAAAGAATTCCAATGAGAATCGTTTATTTATTCAATTTTAAACAAGGTTAATGATTCAGATTTTGGTATACAAAAAGGATTGCCATAAAATACGTTGTAGGAAATAAATAAAACTTGTCTGTGAACAGGGGTAGATTGGGTTACAGGTCGCTTTCGACAACTTCTCCGTCCGCTTCGTTCGCCCGCTCTCCTCTCTCGGGGTCTCCGTCCTTCTCCAGAGTGCCTTTCTTCCTTGAATATTATAATATATAATATTTCCTTGGATATTGAGTTCTGTATTATGAATAAATAAAAATGACAAACAAAAACAAACACAACGTTTCCTAAGGCCGTATGAAAATGATCCGAAGCTTATAATCGAATTTTCAAGTGAAGGGTTGAATTTTATCAAAACAAAACAAACAATTAAAAAGCATGTAAGAAAAACAATGTTATGAAAATGGAATTAGTGTAAGATTCCATTCACTCACTAAGGAAGAACGGGCCGAAGACATAATGTAGCCTTCTCATCCAACTCCTTTCAACTTAGCGCATTACTTAAAACAGGACCAGTGGTGCTTCTTCAACCTGTTTAAAGCGCAAGGCCACGCAGGGAACATTGTATTTATAACAGTAACATTGGTATTTATTAATATAACAAACAGGGTGCGCTATATATATATATATATATATATATATATATATATATACTATGAAGGAATAAACAACAGCTTGAAGAATCGGGATTGAGTTAGATTATACGAATAAGTCCCATACTTGAAGTTGGCGATCGAAATATTGAACATTAAGCTATTTTGGAAGTTAATCCGCCTTGTAGCAATGACAATGTATGAAATATTGTGTTGTCAGAATGCAGTGGGATCTCTCTCCTGAATTCAAGACTATAAGAGGCTTAAGGCAGGGAGATGCCTTGGCATCTCTATTATTTAATATTGCCTGGGAAAAGATTTTTAGGAAGTCAAAATCCATGCCAACAACACAATTTATTAACAGGCTACTTCAATTATTAGGCAATGCGGAGGATCTAGATATTGTTGCTCGCTCATTCGAAACACTGAAGACAACATTCTCATCACTGATGGAGGCGGCAGAGGAGATGGGTCTAAGCATCAACGAAGAAAATATATGAGGAGAGGTGAATCTACAAACAATGTAGTACAGGAGTTTGTAGGTATAGGTCCTTACAAGTTCCAGAAGATTGATAGCTTTACTTATCTCGGAAGAGTTGTTACCTCGTCAAACGATATTTCCCAGGAAATAAAAAGGAGGTTAACGCTAATATCTATTACATCTACTAACTATCATATACCTAACTATTACATCTGTTATTTTGGACTGAGGAAGCATCGAAGGAGCTCATTAATAACACGGAAAAAAAAAGTCATGCTGTATAAGACCCTGATTAGGCCACTCCTGATCTACGCCTCTGAAACATGGACTTTATCTAAGGCCAAGGGAAAAAGAGCTGGCTGGAGAATGGATACTCAGTACATTAAGTAAATTCAAATTCTCATGTCGTAAGACAATATTTTTATATAGGAATTACACATTCCATTATCTGATGGAATTATAAATTCAAAGTAAATGAATAATTTTATGAAACTCTGAAGTAAACTTAAATATTTCAAAAGTACATGATAATGAGTTAATTATTTTATGAAGTTATTTTTATTGATTACTTACCGGAAAAAATAATAATGTTTGATAATTTTGTCATAAAGGATGGCTACAAAAAAAAATTGGAATTTTATAAATTAATTTTTGTTTTAATATTTTAATCCATCCTGAGTTAAAATCCTGCTGAGAAGGAGGAGAGCAGGATCCTACGAGATCTAGGACCCCTACCCAACCTCTATAAAGTGAGTAATCAAAATAGGAGGAAATTCGGCGGTTGTCCGTGAAAGGATGCTGCTCCACAGATTTTTCGGATCTATTTGTGTAAATGGTCAATGGCGAACCAACCGAAAAGTTTACGAGATGTTTGGGGAGCCCGACATCATTACCTGTACGAAAATTAATAGATTAAGGTGGGCCGGCTATGTGGCCAGAATGAGTGAGGAGGATCCCGCGAAGAAGCTGCTGGAGGGAAAGTTGGACCGTGCCAGAGGAAGAGGAAGACCAAGGCTCCGATGGGAAGATTAAGTGTCATAGGATGCCAGACGCATCTTAAACGTCCGTAACTGGAGGGCAGCTGGGTTAGAGCCGTCTGGCAGAGGCTTCTTGAAGCTAAGACCCACACAGGGTTGTAGAGCTATATTGAATTGTAAGGTATTTTGGAGACCCAATCTGCTCCGTTACCATTAAAAAAAACAGGGAATTAAACCGACCCTAAAACTGCTGATAATATTACCATATTTACAAGGTATTATAAACATCAATACAGATTTTTTTTGTTCGGGCTATAGACCAGGTAGATCTTGCCCGAGCGATGTGGTATAACACATAAGACATAAATTTCTTATTGAGCACATACAGCCTGGAGGAGCCACTCAACCTCAGATAGTTGTCAACTATAGTTTCTACCACACAACGACCCAATCACTAGAACTCTGATCCATGTTATACCCCATAACCTCAATCCTTTTATATCCTCTTAAAACGCACCCGGTGTAGGAAAAGAGCTATATATGTACATATATATTTTTTTATTAATATACGGTATGTATGTCTCAGTTTCAGGAGATCTTCATTTTCCAGGGTATGGAAAAAAACAAAACATACAGCGACAGTCTGTCCATAGCTCCTAAGCCAGTCTCTTTGGTATAATCATGCATGGACCAAAGATTGTTTGCGGGGGAGAGGGGCTATTAGACAACCTTTAAAACCAGAATGGTATTCCCAATAAATGTACACGGGGTAGGGACTTCACTTACGCCCGGTCTTGCAGAGTAGCCTTTAACAGGCTGGCGGGATTCACATACTCGAGGAGTGGGTGTACATATATTTGAGAAATACCGGTATCGGGATTCGAACTCAGAACCTTTGAGCTTAGAGACCTAAGCGGTGCACATGGCAGCTAGGCTGTGCTTCAGCGTTTTACTGGACAAATAACCTCCTAACTTAATAATTGTATGAGAAGCAGTAGAACCCAATCCCCTTCAAGAATTGTAGTGGTGCAGGTTCAAGTACCCTTATTTTAAAAGTTATAAAACAAAAAAAAACATGTAAAGTTTGAAACCTTATCTCTAGTATTACGGTTAATTTAATTCGCTGATCCAATAAATATTTTTCATTGTTTGTTTTTTTATTGGTTATAATAATATATTTTTTTCAAGTTTCTATTTTGGAAGATTTTACATTTACAATGTTACCATATAAACGCAATCCTTCTGAAAATGTGTATTTTTATGTAAGTACTATTGGGCAAAGTGTAAGTTTCGAATTATGTCAATTATGAAACAAATGTAAAATAAGAAGTACTAAGGTTTTCATTAAACGTGACAGCAAATAAGATAAAAATAGCAACATAATTTGAATGCTTTAAAAATGGAAAACATTTTAAGAGCTATGCCCATATTCTCCAACCAGCTCAATAATCTCAAAATAATTTCAAGGAGTCAGAGTTGAAGAAGGGGGTTGTCACTTGGCCATTCCCTCGTCATCCCCTGCTCCACTTGATCAGGCTTTTACTTCTTATAAAGTTTATTTTTATAAATAATTGACTCGTAAAGGGATTCATTGCGCCTAGCGATAAAGGGCATTACCGGCTCTTGTTTAATCAGCCTATAAGTGTGTTTTTTTCAGTGGGAAACCTGAATTTACATTTTCGTAACAAGTAAAATCTTCACTTCATTTATAACTCCTTCTACATGGAGTAAACAGGATCCTTCAACCAACAAAATCAAGCAAATAATAATCCATACAGAAGTAGAAACAAACAGAATGATTTAGCATGAGTTTATGTAAACAGAATGATTATTATAGCTAATGATGAAAAAGATGACAAGTCATAATTTCCAATTATCTAACAAAATATAAACAACTAAAACGTCATAATGCTGTAACAATTGCTTTTTCAAACAATTTATTTAATGATGATTTGATTTATATCTTGTTGAAAGTGAACACAAAATATTTGAAATTTGATAATACGTAATCGTGTTAGTCATAGAGTCGAAGAATGACTCATCGTTTTGAATTATTCAGGGATCACCTAGGCAGTTTCACCTAAAGTTTTCATTTTTATATCAATTTATCTCAACAATCAATAAGCATTAACAATAAATGAATTTCAATGGTATAGTCTATTTTGATAACAAAATATCAGATGTATGATACATCATATGGGTATGATGCAATTCGGTCCCGTTCAGTCAAAGTTGTGAGAGAGTGCTCGCTATGAGACTCCAGATTCCGTAACTCCAAGTCATCACAAACGCACGTTGTACCGCTAACAAGTGGTTACGTAAATAGCCATTGCAAAACTCTAAAACCAGTGCTGGTAGAAATGATGGCCAGAAATGGCTTCCTCATTCAACAGAATTTAGGAAACATCTGAAAACTGGCTCAGTTCGAATATGAATTTTCAGACTGATATATGGAACAGTAAGTATCCTAATTCAACTATAGTGTAATACCTTTTTCAAAACAATCAACTCCAGGCAGAAATTTTCGTGATTAAGAACAGCAGTCAAACTGATCTTTACGATTCATAAACAACTATTCATACTGTAATACCTTTCGTCTCCTTTTTATTGAACTTGATACGCAGGTGGGTCAATTGTGAAATTAGTGCACGAGTTTAAAGGGAATAGAGTAGTATAGCTGTAAAACAAATTAGAATTCACATCAATTGCCAAAAATAAAATAAAATATATCAACACTATAAAAAATAAGAAGAAAAACACTGACTGTTTGTTGTGACATATTGCGAAGAGATAATACAACTTAACAGCCATAATTTGTAAGTAGAGCATAATCAAGTGTGTCAAGCTTCATTTTCACATTACACTTATAAGTACTCAATGTCTCATGATAAAAGCCATTTCAACTTGAGTGATCAGTGTCTAAAACTGAAGAGATGGGAAGGCTATACAAAAAATTTAAATAAAGATTGCTAATAAATAAAGATGGCCAATTTCCTCAAGCTGCACTAAAAAACCAGCTAAAATACATAAATTTCAAATAGAAATGGTGACTTAGACAAACATTTGATAACTTATCACAAGCGAGTAATTTGTTGGTATTGAATCGACTAAAATTTCCAAGTTGTCCTGAAGCTAAGTTGAAACTTGGATAACAGATAAGGATGGATTTTGGAATTAAATAAATCTTACGTGATACGAGGAGTTGTAGTATTGAGGATGAGACAAGGCGAAGGATACTGAGAGCAAACAGAAGAGCCTCAACATTTCTACTCGGGAGGAGGTTGCCGACTAGCGGGACCCCCCCCCCTACCTGTCCCAACTCCCTCCTCACTATTCCCCCCCTTTCTTCTACCTGCTTCATTTTCCCTATCCACGTACCATCTCTTTATGCACTTGCTCAACGTTATACAAATATTTTCCAAGCCTGAAATAGATTAATTTTCATGAGCCTTTGTTTCAAAGAAGTACAGCAGAACCTCGATTACCCGTCAGGGTATGGAACTAAGATGATGACGGATTTGGGAAATAGACGGATATGGGAGTGAGTCATATGTCTCACACACACACACACATATATATATATATATATATATATATATATATATATATATATATATATATATATATATACACACACACACGCGCACATGAATTAACAATATATTTCAAGCATTCGACATTGTATATGTACTCGTAACATTTACGTACTAATAAGGTATACATATGTAGTAAAAATATTTTTTTAAATAATAATAATTAAGTACATCGATTTCCCTGTTGAGAAATTAATATCAATCTAAAGGTGGAGTTTAGCTCTTTCCTCGTGCACAAACGTTGTATGCCCTTCTTATTAGATATAGAAGGGACATACTCTAGGTGTCTCCCCCACATTTTATATCATTAGCTGTCGTCCGATAAATATCATACATTTTTGCTAAGATTGAAGCACATTCACCTATTCGTAAACGTTTTATAATTTCAAACTTAGCGAGATCTAAACTCTTCCTTTGTCTTTTTTTCCGACATCATTATACGTACTTCGAAGAAAACGCCAAGTACCCGTAAGACAATAATGAAGACTGAAGGTAGTTCAACTGCGGAAGCTACATTAGGTAGAGATGAGGAGATAATTAATTTCTGAGAAATGTGTGCGAAGAAGCCTAGGTTTTGAGTAAACAACAGATTCTAGGAAACGAAGTTGTCAAGACACAGCGATTGATTCTTAGCCAGCGTCTATGACTTTAGCAACCAAACAATATATATATATACATTTTTTTTTTCTCTCAAACTGAGGTGACGTTAAGTGGAGTGACGGATAATAGAGGTTTTACTGTAATAGTTATTCCGAACAAGATTATTAAATATATATATATACATACATACATATATATATATATGTGTGTGTGTGTGTGTGTGTGTGTGTGTGTGTGTTTGTGTAAAAGACATACACTAGACGTCTTTCATTTCATTGCGACAGATACGGTTGCCATTGTAACGGCTGTGAAAGGAGAACCGAGGAGGTTATTTTGATTTGTCTGTTATTTAGTAATTGTGTAAATAGTGTCGAATTGTTTACTTTAAAATGGTGTTTTCTTTTTTACAGGTAAGACTGTATATAATATGTAATGAGTTTGTAAATAAGTTACATAAAACTATTGTTATAATAAAAATAAATTTATCTTTTTTTACAGAGAGAAACTCAATTTAGTTTTAATTAAGCACATAATAAATAGAGTGTTTGGATCAATTAATATTATAAAACATCATTTTCTTCAGCATTTCTAGAAAGCATAATTATAACAAGAATGGATAAATTAAAATTTGTGTTTGTATTGAAAGTTGATAACGATTCGAAAATAAACACAGTTTGCATAACATCAATTACTGGAACTAATAACAAGATTTTTATCATTCCTAAACAATTGCAACAGGCTAAATTACATCAACAACTAGTGAAAACTCAAGCATACAAAACAGTGAAAAATACATTACAAAAAACAGATGATAAAAGAAATGTATGGATTGCATTAACTGAAAAATTAAAACATGTTTATTTTGATGAAGATGGATACATGCAGTTCAATGACTATTTGTTAGAAGAGATTTCTGAAAAGAAAACCGAAGCTTCTGAACATCATAATATACATCAATTATCGGAGAAATTTGTAGTGGAAAAATTCACAAAGAAAATTTCCAATGTGTCCCAATAGATGCATATTTTTGAAGGCGAATGTAATCGTTTGGAAGTAGAAGACGATACCAATAAAATTGAAATTCTTAGATTATTTCTTGATGAATCGGGTCTTGACTGGTACAGTTCCATGCTCATTAAGTACACAATTAACTCTCGTTGGTCAACTTGGAGGGACAATATTTGTGAAAATTTTGCACCGAAAGGCTGGACACCAATCAGGTATGCAATGTCATTTAAGTATGTACAGGGTTCTTGATTAGAATATGCTAAGTAAGACTTTTATTAGAGATAAATAAATAAATCGATAATTCTACTCTAATCGATCTCATTGCTACGGGACTACCAACTTTTTTAACTGATAGGATTGATAGAAATAATTTATTGGCAACATGTGATTTATTTAAAAACTTGAGAGGTTTGGAGCATTTAGTAATTAAAAAGAATTTGGACAGGAAAGAAATTGGGTTTGAAAATAGAGTTAATATAAAAAATATACAAGAATAACCTTGTGAAATATGTGAAAAAAACAAAAAAGGTATGTGATATCACCTTGAAGCTTTTTGTTGGTTTAAAAACAAAATTAACGAGTTGGAACCAGATTTGATCGAACTGGATCCAAAAAGCTAGTTGTTCCGCCATTAATCAAAATTGAAATACTGTTAAATGATATGATTAAAGTTTTGGGTATTTATGATTGAGGCTCAAACGTTTCTTTAATAAATTCGAAATTGTTATACATGAAGAATAAACCTATCAATAAAACAGAAAACAATATTAGCACGATTAATGGCGTAAAAAAACCTGTAGGACTGGTAAATCTGAAGATTAGAATTTTTGATATCGAAAAAAATTTTAATGTTTTTGCTATGGATCAAGAAACTCTTAACTATGATTTTTTAATTGGCTTAGATTGCATACATAATTTTCATCTCACTCAAAATGAAAAATTAGAAACTATACATGCAATTCAAAATAGAACGACAAATATCGAAATTATTACAAATAAATTTAATCGAAGAGTCATATAGCCCTTTCGCTGCTCCTGTAGCATTGGCATATAAAAAAGATGAAGGAAGTATATCAAGATTATGTACAGACTTTCGCGAGTTAAATAAAATAGGTGTTCTTCAATCACAACCATTCCCATTAATTGAGGATTTGAACATTGAAACGAGAAATTGTAAATTTTTTTCAACATTAGATATAAATTCAGCATTATGGTCAATTCCCATGAAAATTGAAGACAGAAAAAAACCCAGCTTTTATTACTCAAGGAGGACATTTTCAATGGACCTGTTTACCTTTTGAATTAAAAACTTCTCCAGCGATATTTCAACGTATCCTCAGCAGTATTATAAGAAAACAAACTTTCTGATTTTACTACAAATTACATAGATGACATTCTATTTTTTTCTAAAGATTTTTCAGAACACATTAGTCATTTACAATTATTATTAGAAGCAATTTCGATGTGAAATATAATATACGGTAACAGGATTCTCTCCTAAATATTTATTAGAAGGATCAAATGTTGCTATTTTACCAGCAGATATCATGGATTAATGCAAGATAGAAAACTCGCTTTAGAAAATACCATAAAGTCACACAATTATAACAAGCAATGTTTTGATAAATGCTATAATGTTTTTTATGCATATTTCACAGTTTTTACAGATTTGTTTGATATTATTTGTTATGTTTTTTTGTTGGATAAAATGGATTAATTTTTGTTTGCATTTGTTTCGTTCCTATATGGCAGTAAAGGTAGTGTATATTTTCTATTTACTTTTTACAAAATTCCTCTGACAATATAATCTTTTCTTTTTTCCCAATCTTTATATAATAAATTAGATCTTTCTTTTTTAATATTTATTTATAGTTTTGTACATCTTCATTATGCTGTATATCTTCTATTTTAATTAGGTTTACAATTATTAAACTTTCATTTTGGTGTTCCATTGGATCTAAAACAGGATTTCTGCTTAAACAGTCTGCTTCTAAATTGTATTTTCCTGGAGAGTACACTATTTCGAAATTGAATTGAGATAGGTAAAACGTTAAGTTCCCCAAATCTTCATCCGTTCTTGCTTTAATATTCACTTTTTCGAGGGGTTAATGTTCGGAGAAAACTGTGAATTCCTTTCCCATGAGCCAATGCTCCCAGTACTTTACTGCTTCTTTAATTGCTACCGTAAACCGGGGTGAATAGAAACAGTGGGGTGAATAGAAACAGTGGGGTGAATAGAAACGAAACTTCATTTTTTTATGTATAATTTATTTCCTATATAACTATGGGTAAATTGTGGCAACTATTATTTTTTTTTAAGTTGCTATACTTTAGGCTGAAAGGGAAATAATGGTTTGTTTGGTTAGCAGCACAGGTTCCTGTTATATGTCTTGTTGAATTTTACCACCCGATTTTTGTGTTTTTTTATCCACTTTGATTTTTCCAGGTAAGTACGTAGTGTTCTTCAAAGTAAATAGCTGTACAAAGCATAGTTTAATTATTCATATAAAAGATTAAGGCTTACTTTAAGCTTTAACTTTAACAATATTATTTCAAAAATTACTCATATTTTTTAAGTTAGGTTTTCAGAATGTATGGGGTGAATAGAAACACATAATTTTTAGTGTTCCTATTCAGCCCACAAGAAAAATTTAATACTAAATCACATTTATACTATATAAAATACATATTATGTGTTTTATATTTTTGTTAGACACTTATTTGACCCAGAAGGACCCTGTAAAATGCCAAGAAAATACAAACCTGTGGTTGGAGGGGGCTACAAAAAGCATGATCCAAAAACAATCGAAAATGCACTTTCTGACATACAGAAGGGACTAAGCCTTCGGAAGTCTGCTGAGAAACATGGTTTGTATTATAGTATTATATATCGACACTTGAAAAGAGGTATCAATATGAAGAAACATGGTGGTCAGACAGCTTTAACTCTCGAAGAAGAACAACTGTTTGGTGAAAGGCTGATGATATGTGGCGAATGGGGCTATCCTATTGACACTACAACTCTACGACTCCTTGTAAAAGACTTCTTAGACCGAAGAGGGAAATAAGTTAATAGGTTTAAAGATAACCTCCCTGGCCGTGAGAATGTGTCAGAATATTAAACGATCGAGAGCTGGCGTGACCAGAAACAATTCAGAAGAACAATGAAGCTGTTGACAATAGTTTCTAAGAGCTCCTTCAGAGTCTGAGACAAGATCAGATTCCTATGATAAGGAAAAATAGAACAAAAGTTAATGTAAAACCCGGCAAAAGTATCGGTGTTAAGGACTTTGTCGACGTCGATGAGAACTTAATCCCCAAACTTCACATTCTAGTGACCAAAACCAACTTTCCTCCAAACAAGTTCAGCCAAATAAAAGCCGAAAGTGTGTGACAGGGCCTCAGGTGAAAACCTCGTCATCAATGAACATGACTAAATGTTAGTCAAAGTTTATGGGATATATAAAAATATATAAAAATATATATATAAAAATATGGGAAAACCAAAGCATCTTTTAGATGTTATATATGCAAGGTTGCTTACCTTGAAGACGATGGTATCGTTGGTACATATTTGAAAAGAGTTCAACAAACTAACAAGTTTACCATAACTGAAGAAGAATCTCTTGTCTCCAGAAACGGCATCATCCTAAAACTATCCTCCCCAGTATTGTGCTCAAGTGCGCGATTCAAAGGCATGATATTTTTCAAAAATGACCTGTCTGATTTCACAATTTATTAATCATAATTTAATCTTGTTAAATACGGTAATTGTCTACCTATTCAATTTCTTTACTTACAGTTATGTAACTTCTTTTGGTTATGTACTGAAATAAATCATTATGTTGAGAAATAAATTTGTATTTATCCATTTACAAATTAAAAATACCATATTTTACTGTTTCCATTCACCCTCGATTCGTTTCAATAGAAAAAAAACATGAATTCGAAGTACTGTTTCTATTCACCCCCATTTGCGGGATGAATAGAAACACCATGTTTTAATTTGTTTTCTTTAAAATGAAATAAAATAAAAAAAATGAAATACTATAAACAAATAGGTCTAAAAGAGACCTGTGTTTGGTAAAAAAATTGTGTATCTAACACAACTACAAATATGCAAAATTAAAGAGGTGTAAATGTAAGTTCCGTTCTTAAAGGTCACGGTTAAGAATAAACAAAAAAAATAAAAAGAGAAATATCATATGGCTTAACAGTTTTCCTTGTGGAGAACATATACATAAATGTAAGACTGACATTGCTTACATAAGGCTGAGTCATGAACTAATCGGACCAAGTTCTCTTAATGGCGCTCAGGACTCTATAAGTAATATGTCAATCCATGCAATTAACTAGATCAGTTCCGGTATATTAGTATTAAAACATTTAATTAATTTTTGCTTTAACTTTTTTTTTTTATTGTGCACAATGAAGGATTTACTGTGATCCCCGACATTATCGATTTTCTGATATCAATGGCTATACACATTTTGACCATTCGTGAATCCAATTGGCCTAATAACATCATGACGTCATAACGTACGTTAAAAAAAATATCCTATACGACTAAACCTCATGAACCTCATGGTTCAGGTACGTGGTAGAGACTGTACTGTTTCTTCTATAACGGTTTTGCAAGGAGGTGATTTGTCCTAGATCACGCTCAACTTCCAGATTTGATTGAAGTGATTGCGAGCTGTTACACACATACACTCTCTCTGTCAATGGCTGTGCACATATTACATCAAAACAAAGTTGAAAATTGTTTCTATTCACCCCGTTTTACGGTAAGCATTCTAGATAAATGGCTTTTTTCCGTTTTTGGGTTTCATTCAATTTTCTCGAGAAATATGCGCAAGGTTTTTCTTCACCATTTTGTTGTGTCTGTTTCATGACAGCTCCTATGCCTTCTATACTTGCACCTGTGTAAATATATATTGGCAGATCGGGATCGAAAGTTGCCAAAATAGGTTATGAACAAAGTAATTGTTTTATTTTTTTCAGATGATTCTTGACATTTTTCTGACCAAATAAATGTCTGCCCTTTTCTCAATAAATTATGCAAGGGGTCCAATATAATTTATAAATTTGGTACATATTTTCCATAAAAATTTATTTTTCCTAGAAATTGTCGAACATTCTTTTGTGTTCTTGGGGTAGGAAAATATTTTGTAGCAATCAGATTATCCTTTAATGGTCTAATTGTATTATTTTGTATTATATGGCCTAAATACTTTACGGAATCTTGTGCGAAGTTACATCGAAATTGCTTCCAATAATAATTGTAAATGACTAATGTGTTCTGAAAAATCTTTAGAAAAAAATAGAATGTCATCTATGTAATTTTTAGTAAAATCAGAAAGTTTATGTTTTCTTATAATACTGCTGAGGATACGTTGAAAAATCGCTGCAGAAGTTTTTAATTCAAAAGGTAAACAGGTCCATTGAAAATGTCCTTCTTGAGTAATAAAAGCTGGGGTTTTTTCTGTCTTCAATTTTCATGGGAATTGACCAGAATGCTGAATTTATATCTAATGTTGAAAAAAATTTACAATTTCTCGTTTTAATCATCAAATCCTCAATTAATGGGAATGGTTGTGATTGAAGAACACCTATTTTATTTAACTCGCGAAAGTCTGTACATAATCTTGATTTACTTCCTTCATCTTTTTTATATGCCAATGCTACAGGAGCAGCGAAACGGCTATATGACTCTTCGATTAAATTTATTTGTAATAATTTCGATATTTGTTGTTCTATTTCTCGTTTATCCTCAATGGAGCACCTATAGGCCCTTTTACTGTCATACTTATCTATCAATAAATCAATATGTGCCTCATAACCCTTTACAGCCCCTATATCATATTGATCTTTAGCAAAAAGTGACTTATATTTGATTATTAATTTATTTAATTCGAATTGTTGCTTACTATCTAGATGATTTATTTTAAAATCAGAATTAGCAACTTCTATGTGTTCATTAAAATTTAGTTTATATTCACCATTTATTCTATCTCCAATTTGATCGGGAATATTTTTGTTAATATTTTGTTTTACTTCAAAATCTCCACCCGAAAACCCGGGATTTATTTCTTCTTTGTCTTCCGTCTTTGTTAAATTTTGAATTGCATGTATAATTTCTAATTTTTCATTTTGAATGAGATGAAAATTATGTATGCAATCTAAGCCAATTAAAAAATCATAGTTAAGAGTTTCTTGATCCATAGCAAAAACATTAAAATTTTTTTCGATATCAAAAATTCTAATTTTCAGATTTACCAGTCCTATAGGTTTTTTTACGCCATTAACCGTGCTAATATTGTTTTCTGTTTTATTGATAGGTTTATTCTTCATGTATGACAATTTCGAATTTATTAAAGAAACGTTTGAGCCTCAATCATAAATACCCAAAACTTTAATCATATCATTTAACAGTATTTCAATTTTGATTAATGGCGGAACAACTAGCTTTTTGGATCCAGTTCGATCAATTCCGCTTCCAACTCGTTAATTTTGTTTTTAAACCAACAAAAAGCTTCAGGGTATCACATACCTTTCTTGATTTTTTCACATATTTCACAAGGTTATTCTTGTTTATTTTTTACATTAACTCTATCTTCAAACCCAATTTCTTTCATGTCCAAATTCTTTTTAATTACTAAATGCTCCAAACCTCTCAAGTTTTTAAATATATCACATGTTACCAATAAATTATTTCTATCAATCCTATCAGTTAAAAAAGTTGGTAGTCCCGTAGCAATGAGATCGATTAGAGTAGAATTATCGATTGATTTATTTATCTCTAATAAAAGTCTTACTTAGCATATTCTAATCAAGAACCCTGTACATACTTAAATGACATTGCATACCTAATTGGTGTCCAGCCTTTCTCTGCAAAAGTTTCACAAAAATTGTCCCTCCAAGTTGACCAACGAGAGTTAATTGTGTACTTAATGAGCATGGAACTGTACCAGTCAAGACCCGATTCATCAAGAAATAATCTAAGAATTTCAATTTTATTGGTATCCTTTTGTACTTCCAAACGATTACATTCGCCTTCAAAAATATTCATCTATTGGGACACATTGGAAATTTTCTTTGTGAATTTTTCCACTACAAATTTCTCCGATAATTGATGTATATTATGATGTTCAGAAGCTTCGGTTTTCTTTTCAGAAATCTCTTCTTACAAATAGTCATTGAACTGCATGTATCCATCTTCATCAAAATAAACATGTTTTAATTTTTCAGTTAATGCAATCCATACATTTCTTTTATCATCTGTTTTTTGTAATGGATTTTTCACTGTTTTGTATCCTTGAGTTTTCACTAGTTGTTGATGTAATTTAGCCGGTTGCAATTGTTTAGGAATGATAAAAATCTTGTTATTAGTTCCAGTAATTGAGGTTATACAAACTGTGTTTATTTTCGAATCGTTATTAACTTTCAATACAAACACAAATTGTAATTTATCCATTCTCGTTATAATTATGCTTTCTAGAAATGCTGAAGAAAATGATGTTTTATAATATTAATTGATCCAAACCTCTCAAGTTTTTAAATAAATCACATGTTGCCAATAAATTATTTCTATCAATCCTATCAGTTAAAAAAGTTGGTAGTCCCGTATCAATGAGATCGATTAGAGTAGAATTATCGATTGATTTATTTATCTCTAATAAAAGGCTTACTTAGCATATTCTAATCAAGAACCCTGTACATACTTAAATGACATTGCATACCTAATTGGTGTCCAGCCTTTCTCTGCAAAAGTTTCACAAAAATTGTCCCTCCAAGTTGACCAACGAGAGTTAATTGTGTACTTAATGAGCATGGAACTGTATCAGTCTAGGCACGATTCATCAAGAAATAATCTAAGAATTTCAATTTTATTGGTATCGTCTTGTACTTCCAAACGATTACATCCGTCTTTTACATATATTTGAAGATCATACATGAAGACATGGTATTGGGAGTGTTGGATGAGAGGTGGAAGGTCGTTTATGTTAATGGCAAATAGGGTGGGGGATAGTGATGAACCCTGCGGGACACCACCGGACAGAGGAAGTGTTATGGAAGGAGGTTGGCCTGGGACCAGAACATATAGGGAGCGATCTGAAAGGAAAGATTTGAACCACTTCAGAGTACTGTTGGATAAAGCAGAGTTGCCAAACTTGGCTTGGAGGATATTTTGGTATACTGTGTCGAATGCTTTGGAAAAATCTAGAAGGATAAGAATTGTTAATTTTTTGGTGTTCAACGGCTGTATGGAGATCATGGGTTATTTTGAGGAGAGCGGATTAGGTTGAGTAACCTGGTCGAAAGCCGGATTGGAGAGGGTTAATTAGGGAACGTTCCTCTAGAAAATTTGAAATTTCGTTTTGAACTAGGCGTTCTAATGGATTTGTGAGGTTAGAGAGGAGGGAGATGGGGCGGAAGTCATATGGAGAGGAGGGATTTTCAATATTATTTAATGGACGCACTAAGGCGGTTTTCCAATCAGTGGGAAATACGGAGTTTTGTAATGAGAAATTGTAGATATGATATAATATGGGCATAAAGACTGGGAGAAAGGATTTTTCTAGCTTTACAGGAATGTTCTCGGGACCGTAATCGTTGGTGCGGGATTTCAGAATTGCGTTTAATAGTTCGTCATATGATACATGGGTTAAAGGTGTCAGGGTTAAATTTTACATGATCAATGTCGGAAGTGGATGAGGATGTAGGAGAAGAATTGGATAGGAAGTGGTTATTGAGATCATCTGGCGTGACTGGAGGTGAACTGAGTTTACCGGATTCTGTTGGTGATAATTGTCGGAGTATTTTCCATTTGGATTTGGAATCGGTTGCATTGGAGAGGATGGAATGAATGTGATGGGATTTTGCATGACGTACTGCAGATTGGGTTTCATTCCGAAGGGATTTGAAAAATGCATAGTCAGCTGATAGGCGTGTGCGACGAAATTTTCTCCTTGCTGCTTCTCTTTTCTTCATCATATCTTTGATTTCGGGAGTTATTCAAGGTGAAGTTGGACGCCGTAAGATTCTGGTTTTTAAAGGAGCGTGGATATCTAATATAGATTGAAGGTTGGAAGTCAAGGTAGAAACCATGTTATCGATGGAACTATAGGAGTAGATGACGTCCCAGTTAATGGAACTTAAGTTGGATTGAAGATGTTGGTAGGAAAGATGATGGAAGCTGCGATAGGACACAGTTTTGGGAGTAAAGGATTTGAGGTAGATCATATGATATTTGGATGAGATCGTGTGATGATAGAAACGGAACAGGATGTTGGGACGACGAGAGAATTTTAAGAGGGGAATCAACGACATAAAGGTCCAACCAGGTATCAGAAAAATGGGTGTGGTGGGTAGTAGCATAGGGAACGAGGTAAAGATTGAGGGAAAATATTAGGTTTGCGAAAAAGGATTTATTGCTGGAATTTGAAAGCATATTAATGTTAAAGTCTCCAGACATAATTATATTGAAGTAGGTAGACCAGTTGGAAAAGGGAGGATTCCAAGTGTTTGTCAAATGGAACATGAGGAGGTCGGTACACTACGGCATATAGAAGAGGAGAGGATAATGTTGAGATTTCAACAAATATGTATTCTCGATGAGGACAGCTAGGAGTAGGAGATTGAAGGAGGATTTTAGCTTTAAGGCTTTCGTGGATATATAATCCAACGCCAACTCCCCTGCGGTCAGATCTGTCATCGCGACTATCTGTGTGTATGAGAGAATAGTTAGGAAGGGATACTTGGATGGAAGGAATGAAAGGTTTGAGCCAGGTTTCGGAGACAGCTATGATATGGTAAAAATTATCTAGGAAAAATTTCTGAAACTCATCAAAGTGTGCAATAAGGGATTGTACATTAACGTGACAACAGTTCAGAATATTAGTCATAACTGGGGATGTGGGGAAAGAAAATTCAGGAAAATGTTATACGGATTGAGAGATAAAGAATTCAAACTTTTCAAATAGTTTTCAGATTTAGAATTAAATAACCCAGTCTGCTGGTGTTCCTCAAGGTAGTATCCTGGGTCCCATGCTATACACGATATATACAGCTGACATCCCAACCCATCCAAGTACTATCCTCACTACGTACGCTGATACACATGTGTGTTATCAGTAAATAAGGATCCATTTGTTGCATCTCAATCTCTTCAATCCTCAATCTCAAACCTTCAAGAATGGTGCCAAAATTGGAGAATTAAAATAAATCCTAACAAATCCCACTAAATTACTTTCACTCTTCGTCGTAAGCCAACGAATTCCTGTCCTACTGTATCCTTTAATAACATTCCACTGATCCCGGTCGAACAGATACGTTACCTAAGACTCCATCTGGACAAACGTCTCACTTGGAATCCTCATACAAGACTGAAAAGACAAAAAACTGCTCGACGTTTTCGCCTACTTCAACATTTACTGGACAAACGTTCAAAGCTCCCAATTAATTACAAAAGACTCATTTACATGACAGTTATCAGACCTATTATGACATACGGAGTTGAGCTTTGGGGCTCTACTAAACCATCCAATTAATCTCGTATCCAATTCTTACAATCCAAAATCCTTCGTAAAATCCTTAATGCTCCTTATTATTTCACAAACAAACTCATCCATCATGATCTTAATATCCCATATGTTGCTGATTTGGCCCAAACTAGATACCTATCCTTCCATGAAAAGTTCCATACACACTTGTATCCGCTAGTCTCTCAACTTGCTTCCCATAATATTCCTGATAACCCTCCGAGGCGTCTGAAAAGAAGATGGCTTCGAGACCTTCTAACTTTATTGACTATATATAGAACTTTATTGGAGTGCTATCAATAGATAGTTTCTCCACAAGTTTTTTTTTTCATGTCCTTTGTTCATACAGGAGATTTACTTGATGTAATATAATTATAGTTGTTGTTCACGCCATTCGGCGCTCTTTTGTGAATAAATTTATTCAATATGTGAGGAAAGGTAAAGTGTCAAATACGTCTTGAAATTGCACACTATACACCATCTAGTGGTTAGTGATAGTAACTAGCACCTCAATTTATAGACCTAATCAGAGACAGAGTGCGTGCGATTTACTCGGGCTCTCCCCACCTGTTACACGTTCTTAATCTCTTGCTTCTCTAGCGGGCAGTGACAAAGAGCGGTCACAAGTCCATTGCTTATGCCTACAGCTAATTATACTCGCAGTTTAAGTTCTTTGTTTTCCGTTTTATTATTGTTAATGTTGTGTATAAGTAATGCCCGATTCGCTCGTAAGAGAGTATAGATCCTACAGGAAGACTTACAGACTGTCGGAACCACCAGCGTCACGAACCTCTTTTGGCCGTTCAGGTGACCACTTGTTTGGTCTGAGAGGTTGTATCTACAAGGAAACCGGAGCTACGTCTTTGGTGAGTAGACTTTTTTCTAATAGTTTGTATTTCTTCCTATTTTTTTCCTCTGATTGCGAACTCTTTTCCAATTATTACATACAGTCCACACCTACGTTTCCCTTTAAGAAATTTAACAACGAACTTACGAGCTTTGTATCACCAGTTGTAAACATCAATAAATTATTCTAAAAAAAAAAGAACTAAATAAATGGTGAATAAAATGAATGAATGATGCGATGATAGTTGCGAAAGAAATAAAAATTAAACTTTTAGAAAAATATGAAAAAATAAGACAAATGAGTAACAATGAATAACTGTTGTTAAAATGAAGGAAACTACATAGATAAAAACTAAGTTTGAAATAAAATAACATGTCTTCTGTACCTAAATGAAAATAGAAATACAAAATAAGTATGAAAGTAAAATATACGATACAAAAAAATAAAAGTAAAATGTTGTGGTGACTATTATACGACGTTCAGCTGAACACGTCTAGGTCACTGGGCTTACACATTATTTACACAACATTTAGAAAAGAAAAACAACCGCAGGAATAATGATATATATTGTCGGCACTGATGTGGGCGGCAAACATGAAAGGGAATATGTTTTGGTCAAAGAACAGACCTTTTGCTCCCCTTATGGAACCTTTATGATCAGGTTCCTGAGAATGAAGGAAAGGGGGGCAGGAAAACTCTTGAGATAAACACAGAGAAGCAAGGAGGACTCTGGGGACGTACAGCAAGGAGGACAGATCTTGCGGAAGGAGCCGGCGAACAACGCGGACCCAGAAGAAGACCGACCTGTAACCCAAACTTTTTAATTTTAATTTATTTCCTGTAAGGCATTTTATGGCAATTCTTTTTATCTATTAAAATCTAAATCATTAATCTTGTTTGAAATTGAATAAATAAACGATCCTTATTGTAATTCATTTGGTGCTTACATTCCCAGATACACTATTTATTTATAAATAATTTATTGAAGGTATAATATATGAGTAAATTGGTAAACACAAGAACAGACCTTTGGAAAGGAACCCAATTAAGATAAAAGCATATAAATAATAATTTAAGTACTCATCAATTTGGATATGTATATATATTCCAAATATGTAGTAGAAACATAGCAATACATATTATGTACATATATACATCTCGTTAAAATCACCACGGACATACATACTACCATGGACGAAAAAAAACTAACTGTAATAATTCTTCTCGACTTCTCAAAAGCTTTCGACTCGCTTAATCGTTCCATCCTCATTTTCTAAATTAAAAGCTCTTTCCTTTTCCTTTTTTGGCTCCAAGCTTTCCTCTCGGATAGGACTCAAGCAGTCTCCATCCCAAATCAACCCCTATCCTCTTTCCTTCCGCTGAACAAAGGAGTGACTCAGGGTTCTAGTATTTCCCCAATCCTTTTCAATTGTTACATTAATGACCTTCCTAAATCATTCCACCATTGTTCCCACCATCTATACGCCGACGATTCCCAGATTTATTTCTTATTTCCTCCATCTTAGATAATAGCTGCATTTGCTAAAATTCAGGAAGACCTGGATAGGATCAGTGCCTGGGCTGACCTGAATAGACTGATGTTAAATGCTGCTAAAACTCAGGCCATTCTAATTGGTTCCAACACCCTCCTTAAATCCATCAACTCTCTCCCCCCACTAATCTTAAAGAATCACCCTATTACTTTCAGTTCCTCTGTTAAAAATCTCGGTATCGTTTTCAACCAAACCCTTTCCTGGAAACCCCACATTGCCCAAATTTCCCGTCGATCAATAAGCTCCATAAAGTTATTCCACCGTTCCCGGCATCTTTTAACACTACCTTTCCGTAAGCTCCTCATCACTTCTTTCATCATTCCACACATTGACTATGGCTGTTTGGCTTATGGTGGGCTCTCGAACAAACTTGATGAAAGACTGAGACGAATTATGAACAGCGCTCTTCGGTTTGTGTTATGTCCTCATAAGGGCATTAAAAAGTAATGAATACACTCATAATTAACTGTAATCTATTATGAAAATATTTGAACATACAGAGAACCATAATAATACATATTATCATATGAATAAAAAGGAAAAGCATAACCTTTCTCCAAAGAGATACACAACAGTCTCCCCCACATAATAAAAACATGAAAAATATATATATACAATATAAACATTAAACCAGAATATATAAGTTTGAGTAGTTAGTAATCACTCCATCACATAATCGCGGAAACGTTCGGGCATTCTGGTAGGCCTAGAAGATCTGCGCAGGACTGGTTCTGGAGGGATCGCGGGTACATCCGCAGTTCGCTCTTGAGGGGACGGTTGTGGAGCTTGAAGTTCTGATGAAGGTACCTCAGGACCTGGAATGTCAGTCTGAGGGATCGCAATGCCAAGATTTGTAGCAGGTAATCTGGGAATCTCATATAAGGAAACTTCAGGATTGAATGTGACAGTTTTCCTCGGTACAAGTGTCAGACGCAATTGATCAATGTGACGTTTCAGAGTTCTCCTCGATTTATCTAGAACGACTATGTAGTGTCTTTTTCCTAAATTTTTCAATATCTCGCCAAACTCTCAAATGTACTTATTGTTGAGGAAGAAGCGCACTTGGACTCTCTCCCCCACTTGAAGATCCCTAACACCACATGGAGCATTGCCTTTTGAAGTTTTGTGCTTGAAAGGGAAAATTGTATCCAGACGGATCCGAAATTTACGGTTTAAGTACAATTCAGCTGGTGACTTCCCACAAGCAAGAGGCGTTGCACGATATTTAATCAAAATCCTCCTCACTTTCTCAGCTATTGTTATATTTTCTTCAGTCATAGAAGTAAGTCGGTGTTTCAGTAATTGGACATGACGTTCACCAAGCCGTTAGTAGACGGATACCCAGGGGCAATATACTTTTGGAGGATACCATTTGTAGTACAAAATGAAGAGAACTCCTCACTCCAGAATATTGTAGCGTTATCTAATACAAGGAAATTTGGGAATCCATGGGAAGCTAAAATGTCGTTCAGCAGTGATATTGTTGAACTGCTATTGGGTGCAGTTTTTAAAATCTTTATCTCTGCCCATTTAGATTTAGCATCAACACAATCAAGAAAATGATGATTGTCAAACGGACCTGCATAATCTACGTGCACTCTTTCCCAATTAGTCTTAGGTTCATCCCACATGTGGAGTGGCGCTCTTGTTGGGTTAGAAGTAGTCAAAGAACATTTTTCATATCCACGAACCAGTCTTTCAACATCTCTGTCAATGCCTGGCCAGTAGACATACCGATGTGCCAACTGCTTCATTTTCACAATGCCCAAGTGTTTTTCATGAAGCTCCAATAGAATCTGCTGACGCAACGTTGAAGGTATGAAGACTCTGTCTTTTCGAAAGATTAATCCATTATGCAGGATAAATTCAGAAGTGGAAGATTTATATTTTAATTCATCGATAAGCCTATTCATCTTCGAGTCCTTTTTCATCTCTTCTTGGATAGTTTTCCTTGTGATTTTGTCACTTGAGATTCGGAAGATTGTTTGCATGTAAAGCTGGTTCACCTCATCACCAACAAGGATGTCCGTCAGATGATGTACCCAGGTAGATGGAGCTCTAGACAAACAGTCCACATTCTTGTTACCAGAACTTTTCTTGTACTGAACGGTGTAATCAAAGCTAGATAAGAATGATGCATAGCGCAAGAGTCTGGCTGATGTCATTAGTGGCAATGCCTTATTATGTTGAAAAATTCGTGTTAATGGCCCGTTGTCAGTTTTTAAAATAAAATGTTTCCCAAAAAGATACTTATAAAAATGGTTTATACCAAACTTTATGGCTAGTGCCTCTCTGTCCAACTGACTGTAGTTTTGTTCTGCAGGAGTGAGAGAGCGTGAAGAGTAGGCAATTGGCTTTTCCTCACCTTTATAAAGATGACTCCATACTGCTGCTACTCCCGATGGGCTTGCATCTGTGGTCAAAATCACTGATAAGGAAGCGTCATATGGTGTCAAAACTCTGCTGCTGAATAGTTCATCTTTGAGTCTCATAAATGCTGTTTCCCATGGCAAAGTCCAATTAATTCGGATTCCTTTGCGGAGTAGGCATCTGAGAGGATAAGATAGTGTCGAAAAATCGGGTATAAATCGAGAATAATATGTTATGAGAGCCAAGAATCGTCGAAGTTCATTTACATGTTTTGGATGGGGCATATCCCGAACAGCTCTGATCTTTTCTGGAGATTTATTGATAGCATTATATTCGATTATGTGACCCAAATGTTCAACTTTTGTTTTAAAAAAGGATCACTTGGCATGATTGACAAGTAAATTGAATTCAACCTTTCTCCAAAGAGATACACAACAGTTTATCTTCGACGCCCTGAGGAAGTCTCATGTGTCCCACCTCTATGATGAGTTAAAGTGGCTTCTTCCTTCTATCCGTAGACTCTATTTCCTAGGTCCTTTCTTATACCAAGCCATCAACTCACAACATCCATCTTATATCTATAATCTCCTACTGTTCAAATTCTCTATCCAATCCCAGGGCACAAGATCCCGCCTTTCCGACGTTTATTCCCGTTCCCACAGAACCAAAACTTTTGAGCGGTCCTTCCTAGCTCGGTCTACCACTCTTTGGAACTCACTCCCACCTGAAATCCGTCATGCGTCTTCTTTATCGACATTCAAATCCAAACTATTCCTATATCTCCTTAATTCCCAAATAGATGCTCTCTAATCCATAAAATAAATGCTATATTCAACAGCAGATTGAGTAAATACTATAAATATTCCACACTCATTATTCATATTATTAGATGTTCTTATCTACTTTTTTATTTTTCCATTAGCCAATTTCACTTTATTGTAAATTTATTTTTTGTTTGTTTTATATGTATATATATGTATGTGTGTGTGTTTGTTCGCTATGAGAACATACCTTTTAGTTCATATTTAATTGTATTATTCCAATACTGTAGCCGTTTGGCCAGAAATATTTCTATTAATTTCTGTACAATATTGTTGTTCTTAAGGGACCTGGTCCCAGAATAAAATTGTTTTTCTATTCTATTCTACATACATATACATATACATCATAACAAATCATTTATCCCTCAATTGGAAAATTTAAAAATCAAAATTGAACATACTATTTCAGATTTTTTGGAAATTCTAAGGATATTAGGCGAGTGAATACACGAGATTTGAAATTTCAATGAAATTGGAATGATTATTTATGGAATGACGAATGGAAGTAGTTTTGAAAGAAGAAGAGTTCTACAGGTACGAGGATCGGGTAAGGAAAGCTCTGTAGAAAGCTGCTTTTCGATGGGATGTATATTTTAACAGAGAGAGCAAAAAAGTGAAAGCAACGATCCAGTCACTACAATAGAAGGACGCCATCTAGCTACAATTGTTACGTACTATGATAACAAGCATATACCCAAATAATCTCAACTGTCATTTTACATTGTTGTCTGTCTATAATACAATACTTTATAAACAATGTAGATTATATACAAAAGAGGAATTATTTCAACACATCCTCCTAATTCCGCATTACGAAATACAAATAAAATACATAAAAGTAATTATCTCAACAAGCCTTCCTAATTACAAATAAAATAAATACAAGTAATAATAAACACAAGCATTACAAAAAAAACTGTTTACATCTTAAAATATATAAAGATTATAAGCACCCTTTAACATATTTACTACGTCTTGATAATACATGTTCACTTTCATAGATTGATATCTAAAGTCCAATTCCAGTCCTTTATTAAAACAATATATTCCATACAGCAGTGAAGACATCAACATTTTTTCTTCACTTTACCCCGCAGATAGTTTCGGACATGTGCTGGCCTTTTCTAAAATAGAATCCAAACATCATCCTTGTTATGGATAATGAAAAATATGCACTTTTGTTCGTTTAATGTCTCTTGTCTCTTACCATCCTGATTCCTTATCAGTTTCTGGTCCTAGTAACGTTTGATAGTGTCTTCTTTGTTGATTATTTGTGGTAAAAAGTTTCCAAAGTTTCAAGTATGCAGGTTTCAAGAATATCAATAGACAAATCGGATGGGTCAGTTCAATTGGGTTGGTTGGAACTTGCAAATCAAGATAGAGCTTCAGGTTCATGGTGTTATGAACGCTGTGGAAGGGAAACTGGAATACCCAGAGAAACCAATTCCTACAGCCGATCAGACAGAATATCACAAGAAGGTAGCTTGCCTTGGATAAATCAGAATTTATGGCGCAAAATATTATAGTTACTTCATTGTCAAGTCAGGTAAGACAAAATCTATGTGGGCTAAATTGCATAGTGTGTATGAACAGAGGACGGAACAAAGATAGGACAGGCTTTTTAACCAATTTTTTGGCATTGAAGAAAAAGATCCTGGTGACACGGTTGCAAAACAAAGAGCAAAGGTAGAAAAATTGTCGCATGAATTGAGTCAAGTATTAAAGGCAATATTGAAAAGTAAAAAGAGTCTCACGTAAATGTTAAGACCGTGGAAAAATTCCAACGAAAAACCATTAAGTCTCCAAACTAAAACAGAAACTGAAATTATTTGTCCGAAATTTCGCCCATTCATGCATCCTCAGGATAGAAAGAGAATAACAACAAAACAAAACATGAATAATGCACCCAAGACACATCCCACCACCTCCAAGGCTCAATTTCAACTCACGTTTTTCGTTGGAATTTTTCCACTGTCTTAATATTAAAGGCTTTCACCAAAACCTTGCCTGTCATCCCTGGTTGGCTCAGTCATTATCCAGTTCCACACATCCATACAATCCACCCCTCCGTCTAAACAGGCAATGGCCCCGAGATTTGTTATAATAATGTTATATGGAGTACTGACAATGGCCAGATTCTCCACTCACGACCTGTGTGTGTGAAGCGCCCTTAACCAGCTTCTATTGGAGTTTAATTCCAGTGACGCGGCTGGGAAAGGGGACAGGGGGCTCCCGAACTCCTACTTTGCCCTCATTCCTTGGGAAGAAGCTTAGTTCGGAGACCCAGGCAAGTTGTAAATAGGGTTTGAATGTGTACTGCTATGCATTGTCGCCTATGCATGGGCGGCAAACATGAAAGGGAATATGTTTTGGACAAAGTGCAGACCTTTTGGTCCCCTTATGGAGTCTTTATGGTCCAAGATGGTGGAGACAGAAGAAAGGGGGGCAAGCAAACTAGAGGAAGAAAGGACTCGGGAGACGGACACAGAGAAGCAAGGAGGACTCGTGAGACAGACCCCAAGGAGAGGAAGTCAAGATTAGATGATGAGCGGACGAAGATGACAAGACCCCCCCCTCCCTCCCTCCCGGAGGCGGTCTTGACCACTTATTTGATACTACTTTCCAGTATATTATTGCAATTAATATGCACTACATCCATGATAGGAACATTCTCTGTTGTAACGTGCAAGCTCCTGA
The DNA here is from genome assembly GCA_037127475.1 of Arma custos. Lineage (NCBI taxonomy): Eukaryota > Metazoa > Arthropoda > Insecta > Hemiptera > Pentatomidae > Arma > Arma custos. Next base: position 105,756,167 of record CM073761.1, read on the forward strand.
GCCAAATAGCATTATTATTATAATTTTTTGGACAGCCCCATATGTTTTCTCAATAACTAGAAAAGTCAGACTCATTAAGTTGCAATATGGAAAATGAATCATCCTCCTTATTCGATTTCAGGCGATTATACAATTTCCTCTCAGTTGTTTGAAACCAGTGACTATCTTTTCTTCGGGATTTCGCTTCGGATAAGTCCCAATTGGCTAACAACCTTCTTGGTGCTATATACATCCAGTGTCGGATTTCATTGAGATCGTAGTCGTTCGTTATATATTCTTGCAACAGATTATCCACTGCTAAGGCAATTTGGAGTGATTGCTTAGAATATGTTCCCTTAGGGATGATGGACGACTATCGAGAAGTATGCTGGAATTTTAAGTGTTCTATTATTAAAGAGGTACGGATGTTTGCTTGATTTATACTTTTTGAGTTCGCTCCGTCTTCCATAGTGTCTGAGGGCTCTTCTTGGTTCCCTTGAATGATAGTCTCAATGATTTGCGGTTGAGATGACAATATATCATGAGCTTGGTTTTGGTTTGGCCTGCGCGCTACCTCATCTTTTATATTATCCATTTCAGCCATCGATAAAAACTTATCTGCTTCGTTGAGATATGACTTGAATAATTGGGACTTTTTTATTCCAGTGACTAGTGATTCGTGATCTATACCCAGTTTTATCAGTTTCCAAATTCGCTGCCAAGAAGTAAGCCCGATGTAGTTTATTTCTTCGGCGTTGTGGGACTCTTCTTTGGGCGGGAGGCTCATCTGCATCCAAGCACAAAGCAGAGTTTGATACAGGTCCTACGGTAGCTGGTCTTACGGTTCCATACGACATCGAGGTACCGCTCGCCTAGCTGCCGATGTCGAGGATAGGTTGTCCAATCTCTCCAGAGCAGCCCTTACTCAGGATTCGTCAGAAGTAATTCTTCTGTTTCGTAGCCCCATGTTGATGGATGGGATGGATTTTGTACCTGCTCCCGGTTCTTCTTAGGGAAGGTAGCCCTAGGGTGTGTACTGTAAATGGTCTTAATGTTAGTATACTGTTTTTTGCATTGGGTGTGTTAGTGGATGGTGTAGTGTACTCAGGAATCCGGGAAGGAGCATGACCCCAGCAACTGCATCTATCAGTTGCCCCTTGCGGGTTTCTTATTATTATTATTTATTTTTCTTACAGATTTCTTTGGCGTCAAATTCACATCCCGGAATTCAAAATTCAAGGGAAATGTAAATGTTTTACTGATTCAAGAATTTTCTCACAATTCTGCAGATGTCCAACAGAACTGACTTTTGCACCAATTTTAATTTTTCTAAATGGAGGCCAAGGTCTTCTGTACACTCCCTTGTGCTTTTCAATATGGACCATTCGAAGAAATGACATATGACATGATATATTGCCAACGCCCCCTGCCAGTTCAGAATATTCCTCGTAAACTAAAAAAAAATCGCAAAAAGAACTTTTAAAAAATACGACTTACGCTAATCATATTCCACCTACAAATAAGTTAAGTAAATAAAAATTACTTACAGCTAACTTAATCTAAATATCAGCATTATTCATAACTCAAAAGAGTTCTCTTTACAAACTGAAACTAATTACAATAAGCTACCCATAACTTAAAAAGGAAAGCATCAAAGATAAAGAAAAATACACTGCTAATCTAACATACATCTAACTGAATTTAGCTCTGAAAATACAAATAAAAAAAAGGCTTTCATAGCAATCGCAATAAATACCGGAACATTGGATCACATTATGGGCTGGCTTTTCAAACTGGAATCTTGAGCTTTTCTACGTTTCTAGGCTCAGCCACACTCTGGACAATGACCAAGTTATGTTCTCTAATACCAATAACTCTGAATAGCCCCTCGTAACACAGAACCTGCTTTGCGCGGTTCGACAATCTTTTCGTGTACACGATGTTACATATTTTAATCTCGTTCATCCTATCTTTTCCCCCTACATCCTCTCGAGCTCTATTCGATTACCGATTCGTTCAGCCATTCCTTCGTCTACGACCGTCCTGCCCCATTCTTCCGTAGTGCATGTAGACCAAAAGGGTCTCGAAACGGAATAAAACCTGTAGCCATATGGATGGAGTGGTTATATGCTGCTATGGCCCGGGGCATTGCCTCGTCTGCTTCCATTCCCTTGTCCGCGTGAAATACTCTCAGATGTTCCCCCAGAGTATTGTGAAGCCTTTCTATTCCCCCTGCTTTTGGGATGCGCCGGCGTATTCCAATGTCAGGCGACGCCTAGATCTTTCATCTCTTTCCTAAGCTGGGTATTGTCGAATTCCCTACTCCCATATGAGGAGATCTTATCGGGCATCCCATAGAATTGTAACCACGCTTGGAGGGCGCTACTGGCAGCTGCCGTCGATTTATCCTTTACCGGGAGGGCCATGGCTATCTTGCTGAAGGTATGCTGAAAGTACCACTGTCATCCATGTAAATCCCCGCCACGTAAAGGTGTCTGGAGGTCAGCTAACGGTACTGTAGGTATACTCGACTCAGTTTGTAGCCCTATTGGGGGGGGGGGGGGTGGCGAACATACTTCGCGGTGTGGCAGATATGACATTCCCTTATTACCTCATCGGTTGTTTTTCCACATCTCCCCCCAATAATACTTTCGCTTTAACGCCACCATTGTTTCATTAATCCCTCGGTGGTTAGTTTTTCACTGGTGATATGCGAGAGACACCTCCTTTTGTTACCATAAGACGGTATTGGATAAACGATCGGTCTAGTTCTATTTTTTCGGTCCTCCACAAGTTACGGATTTTATCCCAGACCTTTGCATTTCCGAAGTAGAGGTAGTGGGTCGTGCCTACCTTGGATGCGTCTTTGAGTACTCGCCATATTTGTACATCACTGACTCCGGGTTGGGACCAAATGATGACGATATTATGTTTCTCATATTTGGAAAACTCCATTTTCAAAAGCCCCTTTGTTCTTGTCTTCTAAACAATCTGCAGCGGCTTGTCATTAATAACCGCGTCTAACTCCTCTATTTCTGTTGGTCTCTCGTCCCCTGATTCGTCATGGTCAGAGGAGTCACTGTTGTCTTAACGGTCTAACCCGCGTTCTCCTCCTCCGTCTGGCATCGGAGTTAATATCTCCTGAGAGATATAAAGTATGATAATCAAATGCTATTAGCTGGCTCAAAGGTCGACCCAGGAAACTATATGAAAGAAAGTAAAGAACAATGAAAATTGAAGTGCTTAAACATCCAGCTGCAAGAGCAGGTGAATTAGCTAATATGGTCTGATTAACTTCTAGGGTGTGTGTAAGTATGAGAACGGTAAATAATGTTCTGGACTCATGGTGGTCTTTAAGGCAGGGTTCCGAGAAAATAACCTTATAGTAGCGAAGCCAATCTCTCAAAAAGGCTTTCTTATGCTAGAGATTACATTATCAAGCCCTTCAATTTTGGGATTTGTTGTTCTCCGATGAAAGTAAGTTTAATTTCTTTGGAGCTAACAGAACACCACTTTGCGAAGGACAATTGAAGAACTGGAGAAATAAAACGTTACGATTACTATATTACATGGGGTGGGAATTAATGGTTTAGGGACGCTTAGTAATGGAACTGGAAATCTTGTAACCATTGAGGGGATTTTAAATTCATAAGGTTATGTGAGGATTTCACTCAGCAAACTCTAACCAAGAGCAGTTAAATTGGGAATCCACTATCATTTAATTTTACAGCAGAACAATGATCTGGAGCATACATCCAATAAAACTCGAGATTGATTAGTATTGAATGTTCGTGAACAACTGCATACCTGTAGGGTATGCAAAAATGTTCGAAAATACACATAATCGGAAGGCACCAACTCAAGAATCAGTTAGTACAAGAATGGGAACAAATAAACCCAGATTTGATTTAATTCATTCCATGCTTTGACGTTAACAAAGGGGCATTGATGCTAACTGTCTACATATAAAGTATTAAATTTAAAGGAAATATGAAAAAACTTGCGTCGTGTAAATATTTCCTGGAATTTTCGTAAGAATCAAGTTACATTTTACTAAGAAAGAAATTTTACATTTAAATTTTATATATGTTTAATAAGTTTCAATTATACTTTTAATTTATTTAAGACATATCGAAATATTATATATATATATATATATATATATATATATTTATTATATCTACAGCCCCGGTGAATAAGTGGTTAAGTCTAATTTTCTACAAACTGAGTTTCTTGTACTTACTGTGACAGACCGAAGATCGGATAGTCGCTAAGATCATTGTAACATCATAAGATCATTGTTAATGTGTAAACACTATATATAGAGGTTCAAGATGGCAATACAGTCATTATTGACCCAGTTATCGTGCGAGTCATTTCATCCTAAATTTTCTCTTTTTTTTATGTTTTGTTCCTGGAAGTATATATATATATATATATATATATATATATATATATATATATATATATATATATATATGTATGTATATTCTATATTCTAAACATAATTAAAAAAAAAGGAAACTATAGGAAGAAACGACTCGCCAGAGAACTGGCTTAATACTGACTTTATTGCCATAATGATCCTCTATATATAGTGTCTACATATTAACAGCTATTTACAATCGCCAGCTTGATATTAGCGACTATGCGATCATCGGTCTTGTTTTAACTCTCCCCTGTCAGTTTACGAACATCCTCATAAACTCGAAACAAAAAATTGCAGAGAAAGAACACAAAAACAAAAAGAAATTACAAATTAAAAATAAAAGACCTTACAACTAGCTTAATCTACATTGCTATCATTCGTAATTAACAAAAAATATTTATATACAAATAAGTTAATTCACAAAAACTACACATAAGAAAAATGAAAATAAACTGTTCCACTAAAATTCTCCTTATGTTCGAAATATCCAAAATAAATTTAAGCCTTTCTGAATTATTATTATTTGCAAATAATGATCCCTGTTTAATGATTTAAATAGTAAATATAAAAACTTCAATTCGAAATGAAATTGAAAACAGAGAATATTTGCCAAGCTGTTTCTGTTAAAACAGTGTTTTAAAGGCAGTTCAAAGATTCAGGCTTACAAATAGTTCACAAAGCCCCAACTAAAGCATACCTAACCTACCTACCGCATTCCATCAATGCTGCCTTTTCACGGTGCCGAGCCAAAGTGAAGGTTTTTCAGCCCATGCCTAGGATGTCAATAAAAGCTTTCCACCATCCTTTATCTATCAGTAGTAATAAAAATATAGTAAGTAATAAAATGTGTCCTATAATTAAACTTTGTATAATTTATTTTATTGTATATGATATATTTTTTAATATATTTTATTTGAAAAGAAAAGATATGGCCAGGACTGGTACTCGAACCCGGGTCTCTCAACTCTCCGTGGTAACGCCTTAAACATCTCTGCCACCCTGGCTCGTTTCTCGGTCAGCCATATCAATTCTTTTCACTGATCCTATATCTCCGTGTTCTCGCATTTTGAGATGTATACACCGGGAGAATACCTTAAGATAACAACAAAAAAGGTAATTAGCGCATGTAAAGTAATGCGGAGGGACTGTATGTAACCCTGAGTGTGGGCATAATTCTGATGAAATTAGATAATAAATTTCAACGTCTATACAATCAATTTTTTTTAATAACAGCCGCAGACGTAATCCGTTTGTCAAGACAGCATTTGCCAACCGTAGTAGTTTTCTGACGAACTTCCTAACAAAAAACACGAAATGGCCATTGGCCAAGGATTATTATTTGTTTTATAATATATATAAGGATTATTATATGTATTGTTATTTGTTTGAAAATAAGAAGCTGCGCCTTACAACATATTCTTATTCACTCAGCAAAGCATGCTAGTTATCTATGATCCTATATTAATAGATTCATGTTTGTTAATGTGAATGCTAGCCAATTAGACGAAAAATTACATTCCACATTAACAGTATACATGCTCGGATAATTGGGTAGTAGCTTAGTTGAGCAGACCACATAGAGCTAACTGGATACACATCTCGTACTTTTCCATTTCTTACGCCGATAACGTTTTTTGTCCTCTTCTCCAACTTCCCACATCGTTTAGATTCCTTCAGCCTTTATTAGACATTTTTTATCACGTAAAGCGTGTTCCGTAGCGTTTTTTTCTTTTCATTTTCGAGAGTCACCTTTGGCAACTTCGCCTCCGTTCATTAAATATAACATTAATTTATAGCTTCTCCTTATTTCGACTACATTGTAGTTTTCGACTTTATAGACCTTACCATTTTTTTAATGGTTTGAAATAGGATCTAACATTATTTCCGGTTCTCTCTGAAGAACGGTGCAAGAAATCAAGTGCATTGTCCAGCATAATATTATTCAAATATATAATAGTATCGTATAATATATATAGTATCGTAGTATCAAGTATATAATATAAGAGCATTTTCATATAAAAAAAGAGTTACAATTATTAACTAATTGTGGCTTTTCTATTATAATTTGATTCGGAAATTTTCTACAATGTAATTAATAGATGTCCAAGGATTTCGGCGTTACATTTGGTCCCGTGATATCATTTTTAGAAAATTTCGTTTCCTTGAAAGAAGGTTTAAGGTTTAAGGTTACTAAACACAGCACTAAATCTAGAGTTTTACGTTTTATTGGTTAATTTCATGGTCAAGTTCGTGCCAGTTTGTGGCTTCCCGTTTTTCAATCAATGATGATTCCAGCGGTCAATAAAATAGTTGTTGAGATTCTTCAGGCAAAAGGAATGCGGGTTTCAGTCTGTCGAGGGAAATGTTAGCTGGTTCGATTGGAAGCTCCAATCTAAAAGATGATTGAGACTGTTTCCATTGTAAATTACTGAAGTGGTAACCTTGTCGACTTAAATTAAGAATTTTATATTTCCCTCGCGCCTGAAGTAGGGAGGAAGATAAGGTTTTCTTCCTTGATATTTCGAAAATTACATATTTATCTCTTCTACCCGCTGTTTTAATATTTTCCAATGTGCGATTAGTTTGCTCCTTTAATTGTTCTAAGTAAGTAGATTTATTCTGGATTACCGGAAGACATAATTGTTGTGTGCACATCTTCAAAAATTTTCAGCCGATATATAGTCATTTCCTTATTTACAGTTATTCCAGCCGTAAATTGACTGATTTAAGAAAGCCAACGGGTCCTAATCAGATTCTGTTTTTTTATGGTCTTAAACTCGGTGATGGGCCATCTACTTCATGCAGCCGTCATCCAGTTCCTGACTCCTCTGGGAAGAGGTATATCTTCTAACGATAGGGAAACATAGTAGCCACAACCAATCCATTGAAAAAGGAGCAAGGCTTATTAATTTTAATTCTTATCTAATACACTAGACTGCAAATACTTTGTAATTATTATCACAGAATAAACCAGTTTTCAGTCACAATTCATTTTTTCTTTTAAAAAGACGTTTCGACAATTGATGTAATTTTCAATTATTTTAATAAGTATCCTGCATCGATCAACATCCTACATAACTTCAATAAGTTACAAGTAAAAAAATTCTGTAAAAAACAACAATCACAAATAAGTTACACAAATCTAAAACAAAACAAAAAAACTTGTCCTAACAGCAAAAACCAAGCGTAGATACCTCATAAAAATGCATACCTTCAATTTTAATAAACCGAAAATCTTGCATAGGGAAAAAACACAGTTAACTGAAAATTTTTAGAGGCACTGTCCATAAATGATAACGTAAATAACATAGTAAATGACAGAAAAGAAGCAGGAGAAATAAGCAAACTATATTATTCCGTCGTTTTAAAATTAAAAAACAATAATACATAAAGGAGTTTAACTTGAAAGTAAGGCCAGTAATGAATACTTGTAACCTCACCCAATAACTTACCAATATCTTTACTGTTTCCATATAGTATTTTTAAAATATCATATTATGATTAAACTGATTAAATAAAAAAATTAAGAATTATTTTTTTGTCATTTTATATATTTAAAAATATACACTCCCCGTCAAAAGTATCGCAACACTTTGAAATATTTGAATTTTACAAAACGTCTGTCTTTTCATAATGAAGAAAGGTTCTGAAGTATGTATTAAGCATTTTTAAACTGGACATAAACAAGTTTTATTAAAATAAATTACAATATCTTTTCCAAAAAAAAAAAAGTTAGAAAACTTACTTTCTAAACTTTTAATTTCTGACAATTTTAACTTTTAAATCACAATTTAAATTTTTGATTTGCATTTAATAAGACGTATTGCCCCGTCTGGCTTGAATGACTGCTTCCACTCGTCTTGGCATACTTGTAAAAAGGTTTTGAAGAAAGTCTTGGGGTATATTGTCCCACTCCTCCAATACAGCTGCCTTTAGCATTTCAAGGTTAGTAGGAGGTGAATCTCTTGACCGAACCTTTCTTTTGAGATAATCCCAAACGTGCTCGATTGGGCTAAGGTTAGGACTTCTTGCTGGCCTATCAATGGTGTGGATATTTGTGGTTTTCAGGTACTCAGAAACACATCTTGCCTTGTGAGGGCGGGCATTATCATGCATGAGCAAGGATTCAGAGCCTATGAACGGCATAAAAGGCACTACATGATCTTGAAGAATCATTTCTACATACCTCAAAGCATTCAAGGCCCCTCCTTGGATTGGCACTAACTCGGTACGTGCCTCCTAAAATATGCCGCCCAGAACATGATAGATGCTCCTCTTTTCTAACGTGCAGCATTGACTAAACCGTTCTCCAGGCCTTCTCCAAACGTTTTCACGACCATCTTGTCTGTTAAGGGCCACTCTCGTCTCATCATTGAATACAACTTTGTTGCATACCTCCACAATCCAAGATTGGTGTTGTCTTGCAAATCTCAATCTCTTTACGCGGTGTTCTGTGGTTAGAAGAGGACCTTTCACTGGCCTTCTTGAACTGAGGTTTGACTCCCTCAGTCTTCTAATGACCGTTGGATTCGAGATTGATATCCCTAGAACACCAGCGATCAAGTTTTTAATGGAAGAAGCTGTAGAATTACGCTTCCGAAGAGCTGGCATTTTAATGAAGCGGCAATCTATGGGATTAGTAATCCTAGGAAGCCCTGACGTTGGTCGCCTCGATTGACTACCAGTCTCCCTGTACCTTCTTATGGTCCCTGAAACGGAAGAATAGTGATTCCCAAGGCGATTAGCGATGTAACGCAATGATTTGCCTTCTTCAGAGAGAGTGATGATTCTGACTGAATAATCACGGCTTAAACGATTCATTGTGGATAAAATTAATTGTTTCAACTAGACTAAAGAGAAAAGAGAAAACAGACTTGAGACACATGAATGATAAACTTGGACTGAAAGGAAATTTGAAATGAATAGTCCAAAATCTTATCGTTTGTTAGTAAACAGTGAATAAGAATGAACTGTCTAGTCACTAAGGTACCTCATTTAGTAAATAATATTACTGTGATTATAAACAAAGTACGGATTCAGGTCGAAACCAAGAAAATCTCGAGAATTATGGGTGTTGCAATACTTTTGACGGGGAGTTTAGTTGATTGATGGTTCTCCAAGAAAATAAAAAAAAATTAAATTATTAACAATGTATTGTTTTTTGTTTTGTTTTAGATTTGTATAACTTATATGTGATTGTGGTTTTTTACAGATTTTTTTTACTTATAACTTATTGAAGTTATATAGGATGTTGATCGATGCAGGATGCTTATTAAAATAATTGAAAATGACATCAATTGTCGAAAAAAGAATAAATGAATTATGACTGGAAACTGGTTTATTCAATGATAATAATTACAACGCAGACAATAATTGCATCATTGACAATAATTGCAACCGCCAGGGGCCTGATAATTAGAAATGCGTTTTTCATTATCCATCGCAAGGATATACATATACTATGCCAGATAAGAATAACGTTAACCAAATAGATCCTCCTTTGGTCCAGCAATGTGGGCCCAATGCAAGAGACGGCTTGTTAAGGAGACTATTTGAGCACACATCTTTGTAATACAAGCAAGGGCGCGGCAAGGCAAGAGATGAGAGTTTATGTTGCTGTTATGAAATAAGTTTGTTCAGTTAATAAAGTTTGTATTAGTATGTGTTGAATATATTATTGGAAACCTTAATATGGTAGCAGAGCGTGGTTAATACTTTGATTCAGGAATTTCATTGAGACAAGAAAAACGGCAGAGAGGTTGTTGACGTTAGTTGAGAAACTTACAAAGGAGGTTAAGTATGACCAGTGGCGAAAACATTATATTTTGCTGGCCAAGTACAAAAAATATGCTCTACCTTTGGAGCACGAAGAAAAGCCTAAAGACACCAAAGAAGATTATTGGAATGATAAGGTCAACCAATTGGTGTATTATTTTTCTGCATCAGTGCCCTCAGATTGTATAGCGGACTGTGAGACCCCAAATCAGGTAATTGACAAGTTGGATTCCTTGTTTATGAAAAAATCAGAAACCAAACAGTTAATTGTTGAGTAACAATTGCATAACTTAAAACTTAAAGAGGACGACAACCCTAAAATATTTTTTGAAAATTTTGAAAGGAAGATAAATGAATTGAAGGTGCAGGAGGTGCAGGAGTCGGTCGAAAACGAAAATTAAGTTACTTAATAATAAGCCTTCCAGCTTCTTGTAGGCATATTGTTGACATGATTGATTGATCTTCTACCAGAATCTCAGAGGAGTAGAGATTACATCCGAGACAAATTAATTCTCAAATACCAGACGGACACTCATTTAAAAGAAAAGGACCCTGCAGAAGAATTTTCTTGTGCACTTAAGGCTAAAGTTAAAATTGAGCATGATAATGGAAATAAACCAAGAAGAGTATGTTATGGTTGTGGCCGAACTGGTTAAATTAAAAGGTTCTGCAACTTCACAGGAGGCTATCAGAGAAGAGGTGGTCAGTATCGAGATGATTCTAGAGGAAACTACAGAGGTCCACTTGGTGGATATTCAAGACGGGGTCTAGATTATAAAGCTCAGGACCGGCAGATTAATGTTGCAGAAGGCAAGGACACACCAGATGATATCGAGGCATGCAGTTTATCAACTGAGCTACATTTTAATTTAATTGATAAAGATAAGTCAATTAAAATGATGTGAATTCTTGATTCTGGTTGAACAGATAATATTGTCAATTCTGATAATTACTTTTATTCTTTTGTAGATTTATTTAGGGTAAGATCATTCTTTTGTAGATTTAAAAGAACCGATAAAAGTTAAAGTGGCAAATAATAATTGAAGGACTTGCAGCAAGGACGAGTTAGCTCCATTTTTAGGCCAAACAGAGTTATAAACCGTTTCTTTGGGAGAAAAATCATTCTTTCGTTTGGTTCAACAAGGAGTAATTTTTGCTAAAAAAAATTCGTCAAATTCGAAATTCTAGAGTCGATCTAATTCTGGAGTTAACTCTTTTGTGGCCCAAATAATTGTAAATTTCTATCTTTTTTAAGTAAGAAAGCATTGAATAAGGACAATTTTCAAGAAAAGAACACAGTAACAAAAAATAAGAATGCAAAACTACTGATGATCATAGCCAACAACCGTTTCTTGGGGAGAAAAAATCATTCTTTTGTTTGATTCAACAAGGAGTTATAGCTAGTTGATAGTTCTCAAGGTATCCGGTATCCGATACAGTCGGAAAAAAATCATCGAATGAACCAATCAGTTTCATTTACCATTATGTATACAAAGTGTTGGATCCCGCAGTTAAGATTCTTTAACTTTTTTCGGACAACTGTGTATCTCAGAATAAAAATCATGCATTAACACAGCTTTTTTACTGTATTGTAGACAGTAGAAGACTCACTAAAACAGTGCACAAGTTCCCTGAACCTGGTCATGCATTCATGCCATCTTATCGGGCGTTTGGGATTATAAAAAAAAGGTTGACTGAAAGAGTTTTTCCTCCTTCCGTCTTGTCTTAACTCCACCCTGCCAGTTTACTGTATAAATATAAATGCCAGTTAATAGTATATAAATATATTATTTCATTTATATTAATACGTTTTTAAATAAGGTGGTACGTGGGACCAGGTGTCAGTACTTGAGGGTTAAATTATATATATATATATATATATATATATATATATATATATATATATATAAAACTTAAGTACTTCACCTCACAATACATAAAAAAAAGAATAAGTAGGAAGATAAACGACACACTCGACGGCTGGTTAAACACTGACTTTATTGCCATCTTCAACCTCTATTTATAGAATCTAACAGCTGTTAACAATGCCAGCTTGATACTAGCGACTATGCGATCATCGTCTTGTCTTAACTCCCCCCAGCCAGTTTACGAACATCCTCGTAAACTCAAAACAAAAATTGCAGAGAAAGAACACAAAAACAAAAAAAATTACCGTTTACATGAATCTTATTCTACTTACATAAAAATAAAAATAAAATACCTTACTACTAGCTTAATCTACATTACTATTATTCTATAATTAACAAAAATTATTTATATACAAATAAGTTATTTTACAAAAACTATATATATAAGAGAAATGAAAATACACTGTTCCACTACACATCTTAAATAAGCTCCAAAAGTACTTCAGATAAATTAGTAAATAAATAATTTAAGAATGTAAAAATTCTTATATTCCCCTTCAAAAATTCCCCTTCAAAAGGGTTGGCTTCCCCAACTGGAATCTTGAGCTGTTCGATATGAACAGTCCTATGTTTTCTGGGCTCAGCCACACTCTGAATAGTGACTAAGTTATGCTCTCTGATAGCAATAACTCTGAATGGCCCCTCATAACGCAAAAACTCCTTAGTACAGTTCCATAAAATTTTCTTGTACACAATGGTACCTATCTTGATATTGCCCGTAATATCTTTTACTCCCAGGTTTTCTCGCGCTACTCTCTTTCTCTTTTCCGCGGCCATCCTTCCGTATGCTTTCCCCCATATTCTTTTGAGCTCTATTCTATTGGCGATCAATCGTCCTGCCATGCCCTTGTCCACGACCGTACCGCCCCCATCTCTCCGTCGTTCATGTAGACAAAAAAGGGTTTCGAAAGGGGAAAAACCAGTAGCCATGTTGATGGAGTGGTTATATGCCGCTATGGCCCAGGACATTGCTTCATCCGCTTCCAATCCCTTGCCCGCGTGAAATACTCTCAGATGTTCCGCTAGAGTATTCTGAAGCCTTTCGATTCCCCCCCTACTTTTGGGATGCCCCGGCTTATTCCAATGCCAGGCGACGCCTAGATCTTTCATCTCTTTCCGTTTCTTACGTTTTGAGGGCTCTACTGACCGCTGCCGCTGATTTCTCCTTCACCGGGTGGGCCATTGCTATCTTGCTGAAGGTGTCCATCATTGTCACCCATTTGAATCTCCGTAAAAGCGTCGACTTGGAGCTCGGTTAAAGGTACCTTAGGTGTACTTGTCTCTATTTGTATCCCTACGGGGGGTGACGATCATACTTTGTAGTATTACAGATTTGACATTCGCTTATCACCTCTTCAATTGTTTTCGCATTCGTACCCAATAATATTTTCGCTTAAACGCCGCCATTGCTTCATTTATCCCTCGGTGGTTTGTCTTTCCTTGATGATATGCGAGTGTCAACTCCTTTTGTTGTTCGGCATCACGAATCGTTTAGATCATAAGACAGCATCGGATAATTGTTCGATCTAATCCTATTTTCTCGGTCCTCCATAAGTTTTGGATCTTATCCCAGATCGTTGCGTTTCCAACTTAGAGGTAGTGCGTCGCGCCTGCTTTCGATGCGTTCCGGTTGTTTCCGGAAATTCCGGGTTGGGACCAAATAGTGACGATCTCATGTTTTTCGTATTTAGAGTTCTCCATTTTCAGATGTCCAGTGGTCCTCATCTTCCAAATAATCTGGCGTGTCTTGCTGTTAATGACTTCATCTGTTAACTCCTCCATTTCTGTTGTTCTCTCGTCGCCCGATTCATCTTGATCAGAGGAGGACCAACTCTGATGTGAGACTAGTTCTCACATTCATAACAAACATAACCTACTTCAACATACTGATCTCCACAATGTTCTAAGAAGCAGGCTGCCTCTAGCGAGTTCTCCTATTCATAAAAATCATGACCAACTTCAACATACTGACCTACGCAATGTCCTAAGAACCAGTGTCTAATTCTAGGAAACACAGCTGCTGCTACTCTTTCCCCATTGACAAAGGTCATTGACCCAGGCTTTATAAGCCAAGGCCATCTCGTTATAAGGCAAGGATGCACAGATCTAGGTCAAAAAACAGCACTCAAACCATACCTTATAAGGCAAGGTCGTCCCTGACCTACCTCAAGGTCAGATTTTTTCTGCTCAACCCGCACCTAATATCTTCTGACCACAGAACATAGAACTCACTAGAAGCGGCATTAGGGCCCGTTTGGTGGGAGGCAGGTGAATCCAGTTCTGAAGCCGCCCCCCACTCTTTCCGCCCCCTTACAGCTCAGAAAGTGTTGTAGCGCTTAGTTTATTTAGCCCAAGAATTCCTCGTGTTTTATCTTGTCGGGATAAATTCACCGTGGAAAGTTCCAATTGGTTATTTCCTTAGTAATACTTCCAGCACCTGCACTACCTACTACCGTTCGTCTTTATGTGGTATGTTTTTATATAGTAATAAATAATGGGTGTCAAACCAGGGGAAATGAAGCTCATCCGGTTTATAGAGTAATTTAATTGTAAATTGCATTACTTTTAATGTTATTGTCCTTTAAATAAAACAAGTTTATTATTCTTCGTACGTATCTTTTCTAGATGCAGATTGTCATTGAAACGTTTCAATTCGTGGTACATTCTAGTTATACCAATATTAACCATCTACTAAGTTAAGTAGTCATGGAAAGTTTTTCGTACGAACTTTAGAAGATGGCATGTGTCTAGAAAAGCGATTACACGATCTCTTGCAACATTGGCCGTAAACTTGATATTACGTATGCAAGGCTCTTTAAAATCGAAACCCATTCTCTTCAACATTGTTACGTAGTGAGATGCTCCGTCACAAGTAATGGGTGTGACAGTGACACTGATTCTCCTCAAATGCTCCAATGCCGTACGTATTAAGTTATGCAGCTGCTCCCCAGTAATACTGTTAATTAGGAAATAACCAATTGGAACACTCCAAGGTGAATTTACCCTCACAAGATAAAACACAAAGGCTTCTTGGGCTAAATGAGCTTCATCGTCATCTATGTTACACCCGAAATCCACGTAACCATGATACTGAGACCCATCCCAATCTACGCGTTTCCTAATTGCCATTCCGTTGAAAATCAAACTGAAGAGCAACGGAATTTTTTTACATTTTTCCTCCAAGACTTGCAGAACTTGGAACACTGAATGCAGCAGATGCATCAACCGTGGAATACCACCTACCAACTGTACGACGGTGGGGCAAACAGGTGTTCAACTGGTTTCCGACGAAATCACACGCTTTGGGCGATAGAAAATTAAGCGTGATTCAAATGCTCTCAGTCCGTCATCGTGTATCTTCACCAAATTTGGATATTATTCTTGAGCTGCTATCATAAAGAGCTATCGACGTTTTTGACTAACTTGAAAACATATCTGCATATTCATCGGCCAGTAAACTCTTTTCTTTCAACTGAGAAATTATAGTTATCAATGTGATACGTTTTTCATTGTATCATCTTGTTTTTTGATGCAAAATTCTAACTTGTTTTTTTGATTCGACTAAATTTTTCTTGATTGAATTTACAGAATCTGTCATGTCATTCAAAGAACATGTTTCAATATCCAGTTGGGATTTTTTTTCATCTAGTCGAGTTGTGAGGTTTTGCACATTTAACCTGGAGCTCTCCAGCATTTTTTTTAATCTCTTCTTACTCGGTGAACGACTATTCACAGAAGTCGTTTCATTTCGTTAAACCAGATTCCTTTTCTATAACAGAAAAAGTTGAGTGGAAAACAATCTTTCGTGTAAGTAGAGTAGTTATGCTTATAGTAGAAAATATAATACCTGAGAAAGTTTAGGTTTTAAATGTTCAGGGAAAGCTTCAAAAATTGAAGGGAATACACCTTTTTTCAGTTTATTATAGAATGGAGACCTATCAAAATCCTCTTCTTTAAAATTTTTTTAACATAAACGGCTGTTGTTTAAATGGCTCCCACTTTTCTCTCATTACAACTTGAACCCATTTTTTTCGGGTTTCTTCATCGGTGGGGAATCTTATTACAATCGAACAAGTCAAGCAACATAATAATATAGAAATGTTTTAACCCTCTGAATACCACGGCCTGATTAAATAAATAGATAAATCAAGTAACATAATTCTCAACAAACAAAAATTCCAGGAAGTGTTTATACAAAGTAGGGCTTTGTTACTGGTGAATAGAATCCTTCAAATAAGACACACTCCAGTAAAATTTATCTATTTTTAGTAACAATTTCTAGTAAAAAATAGTTTAATTATGGCCATGTATTTTTAAATAACTAAGGAGAAAGAAAACATAAAAAGGTGACGTCGGATACCACGAGAGTCCCTTGAGGACCCCAAGCACATTTTTGAGAGAAGGGAAATTTGTTAAAATTCGAAAAGGCTCTCTAATACTTTCGTTTCAGTTCCTAATTATTCCAGATAGTTTTGCGTTAAAATTCATTGAATGTGACAGATCAAATTTCGATTTCTTCAAACGAAGTTTCAAAAATTAGAAACATGTGGGACCTAAATTGACCCCATGGTACTTGGAGGGTTACGTGAACTATGAAAATATTGCATTTTGTGGTACATTTATTTATATTATATAGTTAACAGTTAGGTTTCGAACTTAAAGGTGAAAGGTGAGAGAAGGATTGAAAGACTGGTCGGCATTCTATATGCTGCATCCAA
The DNA here is from genome assembly GCA_037127475.1 of Arma custos. Classification (NCBI taxonomy): domain Eukaryota; kingdom Metazoa; phylum Arthropoda; class Insecta; order Hemiptera; family Pentatomidae; genus Arma; species Arma custos. The sequence goes on from CM073761.1 coordinate 105,772,996, forward strand.
ATACAACACAACAAGGCATTTTGCTAAATACACGTTCAGTGATCAGATCAAAAACTATACAAAACACAAAGACACCACGAGATAACACAATGTTGAATAATATGTAAGTAAACAGAAGTACACGAGCTAAGTAAGAAAAGTAAACTTAGCACTGCACCACTTGCTGGGGGCGGAAAGATTGGGGGGACCAGTGGGAGATTGGCTTCACTCGCCGTACATGGCATGCCCCTTCTAGTTGGTTCCATGTTCTGTGTTACTGACCTACTCATATAATATTAAACAGAATTTGTAATATACATCCAACAAATCTAACATTATTCTGATAATTATACAGGTATAACGTATTTTTTGAGCTTGATCAGTTTCAATAAAAAAAATTTCAAACACATATTTTATTTGATACATTGACATGTTTACAAGAACTTATCTATACAACTGATTTAATCTCACATTTCATTATAATCTTTACTAACACTTTTGTACATAATTGTTTAAATGAAAAGTGTTTATTCAAAACAAAAAAACCATGTTCAAATTTGAAATTATGTTGGCCCCATATAGTATTAGAATATAATATAGTCATTAGGAAATTATGTATGATAGAATATAGGCTGTATATAAAAAATTACAATATTATTTTAATAAATCAGTTACATTTTTTAACAATGAAACAGTTAGGTTATTTCCTGGTTTTAGTCAATACTAGTCGGCTCTTGAAATGGGATTGGAAACAAATGATTTTGAAATGTGAAAATCGCACCTGATCGTACATCGCCGCGCCGGATCCAATGTAGGCGCTTCCGTAGAAATAAACTATTTTGATTCCGCGAGCGACTAAATCGGTCGGATTGGTCGGATAAAAATGGATCGGTTCGGACCGGATCCAATGTAAGCGCTCTCGATATATTTCATTCAGTTTGCGACGTCTGATCGTATCGCGTCGGATCCAATATAGGTGCTCCCTAACTCTAATCAACTGAATCGGCTCTCAAAAGTAGCTGAATTTCTTTTGCCTATTTCATGTAATTGTTACATTTTGAATTGTTTAATTCGCTCAACAATGAAAAGTGATGAGCGTTATTACTTTTAAATTGCGATTCAAATATTAATATCATCGGAAATTCTTTGATGTGATTAAATAGAATAGAAAAATAGTTCTGTTCTGGGACCAGGTCCTTTAAGAAGAACAGACGGTTACAAAATTTAATAAAATTATATCTGGCCAAACGGTTACATTGTAAGAGTAACACAAAATTTACATAATAACATGAAAATAAATATAAACTAAAAGATTCTTCTGATGGAGAACTAAAAAAAGTAATACAAAAAAAAATAGCATACAGCTTTACAATAAAGAGAAAGGCTAATAGAAAAATAAATAAGAGCATCTAATAATATAAAAAATAATATCATTATGAGTGAGGAATATTTACAGTAATTCATCACTCGATTATGTTGAATACAGCTGTCAATTTTTATTGATTAGAGAGCATCTGTTTGGGGCTTTAGGAGATTTAGGAAAATTTTGGATTTGAATGTGGATAAAGAAGACTTATGACGGATATCGGGTGGGAGTGAGTTCCAAAGAGAGGTAGAACGGGCGAGAAAGGAATGCTTAAATGTTTTGGTTCCGCGGGAACGGATATAAAGGTCGGAAAGGCGAGATCTTGTGCCTTGGGATTGGATAGAGGATTTGAATTGTAGGAGACTATAAATATAATATGGATGCTGTGAGTTGATGGTTTGGTGTAAGAAAGAAATAGAGACTACGGATAGATTGGAAGTAACACTTATAACTCATCATAGAGATGGGACACACGAGACTTCCTCGGGGCGTCGAAGAGAAACCGAAGTGAGAGTTCATAATCTTTCCTCGAGCTTGTTCGAGAAGCCCCCCCATATGCCACGCAAACATAATCAAATTTGGAAAGATGAAGGAAGTGATGAGGAGTTTAAGGATAGGTAGTGTTTGAAGATGCCGGGAACGATGGAATAACTTAAGGGAGCTTATTGATCGACTGGAGATTTGGACGATGTGGGGTTTCCAGGAAAGGGATTGATTAAAAATTATGCCAACGTTTTTATTAGAGGAACAAACTAATAGGGTGATTATTTAAGATTAATTGGGGGAGAGGGGAGATGGATTTAATAAGGTGAGTGAGGGAATACTAGAAACCTGTGTTCAGCGGAAGGAAAGAGACTATCCTATGGGTTGATTTGGGATAGAGACCGCTTGGGTCCAATCCGATAGGAAAGCTTGGCCCTAGAGTATTGAACTGTTGGAAAAGGAAAGATATTTTAATTTCAATAAAACGATGGAATGGGTCAGCGAATCGAAAGCTTAAGAAAATTTGAGTAGAATTAGTACTGTTAATAATGAATAAGGACTGTAGTCTTGTCCTTCAATAGCGTCTGCGGGCTGAGTCGCGCTCTCTTTGCAGCTCTTATTATTCTGGATCTAATTATTTCAGGAACTCCTTAAATTGTCGATGAATTTAATTAAAGTGCATGCGATCGAATGTAATTCACTGTTTTGATTTTAATTATTGTTTACTTCTTTCTTAGCGTGATACATAGATCCATGTTTCTTGGGAACATGAATTTTGTTGATGAATAAAACAGTGGATTATAATAAATCCTTTCTTTTGTAGAGGTTATTTATTTTGTTTCTAGATTATATTTTGTCGGTGATTAATTTTATAGCTCCCTTTTATTTATCTATCATATCACCATCAGTTGATATTCCAGAATGTATTTCCAAATCCAAGTAGTTTTCGCATAAACAATTTTCAACAGCATGAAAAATATCTCCCGTTGTTATACCTTTTAAACTTACCAAATTTAACATTTTGTCAATTACTTGAAATGATTGATTTACTCTGCAAATACTGAGCAGAGTCTGATATGTTGGTGCTTTACTTAAATGCCAAAGAAAAATATTTGAAATCTCGAAATCTGTCGCACTGCCTTAAAATAATTTCATATGATATGTCATTAATTCGACGGCACACTGCCTAGATAGGCTTAGGTTCAAAAACAGTTTACTATGTCAGGGAAAAATCATTCACTGCAGCTTCCAATTATTCTTTCACAAATACACCATATGGAATTTTTTTCAGCCTTTTTACAATTAAATGAAACATAATAACTTGCCTTAACAATATTGGAATGTTGCTGTAATGATACACCTAACGTTATCTTTAATTGAGTCTTAAGCTCCTTGAGCTTCGATTGTTTCACTTGTTTATCAAATTTCAAACCCTCCTTGTTCGTTTTATAATTTGTTTTATATTTGTTTCATAATGTCTCTTAACGTTACATTCGATTCATTTGATAGCAACTTTGAGTGGATTATGGGTGTTCAGTGTGGAAAGTGGATGCTTGAAGATTGCACGGACAATAAAAAAGGGCAATATGACTTTGTTTGTGACATTTGGCTTTAAATTTTATACTATATGAAGCAAGTGCGTCATTTGACACTTGCTCATAAAAGTCAAAGTTTTTGTTAAAATGATTTATATTACTTTTTATTTAGTGACTACAGATTCTAAATTTGTTTTGAAGAGAAAAGTATTTTCCTGGTGATAGTGATTATTTTTAAATATTTTTGTTTTGAAGAGAAAACCAGGACAATTTTTTTCTCTTCGAAGCAAAGATATTTAAAAATTATCACCATCCAATTAACAATTAATAAATATAAATTATGAATTTATGTTTGAATACAACTGTTTTTATTTATACCTTCTAATCTGAGGCCTCTAAAAGGTCTAAGCTTAACATTACACACTTGCCCCACCTTCCCCTAATACTCCCGTAGTAGTACGGGACAGCACGCATCACAAAACCGAAAAATAAATTTTCACTTGAAAGAGAGGGTCTGCCTTTCTTACAACACTCAACTGTGCGTATTAAGGGATAGTCACTGGGTCATTAGTGAAACATAGTTCCGATTACACATTATCAGATATTCCAAAATGCGCCCATGAGTATAATTTCATTATTCTGCAAACTCATAAATATAATACAGCATTTTTGTATATTTGCAAGAATCTTCATTTTCCTCGGTGTGGTTAAAATGGACAATTTATTCCATGAAAGAAGTGCTGCGCCCCGTTAGAATTTTAATGATTTCCAGCATCTTGTAGACTTTTTATTCACCAACTTCGTCTTCTTATTTCAATTTTCATGACTGAATAATATACTTAAAAATAAAATTGTAAAATAGAATACCAATTTTTCAGAGTATTCATTATTTCCACCTTTTGTTTTATTTCAGAGATTGGTTGTTATCAAAATGAAATAAAAATGATTTTTATGTAGTTTGCCCAATGAGTTTTAAAGTTTTCTAACTTTTTAGAACTTATTAGACATCACACCATCTATAAATCGTTAAATAAAATTAATAATAATTTAATTTAAAACAAACAACTAAGGGTATGAAGGGCCAACTTGCAACTTTGAAGCTCTTTTTCAAAACATTTTATTAAAAAATAACGTGGGAAAGTAACGTTACAAAAATAATCTCGAGAGTTCAGGTAGCCAGCCATCGAGTTCTATCCATTATGTTAAAAAAAGTTTTCTCTATGAAGCAAAGCAAAAAAGTTCTGGGGGCTGGTTTTTTTTGCAACTTTGAAGCTTTGTAACTTAATTACTATGAACTGTAGGAAAAAATTAAATAAGAGTAATTTGTATTACTCTTAGGGTGGTTACCATAACACTAAGAAAAATAATCGATCAAAGATAAAACGATTAAAATCTAGAAAACTGGTCGATTTCTCTAGAGTCAAAGTAGCTCCCCCCTCCCCAAGTTCTCTCGATATTATTAGGAATAAGGAAATAAATAAATAAGGAAATGTTATTGTTAAGAGAACAAAAAATTTCTCAGATCGGGAAGTTACACAATTTTTCTGCAACTTTGAAGCTCCGTTATTCATTTGTTATCATATGTAGGGGAACCTTTAAGCAGGTTTAATTTTTAGAACATTCAGAGGAGGGCAGAACTATGAAGAAAATACAAGGATAGCTCGCTACTTTTTAATCAAATTATTTTGAAAAAATTTAGGTTTTTTATTTTAAAAATGCTTGTTTTTGTGAGAGTTTGTTGTAAACCAACGTTGTGAGTCTTGTATGTTGTCTCTCTCAACGTTCTAAATATTACCCCCAATAACTGAAGTCATGCAAATGATAGATAAAAAGGTATAGAGCCTCAAAGTTGCGAGGAGTATGTTGTTGGCCCCCTTTGGCTTTAGTAACTTTTATTTTTATTTTTTTTTAGGGAACCTATAGCTCAAGGTAACAGGCGGGTCGCAATGGCTGATAGCGCAGTGTCCTGTTTTCACCGACAGGATAGCTGGAAATATGATGAATACCAGCCTCGGATCATGTGAGGCCGAGTCTAGGGCGGGGGGAAATGGTTCGTGGCGTGGCCATACTCATTAAATATCCCAGCGGGACCTGAGACGACTTCGGTGACGTGGCGACGTGGTGACGAGCGCCGCCACTAAATAGGCACTGCCTCTTAGTGCGAGACTCTGTCTAGGAGAAGGACAACTCCGAAGAAAAACCTGGGTGGATAGAACTCGTAAACCAGGTGATGGTAATCTGTCAAAGGGAAGAAAACCCTGAAAGAAAAACCTGGTCCTCCAGGTTGGGGGTTTTCGCTAGGGTTAGCTGCTCAACGATGTAAAATCTAATTTGCTAAAAACAGTCAACAGAGAGCCTCGGATTCGAATGGATTACACGGGAAAAGACTTTGGAAACGGACACAGACTCTTCATTTTGGAACATGGAATGTACAGAGCGTATCAAATAAGAAAGAGGAGGTACAAAGAGAGATTTCGGCTTCCCAGCTGGACCCCTGAAAAACCCTGAGCCGGAAGGTTAAAGAAAAGGTGACAAAAGCAAAAAACGACTCATGGGAGAGATGCTGCCAGAGAATCGATTGTACCTTAGGGTTTAATCGTCCTGGGGAGTGCTGAGAAAGTTGAGGACAACAAGACAGGGAAATTTATTATGTCCCATTAAGAAAAAAGAGTGGGAGAATCATTAGAGAACCCTCCTAAGCGAAAATAGACCTCAGTTTGCGTCACAGGAAAATGACACTGGGCATGTAGAAGCGGAGGAACCAGTAGAAGTGGAGGAGAATGATGTTCAGCGGGCCCTATCAAAGGCTAAGACTGGCACTTCTCCGGGACCGGGAGGAATTGCTATGGAGCTCCTGAAAACGGGTAGCGTGAAACTGGTAACCCTTTTGTCGGAGGTGATCAACCTTGTCCTCAGGGGGGATGATATCCCGGATGACCTGAGGGCTGGATACATATCATCAATATATAAGAAGGGTGACAGAAAAGTTTGTGAATGCTCCGGGACAAGTTAGAACAAGCATAATCTACCCCTCAGGAACAAGCAGGTTTCACAGCGGGGCGGTCATGTAGGAACAATGTTTTTTTTGTTCGTCAACTGATTGAGAAGTACCAGGAAAGGAAGCAGGAACTTCACATGGCCTTTATAGACATAGAACAAGCTTATGACAATGCCCCTAGAGAGAGGTTATGGATAGCACTTGAATAAGCAGGTATTAGTAGGGCTCAGATAAAGGCGGTGAGACACCTATACAGCAACGACATATATATAAATATATATATATATAAAATGCGGTAACCACCTTTCGGACCCTTTTCATGGTACTAAGGGAATGAAGCAAGGGGGTATGTGCATGTCACCCACTCTCTTCAAAATATACCTTCACGAAGCAGTGAAACCGTGGTACAAGCAATGTGGGGATGTTGGACTGTTCATTGATGGCGAACAGATACTATCCTTGTTTTTCGCTGACGACCAGGTCGTGTTTGCGAGACGGAAGGTCTATCTTGAAACGATGGTGTATGCCCTAAAGATGTGCTACGACACGGTGGGCTTAAGAATTAACTTTGAGAAGACCGAGAATATGGCCGTTGGAGATCCTGATACAAATGCGCTTCTGGTGGTCAGGGATGCTTGTAAGAAGGTAAATATATTTAAGTACTTGGGATCTTATTTGGATACTACTGGTCGTCTGATTATGAAGTCAGGAAAAAGGTGGAGCAAGCCCGAAAAGCCAGTAGAATGCTACATCCGGTCCTATGGCATTCAGAGATATCCACAGAGAATAAACGCCGCATTTTCACAGCCATTGTCGATTCTATTCTGACTTATTCTTCGGAAACCTGGACTATGAGCTCCCGTCTGTACCCAAAGGTGCAGGCGGTTGAAATGGATTTCTGGAGGAGGTGTCTCCGTGTCACTAGGCTGGATAGACTTAGAAACGAAGAAATTCGACAGAGGATGGATGTGAATATATCAACAAATGAAAGGATCGGGGCACGCTGCCTAAGATGGTACGGCCATGTGAAGAGAATGGCGTTTGAATGTTGGTCGAACAGAGTAATGGATTGGGTTCCACCTGGGAGGAGAAGATGTGGACGACCCAGAAGCAGGTGGATGGAGGGAGTCCAGGAGGAGATGGCCGGTAGAGGTCTCCAGGAAGGGGATTGGATGGACCGAGAGGTGTAGAGCTCTGCTCTGACAGGTTGAGGCAACCCATGTTGGAACGCTTATAGTAATAATTTTTTTTCTTGGTTAAACAACAGAACTATTTCTAATATCTATAGAAAACTCTAAAACTCCTTGGGGGCTACCAGAACTCTAAGAAAGTATTTAAACTTGAGGGGTCAACTTATCGCTGTGGAAACCCTATTGCATGATGCTTCGTCGAACACAAAACGACCCTCATAATTTCTGGAAACTAATCTGCTGCCATAATAAAAATTCCAAATTGGTTGAGATCTACTAGTAGTAGCTTCTCATCCCTGTGGATCAAGCAACCATTCTAGCCTGAGATATTTCCCTACGGATCGAAAATATGGTATTGTCGTTCCAATCTAAAAAAAAACAAAAAAAAACTCCGATGATTGTTCTCGGAAGAATACTAGCCCAACATTTTGCTCAACCAAATATAAGATGAACTGTTCCTAATCTACGTTTGAAACCACCACACATAATACCCCATGAACATACGGTGTTCATCCGCTGAGTAAGCTGTTCTCCATCATTTGTAAAAATTACAATACAATACAGCAAATAACCTAAACAAAAACCTTGCCACCGCCATGATCTGTTGAATGAGATAAGTGATGTATCTGTCATGAAAAATGTTGATTCAATAGACTTAATACTTCCCACCACATCAAGGGTACGGGGCTGTAAAACGTATTCATAATACTTTGGGGAAACATTTACGTATATTCAAACTAGTTTGCAACCTCGATCCTTATGAAGTCATGCTGTGAGAACACCACGATACATGCGGCAATAAAGTTGACCCTCGTGGAGATCGTCTTTGGCCAACCACGCCGCGATCGCCTTGGCCAAATGGCCTTTCAAGACTACGCGTATATCATTACTTTTCTTATCTCACTTTTGCCCTGCTTTGTCTCATCATTACTGCATGCCTTTGCTTCCTTTCTTTCGAGAACGATGTACCCTACCCTTTTCTTTATATATATGTATATAGAATAGAACAGAATAGAATAGAAAATAAACAGTAACTTTATTCTGGGACAAGTCTCTTTAGAATAACAAATATGAACAGAAAAAGAAACATAATATTTATCTGGCCAGAAGGCTAAATGTTACAAATCAAAAAGCGTGTAAAAAGTGACGAAAACAATTTGAAAATAAATAATTAAACAAAAAATAATAATAAGTAAATGAACCGTACGAATATTCACAAGATATTAAGCAATTAAAGAGAATAGATAAATCCATAACTTCTGTTAAATGCATGAGCTAGCATGCAATAATTTCTTTACATAATGTACATTGTCTTAAAAAACAAAATTTAAACAACTAAATAACAGAATGAATTATTCTATACATTACATTCTAAGCAAATGACTAACCTGCTTAGAGAGCATTTTTTTAGAAAGCTAGGAGATGTTGGAGAAGCAATGATTTAAATGCCGATAGTGAGGGACTATGACGGATAGAGGGATTAGGAGGGATTGAGTTCCACACTGTGGTGGAGCGTACGAGAAAGGAACGTTCGAATGCTTCAGTTCTCTGGGAGCGTATATAGAGATCGGAAAGGCGGGATCTAGTTTTATGGTGTTGAACTGAGGATTTGAATTGTAGGAGACTGTAGATGTACGAGGTGTGGCTATTAAATAACGAGACTGACGTTGCAATCAAATGTATTTTTATTTTATACATAATTACTTACCTTCAATATAAACCTCTTCTTTAACCCTACAACGCTCCATGCGAATTTTCCATTGTTGGAAACAGTGCTGGAAGTCATCTGTCAGCTTCTTCAGGACGTGTGCCGCTTTCTCTTTTACAGCTTCTACCGACAAGGCGTGTAGTATGACATACTACACTACACCGCTCAAAGACTTCCTTTAAGACAATCTCGGACTACCGACGGTGACAGATTTTATTACTCGGAGGCATATCAAATTCTCTGATAGCCTTCAACACTGCACTAACCCTCTATTAGCACATTGAGACCAGCGAGCCGGCCACAGCGCTGGCAACAGTATGTAAGTTGCAGTATGTAAGAGGTGCATTATTATTAATTTTAGTTTTTATCATTTTCAAAACAACCAGTGATCGCTGGATATCTGATCCTAGTTATACCCTATAACCTCAATCCATTAACATCCTCCAAATCCTCTTAAAATGCACCCGGTGCAGTAAAAGAGCTGTATATTTGTACTTATATAAATTTATTAATATACGTTAGTATGCAAGTTTGTTTCAGTTAATCATCTTTTTCCAGGGTCTTGGAAAAAAAAAGTCATATTGTACTGACCATATTTAGATAATGTTCAAACCTTTTATAGGGTCGATATTTTTTGTTATAGATTTTGGTTTATATATTATCAATATTAATCGTAACCATGTATACAAATTATAATATTATAGTAAAGGTAAAAATTGTCATAAAAGTAAACTTAGAGGTTATTGGGTATTCCCCTTCTTAGCCATTTTAATTATTATAGTTAGTATTATAACTATTAGTTATAATTCAAGATCACAATCACAAGTCTGTATACTCTATGACTATTGAATATTGATATTAAAATATGTTAGTAAGAATAAATATAGACGCTAGGTTCAAATAGTTCATACTATTGATTTAAACAAAACTAGCTGTATTATTGTTATTGTTGTTATTATTATTGTTCATGTAAGGTTTATTAGGTAGGCCTCTTGTAACCCAATTTAATGATCAACTTAGTAATTGAAATTATTAATTAAAATAGAACATTTAAATAACAAGCTTCTGTACTCTATTACAGTAAGATTTAATATTGAAATATGTATAGTTAAAACAAGTGTGACATTTAATATTACTTTGGAATATGTTATTCATTTTATCATGTACCATTATTAATTCTGGTTCATTACCAGTGTATCTAATAATATACTGTAAGTAAAATATTGTAAAAATATACTGATAAGTAACCTTGAAAATATATAGAACAAATTATTTGTAAATACTTGACTAATTTATTATAATTCTTTTGGTGCTTACATACCCCAGGTGCACTATTTATTTATGAATAAATGCGTTTACAGCACTGTTTAATTATGAATAGGGCTCGTGGAGGGGGAACAGTTCTCCACTAGTTTTCTACAAGTTGCTAGCGCAAAGCCCGCAGCAACAAATCTTCGTCTTTCAGTTGTCATCATGTAACTGTCATTTACGCTTATTTTTGAGAGGCCTGGCTTTGAAATTAATCGAATCGATTCATTTGCCCGATGCTAACTATCATTGCATTTGTAACTTTAGTTGATCGGTACCAAAACAACCGATTATTGTCAAATTTTTACTTGGAAAAAATTACGAATTTTAAACCGCTTTCCCGTGAAAACATTTGCAAATGTTATCTGACGTTTTCCTAACAAATATTGCCGCACTCAGGGCTTTATTTTCTGATACTCCTCTGCTTCATTTCGGTCTTCGTTGCTTGGATTCGGAAAGCAAACAATTTTCGAAGCCAAGCATTCAGGGGTTCAGTATCCAAGGTATAAAAACTTCTCGGATTTTCTAACTGAACGTTGCAAAATTCTCGAACAGAGTTCTACAGGTAGGAGCGAGTCCAATCCAAACCAACGGACAAATTTTTCACAAAAAACCAAACTGATCACGACTAACCCGCATCACAGTCGAACTTCTTCATCGCCAAATAAATCTGATTCCACCGAATGTTCCACCGCTCATATTGAATAACCGCTTTGTTCAGCTTCACATAAGGTACCTCATTGTGAAACATTTTTGAAACAAAATGTAGATGCCCGCTGGGAGTCTGTAAACACTTTGAGAAAATGCTTTAATTGTCTGGGAAACCACATGTTGTCAAATTTCAACTCCTAAGGTAAATACATCTCGTGTGGATCCTCAAAACATCATTCACATTTAAACCGCTCTACTTCCGCAAAAGCTGTTGTTCTACCTGAAATTTGTGCAGAGTCACCGGTTACGACGCTCTCAAATGAACTTAAAAATCGATTTTCCTTTCCACGTAAATGACGGATGGGGACGGATCTCTATCCAAAAATCCTTTCCGACGACGATAATTCCATCATCAGGGATAATCCGTCAGCAGTGAAAACTTCCTTTTTGGGTGGATTTTATTGAGAAAAATTACCGAACCAGCGGGAAATCGGGCCTTACCAGAGGGTAATACTTTTTGGTTGCACCTCGCCACTTGCATTGCACTTCAACTTATCTCGAAGAGTGGAGAGGTCGGTTCTGTCGCATTGCAGAACCCGGAAGACAAATTATGTGATCTACATTTTATGAACAACCTCTGGCCAATATATAGTTTCTCTTCCTTTTAGAAACACCGCTCCAAGACTGAGAAATAACTGCAAAAACGCTCATAAACGACTTAAGAACATGGAGACCAAGCTCAAGCGGACAAATTATGAGCCTCAATATAACGACTTCATCCAAGAGTATTTGGACATGTCGCATATGAATTTAGCTTGCCAACCCTTGACATATGTAATCCCACATCATGCTGTGGTAAAATGTACCAGCTCTACAAGGAAACTCCGCGTAGTTTTGGACGATTCAGCCAAGGATTCTCTTATCATTGAATGACTGTTTATATACCGGGCCGAAGCTTCAGCGAGACTTGACCAACATCATTTCTAGTTTCAGATTTTCCTGAACAACAAATCGTGTTGTTGTTTGCGCCGACTTTTCCTGAGGTATGCATTCTCGGCGTGGAGCCACAACCTCACGCAGCTGCAGAAGAGGAGACTGGTGACGATACAGAGATTGACTCTGCTGCAAGTCACGAAGACTTACAGGACGGTGTCGCATGAGGCGGTGCTGGTGCTTGCCGGGCGATGCCCCTGGACCTCGTCCTGAAGGTAGACGCCGTGAAGTATGAGGCGAAGAGGCGGGGCTAGGGACGTTGCCGAAGGGACTCCGTCAGAGGATCGGCGAGACCCCGAACATGTGGAAGATGATAGTGAGGGAGGACTCGAGGTGTGGAACAGACGGTGGGTGACGAGCCAGAAGGGCTCTACCTTGAGGAAGTTCTTCCCCACCGTCCAGTCGAGATTGGAATCCACATGGGTCCCCCCGGACTACTGGGTCTCGCAGACGCTGACGGGGCACGGTGGGTTCCGGAGAAAGCTTAGCGAGCACAGACGAGAGATCGACCCCCGGTGCCCCACCTGTGGAGTCCCAGAAACTGCAGAGCACGTTGTGCTCTCCTGCACCGCGATGGAAGGATACCGTGCCAGGTTGTCAAGGAAAACCGGGATCTTCGCCCTCGCCGAAGAAGACTTCCCTCGTCTCATGAAGGAGCACAATTACCCTTATTTCGGACGCGGACCGGACGGATGCGGCGGATCAGGAGGGCTCGACGGCACCCGGACGGATGCAGACCGGCCAGGAGCCCTAAAAGGTGCTGACCCATCATAAATGTGCACCGGGCAGCACCACAGATTATTATTTTTATTATATTTTTTTGTTCCCGTATAAATAATACATATCCCCCCTGAGATTATGTATAAGAAAGATATAAGAATTTTTAAATAAAGAGTTGTTTTTTGGCAGTGGTGGGCGTGCGTAAACCTAACGTATCAACCCGCCACTGCCGAAACCCCGTTGCCATGAATGGCAGGAAGAGGGGAAAAAAAAGGTCCTCTCCTCGTAATCATGAAGTGGGACTCGTAATCTCGTAATCTGTTTCCATCCGGCGGTGTCCCTGGTGTCCCCATCAGTCGTATCTCGTCCTCCTCGCAAGGTTCTCGGACTCTACAGTGTACGGGCAGCCCCAACTCCCGGTCTGGTGTACTGTATCCCTATATTTTTCTTTTTTGCAGTTACTACAGGTGGGTTTCTCATTTGCGGCCCTATTGGGGCATAGGTACATCTCACTTAGCTAAATGCCCCAACCCCGCACACCACCTGCATGTCACTAACTCCTGCTTACAGGTCGCCCTGGAGTGTCCATAGCCCTGGCACTGCAGGCATCTTGAGGCATCGAGGATGTCCAAGAAGTGAGTGTCCACCATCCTCTGACTATCACCTCCTCGCTATGCAGGGCGTAGTAATCTGGGGATCCAACTCGACACCCAGTCTTTGGTAAACCCCGCTCTGGCCCTTTTCCTGTACAGGATCCGTAATTGCGGGACCTGGACGTCTATGCCCTTATTTCTGACTCTTTCTTTGATTGTTTCAGACAGTTTCATCTCGTTCCATTCATTGAGAACTCCTCGCACTTCCATCTTCGGCCACCTACTGTTGGAGCCCTAGCCTCAAGGCCAACCTCCTTGAGTTTGTGCCACGCTACAATCTTTTCACCCGCCCCTCTGTCCTCCACTCTGACTAACACTCCATCGGCCTTGGTGGCCCTTATCAGTTGCACACCTACACCCAGTTCCGTCGGTGACGGAAGCTGTTCTACAACTTCAGACGAAGTCTTCCCTTTGGCGCCGATTGTAGTATAATACGGCGTCTTCGCGTTGTTCGGTTTCGTCGGCAGTGATTTAACTATCTCTGCCATATTCTTTTGCTTCTTGAGGCCGACTTCTAATTTTGGGTTTAGGTCTTCCTTTCCCTTTCCTCTTTCTTCTTTTTCTTCTTCTTCTTTACGATTTCAACCTCCTCTCCCGTTTCCTCCTCCGTGGTCCTGTTCCTTCCTCTGCACGTCTCTGTCATGCTGGCCCTTTGTGGCATCGGTGTCGGTTCCGCTCCCCAGCACACCAGTCTGCGGATCCTGACGTCCCAGGCTCTGGTTCTGTCTGCCTGGGGGTCAGTCTCTGCACTTTCGGTTTCTGCACCCGCTATTTCTCTACCTGTGGGGCTATTATTTTCTTCACTCTCTGTGCCACTATCTGATGGAGCTCCTCTGCACAGAGCACCTCTCTCACCACACGCCTGACCAACGCGGGTATAGTCTTTCTCTCGGTCTCCAGCTCGATAATAAAGTCACGCAGGCTGGAGACACTCCCGTTTATATATTCCTGCTTTTCCCGTGATATTGTGTTTTTGGCCCTCTCCAGGTAGTGTCTGACCTTCTCCTATATTCCTCTGGGCTTCTCCTCTGGGCTATCTACGTATGAGGGGAGGGAGGGAGTTACCTCCCTCGGCCTCTTCTTTTTCTTCGACTTGGGGCTAAAAATCTTGGCCCCATCTGTTTCTTTAGCGTCGTTCTGTCGCTGCAGCTAGTGAACTGCATGGCCGTTATGTAGGCCCCTTCACTAGTGACCTTCTCCACAATTTTGGTCATTGGGCTAGGCTCGCCCTCGTTCATAATGCTCCTGCCGGCCTCAACCAATTTGGGGTGGATTTATTCTCGTCCACCATTTTGTTTTTCTCGCGGCCTTCTAGGCCCAATGTGGCTTTTTGGTTCTCTTCTTTTCGTCCCGTCGTTATTTTTATATGTTATTTTTATCTGCTACGGGATTCATTTTTTTTCCTAATTTACGCAATTTATTACGTAATTTTGAAAAACTTTTTTGTTGTTTGTCCGATTTTTCTATAATTTGAGATTTCAATTGCCAACCTTAAATAAGTAAGGGGGCAAAAGGAAAATCCTGTCCTAACTGATTTACCACTGCACTACTTAACAAACAAAAATAAAAACAAACGTTAGTTCACAATGGGCTTCCTAATTAATATTTTATTAATTAATTTTATTTTATTATTATTTCGGAAGCTCTCACGGTCCCTGTGAGTCCCGACTCACACTAGTGTCCCTCGGGTCTCAACCAGCAAAATACGTCACTTCCAGGTCGCAATTAAACTCGGGTGAGGGATAAAACTCAACTTACCTCTTAGACCGATTGAAGACGACTGAGTTGAAATTCTTAACTTCGCAGTGGGGATAATCTCCGGGAGCGTATCAACCGTAGGTCCTTCCTATACAACGTCTGGAACCCAACTTCTCTTATACCAAACCATCAACTCTTAACATCCGTACTATAACTGTAGTCTTCTACATTTTAAATCCTCCATCCAATCCCAGGTGATCTTGTGCAAGTTCCCACAGAACTAAAACATTTGAGCCTTTCTCCATTCTCGCCCGTTCTACAACTCACTACTTTAATTAACAATATAATTGAAACTCACTCCCACCAAATATCCGTCATGCGTCGTCCTTATCCATATTCAAATGCTTTAACTACATTTTCTAAATTCCCAAACGGATGCTCATTAATCAGTAATAATTAATAGATCATATTTCTCAGATTCGGTTGATAAATTACTGTAAATATTCTTCACTCATATTGATATTATTTTTATACTGTTAGGTGCTTTTATTTATTCATTATTTTACTTTCAGCCCATTTATTTTTATTGTAAATTAGTATTCATTTTTTATTTGTATTTTTATTTTATTATTTATTTTCATTCTCTAACATCACGTACAGTTTATTTTAACATACAATTTAATTTTATGTTATTATTGTATCATTCTAATAATGTAGCCCTTTGGGAAGAGATACCTTTATTATGCTTTATACACATCTGTTATTCTTAAGGGACCTGGTCCCTGAATAAAGTTATTTTTCTATTGTATTATTTTTTTATACCAGAGAAGAGCAAACTGGTTGGATGAAATGTTTACATTAAAATGATGACATGTAAATGCTTTACAATTTTCCTTTAGAAATATTAAAATGGTCAATGCTATTTTCATCATCATTTTTAATAATAATTCAATGTTTCAGTTTAAAAGTTATATAACGATAATTTATCCTCTGACTTTTAGCATGTCAGTATGACTTGACTTTGACTTGTTGGCAGTAAATGATAACTATAAAGTTCCCAGGATCCAAAGCCTATTTAAAAATGCTTATTCTAATTTGATATGACATATCAAAGTTTATCTGTGGTGTTCGTATATGGTGAAATTATGGAGCTTAGAGTGTAGCCTTTCCAATTCTATTTTAAAAATGTCAGCGTTACTCCCAGCTTTTGTTGTCTTGCTACATCATATCATCTTCTACTAAAATCCCTATGATCCAATAATTTATTCTGATCAAATCTTTACAGATTCCAGAGAGATGATAATGAACATACAAGCTGAAGCACCATTCTAATTATGTTATCAGTATAATAAATGTACTGTATAATTGTGCGGTAGCACTATCATCAGTTATCCATAAACTGGGGAACTCCCTTGGGCTAAATAAAATTTTGTAAGGATGAACAAATTCCTGTTTTTTTCACGCGACTTATTTCCACTCCACTCTTTACGTATCTTATTTCATCAAATACGATAGGGAACATATTGCTATTTAATTTTGATATACAGGGAACTCCGGAACCATCCTTCTTCAGAAATCTTGCTGTAACATATAGAAGGTTTGACAAGCTAGAGTCTAAAGGTCTTGATATAACAGGCTCATGAGTATTTCATCTCTTGGCATCTCCTGGAAGACTTGTAAATGAATGAGGATGATGAGAATGAAATCCAATCCCTTCGATTTAATAGCAGCCAAAAGTAACAGTGTCTTATTTTCCGAATATTTTCTTCAAATATTTTCAGTGTCTTATCTTATTTTTCGGTGTTAATACTTGAATAAATCTAACGTAACTAGCTGTCACCGATCTGCTCCCTCCTACGACTCTCACCGGAATAAAACTTTACTCATCTGCACTTCAACCCTCAACTTGATGCCTGGTGAAAAGTATAGTTATCTGCATGTAAGATTTAGCAAGAAGAGTAATGCTGATGGTAATCTAACCCAATTCTCTGAAATCGCCTTCTGTCAGTTGAGATCTTTCATTTAGCAGCACTAATTCAGTAAGTGGATTTTCTCTCCTGTTTTCATAGAACGAGTATAGACATATTCTCTTGTTGTATTTTAACAAACTTGATGTGTTCCATGACCCTCTTTCTAGATATCAACAAAGAAAATGCATTTTTTTGGAACGTTAAGGGGAATCATTTTTCGACTGGATCGTTTTTCATATTGCTTTCCCCAATGTCATATCAATAAAAAGTTAGAAAATCGTTGGAACCGCTATTCTTCTCTTCATGTGATATAAGAAGGAAAAGGAATGAAGGGTAAGAATGAAAGTTTTACGTTGCTTTTCTTATTAACATCTATCAACATTTGAAATTTAATTTAATCCTCTAAAATCATTCACCTGCTCACAACGAATAAGAGAAATAGATTAACGAAGAGCTGGAAATTTTTCATATTGAATCTCCTGTTGTTACATCTATATATTCAAAAGAGTTTGTCCTGACTGACAGACTATCGCAGAGCCAAAATGGCATAAGCTACAGACTTGAAATTTGTACAGTAAGTAAATTTAGCTTCTACATTTAAAATAAAGAATAACGTTTTTTTTATTTTTTGAAAATCAACCCCTAAAAGTGTAAAATAGGGGAAATCGTAAGATGATAAGTTAGAGATGTGAAAATAAGTAAGCAGGCTTTACTTTTAAACGTAATAATAATTGTATTGAAGATTTTGTAGAAACAGACCAATATTTAAGGAATTATGGTAAACCGAACCTTCAAAGGGTGAAGCTAAGTTGCATAATCATGAATACCTCCGGGAACTTAACTACGACCCCAATATTCTGGCTCAAATTGTATCACCAAACTAAATTACATTAAATAAAGAATAATCGCGAGTTTATAACCAGATTTTGAATAGCATCAATAATATTACAGGACATATGTATATACTTTATAGATGTTCCAGAAGGTACAGAAAAAATGTTGGTAATTAATCTTTTGTTAGCAAAAATACGGAAGGATCGAGGAATAGCTTTGGATGTAGCTTCTTCAGGCATTGCAGCAACGTTGCTTGAAGGATGAAAGACAGCTCACTCTGCATTTAAGTTGCCCTTACATTTGATGCAGGTGGAAACTCCAATATGTTATATCTCCAAGCAAAGCAATATGGCTCATGTTTTAACAATTGCAAGCTAATAGTTTGGGTTGAGTACACTATGGCTTACAAGGGTGTTTTTAGGCTTAATAGATCCGTAAAAGATATTAGAGCGTTACTCTGCTTTTAGGTGGAGATTTTCGCTTAACCTTACCCCTTATACAGAAGAAGTACTTGAGCAGACCAGGTCAAATCATGCTTAAAGGCGTCATATTTCTAGCATCACGTTCAAAAACTCGCACACGAAAAAAAATATGAGGGTTTATTTAAGAAGTGACAATGACGACTTAAATGTGATATTTGCTAATCTACTTCTAAAAATAGGTAACGGTATTTACCCTTCACTAGAAGGTAAAATTCAAATATCGTCTGACTTACCCTAGTAGTTAAAACTTTGTCTGAACTAACTAACTTAATATATCCCGATAATGTTAATATTAAGGAAAAACGAGGAAGAAAATTGTCAATACAAAAATCTCTTATATATATCGTTACATTAGAGAATTTTCTTGACCTCCACCCGGACCATTTTCTTCCTCATATATATAAGGCCAACTAATATTATTCAACATTAAAGAAAACCATGTAGATTGGTTGTATGAGCGAGCTATATTGACGCGGAAAAATGGGAGTGCATCTAAAATCAGTGATTTTTTATAATTTTTTGTTAATTGTTTCAATTTTTAAATATTTTTATTTTGAAGAGAAAAGATTTGTCTCGGCTGGGAGGCGACTCCGGTTGCTCAATTGGTATAGAACTGCCACGGAGAGACAGACGACCCGGGTTCGAATCCCGGCCGGGGCAAATCTTATCTCTTCAAATAAATTCAATGATATGCTTCTAGGGCCATTCGAAGGCGAGCTGATAGAAAACAAGTCAATAGATTCAGTAGTCGAAATTGATGAAACGGTGCGCTATCTAACAGAATTTTCGAATACTTTAAATTCATCTGGTCTGCCAGCACAAACATTTTACTTAAAGTTGGGGCACCTGTAGTGCTACTCCGTTGAAAGCTACCTAGGCTGCAGGTAAAAGTTTTGCACAAAAATATAGAAGCTACTGTAATTGGGATGTGGACGAGGAGAAACTGTTTTTATCCCACGGTACCTCTAATACCATCCGAGTATACATTTAAATTCAAGAGATTACAGTTTTGGCTATTACATAGTGAAATTCAATTGAAAACACATCGAAAGTTCTGTAATCATGCCATTTAATATTTAATAGGACATTTTATCAAAATCGATCATCAAACGGTTAAGAATTGGTAGGCTGGCTGAATTCACAAATGCTTTAAGTCATTGTTAATAATATGGAGTACAGCTTTAATTTAAGTTGGAGTAGGTAATTAGTCAATTCACTCTCCGTTTAAACTGGACTTAAGTCTTAGTCAAAATCAACGCGGACGAAGTAAATAAAAATAAAAAACTGCAAAATCAAAAATTAATTATGCGAGAAGTGGGATAAAATATAATGCTCATTGTAAAAATACTTAAGCAAGTTCTAGATTTTGTAGCGATAAAGCTTAACAGTTAAAATAGTTTTAACATATTTTTGGGTTTAACTAAGTTTTGAGGGAAGTCTGGTACATGAATATTTCACAGATGAAATAGCACACATAAATCAATGCGCTCACACGGATATAAGCGCATAGACAAACGGATTTATATCAATCCATATCTAGTTAAATTTATAAAATTGGTTTCAGGGGAAAATAAATGTCAAACTTATGCCAATTCCTTTAATTACGGTATAACTATTACATAAAATATATATATTTCATTAATGCTTGCTAATAATTCTTTAATGACGAGTCATCTCAAGACAAGTAATATTTTATCATATTAAAATAAAAAAAATATAGAGTACCATATATATTGGTGAACATTCAAACCAATTTGCGTAACTAATTACACCAATAAATTTTAGTTAAACAAAACGTTTGTGAATTAATAATTCTTTTAAAAACTCAAGTCATTTCATGATAAAAATATACTCAACTATACATTATCATATGCTTTAAAACCCGAGAATAAATTAAATAAAGACTCATGAAATGCATGTGGCATTACACACACACACACACACACACACACACACCCACACACACACATGTATATATATATATATATATATATATATATATATATATATATATTATGGTTTAATAATTCAACCATATCACACCCAAAATAAAAGAGCAAAAAATGAAATTAGATCATAGAATAATTTGATTAGGTCGGCAATTACAGAGTTCTTCTGATTTCTTCTTCAAGATTATTTAAACCTAAAACATAAAACGATTATCAATATTAAAGTAATATGCATAAAAAAATGGATTAAGCAATCAATTAATAAGTAGGATTTCACAAAAAAAAAAAAATGTTCACAAGATTTTAAAGTATTTAATAGAAGTATTAGTGAGTTTTGAAAGTACAAAACTGGAGATAGATACCTTTCGAATTATGGTCATATATAGGCGAATTTTTCACGAGTCATAGTCAACTGTCCTTGAAGCCAAAAAACGCTATAAAAGCTGGATTTCCTTTAGGTTTGTTTTTTTGCCATATTTGACCGCTCTCTTAATTACGGTTGACTAAGCTGGTCAAGTGCTCAACTGTTTTAGTGCTCCCTCCTCAAGTCTCATCTCTGAATAAATAATGAAGGATGCCATATTTCTAGGTTATAGCGGCTATCTCAATCTCAATCACATTACAATGAGATCTTAATAAATCATAACAAAACATTTCTCTCCATCCTCCTACCAATAATTTCAGTTCGAGAATCGGGCTATGCGTCAATATTATAAATTTCTATGATCTGCAGCCGCGATTTGCAAAACAGGTTTGGAAGATCAATTACAAAAGGGTGGGTATGATCTTAATAATAACCAGGCTCAACTTGCCATTCACTCCTTTCTTTCTCAAATTTCAATTATAATAGTATATAATATAGGGTATATATTAAACGAACTATTGAAAAATCATTGAATCTCAACTGCCATTAATTCATATGACTCTGAGATAAAAATTTCAAAATGGTTCATATCTTACAACGAATCAAAAACCACAAAGCTTGAATACGAGAAGAATTCTGTAAATAAAATTGTTACGAACAAAGTAAGAAGAATTGAAGATTTTACGAATGATTTTGGATTGTAAGGATTGAATACGAGAGGAATTTGATGGCTTAGTGGAGCCCCGAAGCTCTATTCCAGATGGGTCCAATGATTGCCATGTACATGAGTCTTTTGTAATTAATTGGAAGCTTAGAGCGTTTGTCTAGTAAGCTGAAACGGCGAGCTGTTTCTGGTTGTTTCAGTAGTATGAGGATTCCAAGGTGTTTGTCAAGGTGTAGTCCTAAGTACTGGACCTGTTCTACAGGAATCAGTGGGATGTTATTAAACGAAACAGAAGGGCAGGAAATCGTTGCTTTACGACGGAGGCAATTTAATTAATAAATGAAAATAGATTACGACCTAGTTCGCAATAGCTCGAATTAAATGAAAGAAAATATAAAAACGATAACAATAAGTAATAAAAAGAAAGAAACCTGTTAATATTCACCTAATTACAAATTTGATGGAAAACAATACAACAAAATAATTAAAGAAACAAAAAACTATAATTATTTTAAAAATAAGTTACACAATTACACACACACACAAACACACACAGAGGAAGAATTGGAGGACATTGCCACAGATATAACACCTGGAAAAGCACCTAGTTTGGACGGCATTCCAAATTTAGCCCTTAAGGTGGCACTCAAAAAGCGTCCAGACCTTTTTAAGGAGGTTTTCAATTCCTGCCTTCATGAAGGGTCGTCCCGTCTTCCCGGAGAAGTCAGCGTCTCGTTCTGATTCCAAAGGGTAAAGGAAGCTTCGATGACCCGTCGACCTATTGCCCAATCTGTTTGTTGAATACTACAGGCTATACTATAGTGTTTGAGAAGATCCTATCTCTCAGGCTTCAAAAATTTACGGAAGGTGAAAGAGGCGTCTCAAAGGCTCAAAACGGAGGAATTAGTTTCTAGGATAGAAACTATTGGACTAGTGACCGAGATTGCCCGAAAAGCGATTGCAGAAGGCGTCCGATCCCATAGTGGACGCCAGCCCTGACGCTCCTCAAGAGGAAGATCGAGAGAGGATGCCCACAAGGGTCGGTCCTTGGAAGGTTGTGTTCGAACAGCTGTTGGGGGAGCTAGAAGAAGAAGGGTTCCTTCCCACGGCCTACGTCGACGAACTGGCAGTCACAGTGGCCGAGAACAGCAGAGCCAGACTGAAGATGCAAGCGGAGAGGTGCGCCAGTCTCGTTGCGGAATAGTGCGTGAGGAGGAAGCAGGGTGTGGCCGCAGCCAAGACCCAGGCCATACTCCTCAGGGGCTCCACTGACAGGGCTCACCCTATCATTTTGGATATCCAAGGAGAAAGATTTAGACTGGGTGAGGAGGTGACATACCTTGGCGTGAAGTTTAGGAGAAACTTCGACGCCACCCCTCACCTGGGATACTTGAAGGATAGGGTGACCCTGTCACTGAACGGACTTGAAAGAATAGGGGGTGCATTCTGGGGCCTCAGGTACCCGGCAATTATGATCATTTACAAGTTAGTGGTCTTGGATATCCTGAGGTATGCATCCCCAGCATGGAGCCGATACCTCACGCAGCTGCAGAAGAGGCGACTGGCTCTGCTGAGAGTCTCGAAGAGCTACAGGACGGTGTCGCATGAGGCGGTGCAGGTGTTGACGGGAGCGATGCCCCTAGACCTCATCCTTAAGGAGGACAATCTGAAATACGAGATTAAGAGGCAGGGGCTAGCAACGCTCCCGAAGGGACTCCGACAGAGGATCAGTGAGACCCCGAACATGTGGAAGAATGTAGTGAGGGAGGAGTCCATTGACGAGTGGAACAGGCGGTGGGTGACGAGCCAGAAGAGCTTTACCGTGAGGAAGTTCTTCCCCACTGTCAAGTCGAGATTGGCGGTGACATGGGTCCTCCCGGACTACTGTCCCCGGGTCTCGCAGGTCCCGACAGGACACGGCGGGTTCCAGGGAATGCTTAGCGAGCATAGGAGAGAGATCGACCCCCGGTGCCCCTTCTGTGGGGTCCCTGAGCCGGCAGAGCATGTTGTGCTGTCCTGCCCCGCGATGTAAGGACACCGTGCCAGGTTGTCAAGGAAAACCGGGATCTTTGCCCTCGCCGAAGAAGACTTCCCTCGTCTCATGGAGGAGCACAATTACCTTTATTTCAGGGAATTTGTGTACGGGTGGAAGGAGGTGGTCGGTCCTGCACACTTCACCATTAGCAGTATCCGACCACCCGGCGAGCCACCAGTCCAGCCACCCGGAGATGAGCCCTACCAGGAGGAGAGAGATGCAGAAGAAGGAGACCGGACGGATGCTTGTTGGCCCGATGCGGACCGGACGGATGTGGCGGACCAGGGGTGCTAGACGGAACCCGGACGGATGCAGACCGGCCAGGAGGCTTAAAAGGTGCTGCCCCATCAGTAAGGTGCACCGGGCAGAACCACAGAATAATTTTATTTATAAAATTGTGTCCCCCCAAATTAATTAGTACCCCCCACCATAATGTATAATAAGACATTTTTAAATAAAGAGTTGTTTTTTGGCAGTGGTGGGCGTGCGTAAACCCAAAGTATCAACCCGCCACTGCCGAACCCCGTATGCCAGCAACGGCAGGTAGGGGAAAAAATATTGCAGGAGTGATTTGTAAGAGGGGTGCGAAGAATTATGCATCTATCGTCACCTTGGATGTTAAAAACGCATTTAACATGGCGAACTGGGCCTGCATATTGGATGCCCTACGGACGATGGTGGTCCCATCTTATCTAAGGAGAGTTATCAACGACTATTTTACAGATAGGCTACTATTTTATGCTTCGGATATTGGTTTCAGGAGGTATAGGGTCACTGGTGGCGTCTCACAGGGCTCAGTCTTAGGTCCTCTCTTGTGGAACGTTATGTACGACGGAGTTTTTAGGTTACCCATGCCGGATGGAGTTACAGTTGTTGGTTTCGCCAATGATGTGCCAGTTGTGGTCGTGGCAAAATATATTGAGGAGATTACCCTAATTGCCAACCAGGCTGTCGCTATTATTCGAAGATGGCTGACTTCTGTGGGGTTGCAGCTTGCTGACCATAAGACTGAGGCGCTCCTGGTCAGTAGCAGGAAGCAGATTTAAACTGGTACTTTCACAGTGGGTAGGCGCGAAATTCGTTGCCAGCCATACATGAAATACCTGGGCGTTCTCATCGATGCACGTCTCCAGTTTAACGCACATAAGCAGTATATCAGCGCCAAAGCGGCAAGAATACTTCATTATTGATTCGCCTTATACCGAATATTGGAGAACCCAAAGAGAGTCGCAGAAAGCTTCTGGCAACTGTTGTCTCCTCAATCCATTTATATGGACCTCCTATCTGGAAAGAAGCCATATCCACCGCATCATACAAGAGACAGATGGTCTCTGTGTATCGAAGAGATTTATTGAGAGTGACAAGTGCGTTTCGGGCTGTTTCTTACGAAGCTGTATGCGTAATTGCACGCATGCCTCCGGTCGAGATGCCAGTGGAAACATATGGTACAATCGTAGTTCTCAAGTATCAAGAGACGAAGGGAGAAAACCACCATCGCAAGTTGGCAAGAGCGTTGTAATTCGGCTAATACCGGAAGGTGGGCCTACAGGTTGGTGTCTGACATAGATTCGTGGTATGATCGTTGACATGGTGAGGTGGATTCACCTTACACAACTATTGTCTGGACATGGATGCTTTAGAGCCTACCAGTACAGAAACAGCAGAGCATGTATTTTTTAAATGTTCCCGATTCACTGACGAGAGAAGGGAATTGGAGCTGGCTTGTAGAAAAAAAGACGACTCCTGAAAATTAGTGAGCTCCATGGTAAAGTCGGATGAACAGTGGGCAGCCGTGAAAAAATTTGCCACAGGGGTCCTCAAAAAACTGAGAGAGGAGGAAAGGACAAGGAGAGAAAATAAGAAGTAGAAGACTGGCGCCTTCTTGAAGAAAAAGAATTTAGACCAAGAAGCTAAAAGACGGAAATGGCCATGAGGCAGCACACAGCCATTCCCCTCCATGAAGTAATGCCTAACGGCGGTCCCGTGGAGTGTGGAAAACAGGTGTAGGGAGGTGGTTTTAGTGGGTAAAAATCTCACACACGGACAGGTACAGGCTTATCCGCGTCTTTTGAAAATTTCCACCTGCCCACGTATATAAAAAAAAAAACCACACACACACATGTATATACTAAACCTCATCATTCATCCAACCATTAGAAATTTAAAAACTTTTAATCATAACACTAATAAATGTTTTCTCGTGGTAAATAAATGCTAAATAAAATATATAATAAATAATAAATTGGAAGGATTGTGCTTGCCAAAATCATTTTTATTTTCATAATTTATTTTATTGTTATATGATAAATTTTTTTATAAATTTTATTTGAAAAGAAAAGATATGACCAGGACCGGGACTCGATCCCGGGTCTCCCACCTCTCCGTGGTGGTGCCTTAACCATCTCGGCCATCCTGGTTCGTTTCTCGGTAAAAAAACATACATTTTTATTTTGTACAAAAACATATTTTTAATGTTTTCAAAATTAACTTTTGTCGAAAGAAACTCTCATCTCTTAGAGTTTCTTTCTTTCTTTGGGTGGTTCGACCATTCTTCAACAAAATTTCTTCTCGAAATAAAGTACTCTATAAAAAAAATGTTGTATTCGAGTGTGCAGGCTAAAATGTGTGTTCTATTAAATATAGAAAAGTTAGCTCAGATACAAACGGGTACAAATCATTTTTAACACTTCAAAGTTTCGAAATGAGGAAAAATATTTAATTCATGGGCTATTAAAAATAAAAAAAATAATATAGTTTGATTATCAGAATATTTTTTTAATTGGAAAAAATAGTAACTATGAGTACACATATTATCGATATTCAACAATTGGTTCGATAAAAGTAGTTGAACAATAATTTTGTGAGGTTAAAAGGTTGTCTTGAATACCACTGATGTTTTTATTGCTATGATTATTTTGGGACCTAATCTTCAAGCTGTGAAGTGTGTGGGACTTAAACAAATATTTGATTTATATGTTTTGAAGAATTATATACAATATTCCAATAAAATATTTTAGAATTTTAAACTTGATGACTTTTGACCTAGCTTGTACTAATCGATCAGGTCTTAAAAATCTGTACACGAAGGACTAAAAGTACAATAGTAGGGAAATGGAACCTGAGAACAGTTCTTGCTCAGACGCTTCTCTATGCCGATGATATTGTGCTCATAGTGGACTCCGTCCACAATCTTCAGCAAGCTGTAGGGGAATGGGAAGTGGAGCTGAAGAGAAAAGGCATGATAATAAATACAAAGTCATGCAAATAGGACGAGAACCTGAAGATGTGCAGATCACTTGCGAAGGATAATTCGTAGAGACAGCAGAAGACTGCACGTACCTACACACACGTACAGTTCTCAGCAGAAATGTTAAAATTCAACAAGAAATATCCAACAGGATAAAAAAAGCGAACAATATTTATTACCAAATCTGCAGTACTGTTGTTGGGAAACGTAAAGTTGAGAAAAACTTCACATTTTTTATGCAATTTACGATCCCACCCTACTATACGGAAGTGAGAGCTGGGTCCTTCTCGACAGATTGAAGAACAGAATCACCGCCTCAGATATGAAATACCTCAGAACGATAGCTGGCCCAATACGGAGGAAATACGTCAGGAAAGCCAGATTAAGAGAGGAGCTAAGGGTGAAACCACTAATTGAAATTTTAGAGAAGAGGCAGTTGAAGTGGTTCGGACATATGAGCCGAATGGATGAAGATCGCGGATCACGCAAGTTCTTCGAAGCTAGACCAACTAGCAAAAGACCAAGAGGCAGGCTAAGGATGTCGTGACTGTATAATGGGGCTACAATATGGTAGAAAAGAAGAAAACTATTGGATTCCAGGAAGACATTGGCGAAAGACCGAGACAGGTGGAACGCTTGGATCGAGGCTCCTCCACGCTGAGAGGCACTGAGGAGGAAGAAAAAGAAGAAGAGAAGATAGTTAACAAGTTCAATCATTGGTCTCAAGAGATCATGTCTTTGAAAATATTAACAAAGGATCATTAGGAGCTTACCACTACTACTGTTAAAAAAAAAGTATTTTTATAATGAATCGAATTGTTTAACACGTTCACGCCGGCGCGTACTACCGATGACCCGCACTAGACCGTCTCATCGGGCAGCGTGTACCACCGGTGGCCCGCAATAGTCTGTCTCATCGGGCGTCGCGTATCACCGGTGTCCCGCCCTAAACTGTCTCATTGGTATATATAATATAATATATTTGCGTACCACCAAATACTGTAGGATTATATTTTTATTTAAGTAAGAAAGTTGGAGATACTGCGTCGTCTGAATTCAAGCGCCGCCTCACAGAGAAAAACATGAAAATCGGCCCCGTAGTGAACGTGTTAAACAAGAAACAAACATTCAGAGAAGCAGCATTAAGGAGACTGTAATGGATTATAACTTACCAGGTTCAAAGGATTCGGAATGGGGGAAACTACGCTTGCCCCACAATCCTTTGAGATTTTGCCAAGCCGGATCACGCTTTCCCCATGAACCTATAAATTAGTATTGTATTAATATTTGTAATAGTAGTTTATAAATATTATACCAATAATAAATAAGTAAGTTTTTGCAAGAGTAATAACCATTTGTGAGTATATAATGCTTAAAAATATTGCAATGTTTACATACACAATTACCTTCTCTCAATGCTGGTAATAATGTAATTTATTGTTTTCCATGAATGTGATTATATGGAAGCACTGCTCTTACCCCGTTGTTAAAGTAATTGCTTGTGTATAGAGATAAGGAAGGAATTTTATGGCTTAAAATGGATCACTAGAAAGTCGTCAGTACCTCTCTCTTTTTTATCTACTCTAGGTACAAGTTACTCCACTTCACTCTATAGTAAAAGTTTTGGTTGAGGTGGAGAAGCGGACCGAATAAGGTAGAGAACGCCATGTTCTCGTAAAACTGGGCATATAGTATTACAGTATACAGTGCCTCCACACGCTTTGAGATACCTTGAGTGCGGAACGGAGAAGCATATTCCAAGACAATGCCCATATATGTATACAAAAAATGAGCGGTGACGAACCTGAAACCAACGGAGGTAAACACTCAAAGCCTGTGGAGAAGCATGGGGATATCCCGGAGGAACGAGACGTCAAAGGAAGGAAGCGGACGCGATGGGGGATTGTCAGAAGATGAGGTCGAAGGAGAAAGACCTATAGCCTAAGCCAGCAGGCGTTGCTCACGATCTCGGGATTGTGTGGGCGGCCGAGAATTTTCGTCCATACATATTTGGCGCCCATAAGGAACATCGGCCCAGCGGCTCGGTAATTTTAAAGAGTCATAGGCCAGGTTCGCGATAATGAAGGAGTTCTTGAGCCAGTACAAAATAAACATTTTTAATAAGCCCGGAATATGACAACGTTGTAGCAGATCAATCGGTCGTCCAGAGGTACTGCGTTCAACGCTTTTGAAGAGTAAAAGGGGGAATCTTCCCAAGACGTATGGCAGTTCCTTCGGGAATGGACCCCAGAGAGCAGAGAGGAAGACGCGGCGGCTGCGGCAAAAGGGACGAGTGAGGTGTCCTCGTCATAAGAGAGTTCGGGGGATGATCGGCTGGTAGGTGGAGGGCATTGATGAAACTATCATTGATAAATGTTTACTGATTATATAGGATAGGCCCTCAGGACTGACAAAAATAGAGTATACGAGGTATGGGAAGGGCCGCCATACCACAGTTATTTGTTCACTACTGGTTGGGGACGATCAGATTTGCAGAGCGTTAAAGGACGTGTCCGAGCTTTGTTCTCCATACGTGGAAGATAAATCTGGGAGCGGAGATCCCAAGGGCAGTGTGTAAATGTTTTAAATATATATTTTGCAATTGAAAGGTGAAGCACCGGAACGTCAAGAAAAAATTAAATGACTCGGTCGCAACAAATTAGGGAGCGTAAACAAAAAATTATTGATGATGGTCAGGGGGTGCAGTCAAAGATAACACAAAATAAGCAGAACTTATTTTTTAATTGTGCCAACGTTTCGGCCTGCGATGTAGGCCAAATAGTGGGTGTGGTGACTTGTCAAACTAACATTTGTCAACTGAGCTTTGGGTGAGAAGTCACCAATTGAATTTATCGTTAGAATTATGCATTCAGCTATTTTCCACTAAAAAATATATTAAAAAACAAAATAAAGTTTAATTTATTTTATATTTATTATTCTTATGATGGTGATAATTTCTAAATATTTTTATTTTGAAGAGCAAAGATTTGTCCAGGCCGGGATTCGAACCCGGGTCGCCCGCATATCTAGCGCGGTGCTCTAACCAACTGAGCTAACCTGGCTCGTAGTATGGCCAGACAAAATTTTAAAAATAAATTTTAGTTTCTTAATTTTGAATTAACTAAATTATTCGCTATGAAAGCAAAAATGTCTTTGGCTTATCAAATCAATTATTCTCCTGTGACAAAAAATGAAAAACTAAAAAAATAGAGACATCTTGAAAATAACTTGGAATTTAATCCAATAATTATATAATTAATTAAATATATATTAAAACTAAAAGAAGTCTGTGAGTCTAGGAATAATCTCCTGGTTCTTGTGGAAAGTCGGTTGTGCACTATGCCGGCAGTTATAGGTGGGCTCTGGGGAAGGCCACTCAGTCCTCATCCTCTCCTTACGCCTCCCAATTTCCTCAGGAATGTGATTCCGATGTCCCAGACCAAAATAAATTGTAATTTTGTTGAGATGAAATGTACAGTAGAGTATCAACAGTGAATGTGCAGTTGAAAAAACTAGACCATGTTGCGGGGAGTCAGTAAAAATGCTGCATCTAGGGCCTCTTCTCGCTCCGTACTACTTAAAGCCGACGGAGAAACCCTCTTTCAGGAATCTACACCACCACCATCTTCTAATTTCCTGCCTCGACCGAGTTCTGCCAATTGGAGTTCTCCTAAAAGGAACGGCAGAATATTCGTACATACTTGACAGTAGCCATGTGAACTTGGTGCCGATTTCACACCTGCCCAACCCACTACCTCTACGTTGGAAACGCGATGATTTGGAATAAGATCCGAAACTTGTGTGGAACTGAGAAAATAGGATTAGATTGATCAATTATCCAATCTTGATTGTCTTATGGTCGAAACGATTCGTGATGCCGAACAACAAAAGGAGTTGACACTCGCATATCACCAAGGAAAGACCAACCACCGAGGGATTAATGAAACAATGGCGGCGTTGAAGCGGAAATATTATAAACAATTGAAGAGGTGATAAGCGAGTGCCAAATTTGTAATACCACGAAGTATGATCGTCATCCCCGTAGGGATACAAATAGAGACATGTACACCTAAGGTACCTTTAACCAAACTCCATGTCGACACTTTTACGTGGCGGGGAATCAAATGGGTGACAGTGTTGGACACTTTCAGTAAGGTAGCCATGGCCCACCCGGCGAAGGAGAAATCAACGGCAGCAGTCAGTAGAGCCCTCTAAACGTGGTTCCAGTTTTATGAAGTGCCTGATATGATTTCCTCAGGCGGGGATAGGGAATGGGACAATTCCCAGCTTCGGAAAGAGATGCAAGATCTAGGCGTCGAATGGCATTGGAATACGCGGAGGCATCCCAAATGTAGGGGGGGGAATCGAAAGGCTTCACAATATTCTAGAGGAACATCTGAGAGTATTTCACGCGGACAAGGGATTGGAAGCAGACGAGGCAATGCCGCGGGCCATAGCGGCATATAACCACTCCATCCACATGGCTACTGGTTTTTCCCCTTTCGAAACCCATTTTGGTCTATATGCAGATGGGGGCGCTACGGTCGTGGACGAAGGCATGGCAGGACGATTGATCGCCAATAGAATAGAGCTCGAGAGAATATGGGGGAAAGCATACGGAAGGATGGCCGCGGAAAAGAGAAAGAGAGTAGCGCGGGAAAACCTGGGAGTAAAAGATGTCACGGGCAATATCAGGATAGGTTGCGTTATGAAGGGCCATTCAGAGTAATTGCTATATATAATAACAATACAGGCATTGTAAGCTATTATGTCTTAAAGTGTAAAATAATTACATTTAATTAATTATTACAATTAATTTAATAAGTGAGAAAGAATAAAAAATTAACAAAAAAAAAAGTGAATTGCCTACAATAACAGTATTTTAAGAACAGATTAGAAGAAAAGAAAGAAAAAAAATTAAAAAAGTTAACAATAATTATATAAGAGAAACGAATTTATGGTCACATATATATCAAATTTATGCCAAGAAAATAACAAATAAAAATTAAACATTTCAAAGATTTACATTTCATCTCTTTTTGTCTTTTTTGTATTTTTTAATATCTATCTATATGACATTAATAATACATATTTAAGTGGTTAAAATTCCTCACACTCATATATATATATATATATATATATATATATATATATATATATATGAATACATAATAACACACACAATAATAACATCATTATATAATATATAATAAAATCATTCATTCATCGAATAAAGAGATTAATGAACATTAAGTCAAAACTGATCCCCTACTATTTTCGATCTTTTGGGAATTGTAGGAATAATAGGTGCTGGAATATACGGGATTTGAAGGTTGGAAGATTATTGGGCTTTACGTTACTTGTCTTTAACGTTATTGCTGAGGAAGCATTTCTTTTTATATTTTTATTTTATTTATTTAGTGTGATATCTGAAGTACTTTTGGAGCTTATGTTAGAGGTGCAGTGGAACAGTTTATTTTCATTTCTCTTATGGTACTTTTTGTAAATTAACTTAGTTGTACATAAATATTTTTTTTATAATAATGCAATTGGGAAAACCACAATGCAAAGCCTTATGTTTCAAAAAATACACCTACTTACCAGTCGACGTTTCGCCTATTCAGGCATTATCAAGACACCAAAAACAAAAAGGGGTTATGTGAATCGCATCTCGAAGAAAAAAGTGCAATACATCCCAACGATCAACAGCCCAAACAGGCTCCAAACATGAGACAGCACCCTACCACCAAGACGTTCAACATACATGGGCTGTTGATCGTTGGGATGTATTGCACTTTTTTCTTCGAGATGCGATTCACATAACCCCTTTTTGTTTTTGGTGTCTTGATAATGCCTGAATAGGCGAAACGTCGACTGGTAAGTAGGTGTATTTTTTGAAACATAAGGCTTTGCATTGTGTTTTCCCAATTGCATTATAATAAATAATAGTGTTTCTTTTTGAGTTTTTGGCTCTATTTTAGTGATAAATATTTTTTGTTAATTGCGAATGATAGTAATGTAGATTAAGCTAGTAGTAAGGTCTTTTATTTTTTTAAATGTAATTAGAATAAAATTCTAGTAATTGGTAATTTCTTTTATTTTTGTGCTCTTTCTCTGCAATTTTTTGTTTTGAGTTTACGAGGATGTGTGCCCCCCCCACAGCCCTGAAGAAGACCTACAACGTAGGTCGAAACGTTGGCTATCATTAAAGTTTTTCTCAAATTACACGAGAAATTCATTCAGTGACCTCTACCCGGACCAATTTCTTTAACAAACAATTACTCGTTTATATTTAGACATTTGTTATTAATACATTTGCATAGAGAAATACAAAATAATTTTGATTTTTTGCAACTGCAAGAAATTGTGCGACAATTTGCAGTACATTTACAAGGCTGAATTAATGACTCTGGTAAAGGCGGCTTAGTCATTTTTCGTGGACGTAAGTCACCATACAACTTTTCATAACCGTACAAACAATAATCTGTGGGGGGTGTAATTGTGTTTGATAAGAATTTTTTTCAAATAAATGTTTGTACTGTAGCCCTTAATAAATGCAAATGCAAAGCATCTGATGTGCATATCACTTTCATCAAATTAAAACCGAAACCTATGTTTTGTGAAATCTTATATCTCAGTTAATCACCAAATAATTTTTTTTTTTTAAAGAAATAAGTGCAAACTATTTCTAACTGTTTCGATTGTTCATTATTTAGGTCAAGGTTTCCCAAAGATATAAGGGCTGTTTGTACAATATCCACTGCGGAGATCCAAGGTAGAGAAAAGTTTACACCCCTCTAGAGTGTCGAGCGTATCGTCAATCATGGGAAGCGGATAACTGTCTTTCTTTGTGACGTTGTTCAGAAGGCGGTAGTCCACGCAGAATCTTGTTGTGCCATCTTTCTTCTTCACCAATACAGCAGGAGACATCCAGGGGCTACTCGAAGGCTCAATGAAACCATCAGCCGTATCTCCTTGATAACCTTCTCGGCGTCCTCCTGTTTGGCGAACGGTAGCCTCCGCGGGACCTGTCGGATGGGCTTTGCATCCCCGGTGTCAATCCTGTGCTGGACGATATCCGTTGCCGTCGGGTAATCATGTTTTTGCGACATGATTCGTCTACAAATCTGTTTAATTCTTCCGGCAGTCCTCGCAGCTCGGTGGTATGACGTTGCAGCTGACGAACCACTGAGGTAGCGGTTGTACATTCCACGACTGGTGTTCCTTTTTTCAGCGTTACTGGGAAGCTGTTCAGGTTCAATAGTAGAATTGGAGTGGTACGTCCGACCTTGATGAGAGACCCTGCTACCGGTACGCCGCGTCCTGTTTTTCTAGCCTTCCAGATTCAAACAGCACACATTGACCCTCAAGTAGATGTCCTTCGACCGTCCCATGCGTCACGATTTGGCTCCGTGGAGGTAAAGTGGTGTCTTCTAGTAAGCGCAGTCGTGTGTAGAGGTCCTTCCCCTGCCGAAGGATGACTTCTTCGTCTCTCAGCGTCATCACACTTCTCGCCATATCCAGCTTGATCCCGTATGCGATCATCAAATCCGTTCCTAATATGGCATCTTCATCGATCTCTGCCACGAGAGCGCAGTGCTTTAGATGTTGACCCCTGATGATGAAGGTGGCAACTGTCTCCTAAGCTGGCTCTCCCGTGGCACTCCGTAATGCCCAAGTGGTTGGTAAGATATTCTCAGCGGGAAGTGTCTTCGAGTTTAAGACTGTCATGGTTGCGCCGGTATCCGTTCACCATCCCGTCAACGTAGAAACTGTTTGTTCTGCTCCCTATTGACGCAACTCTGATGGTCGTCCCGTGGCTTTTGGTGTTACAGGTTGACAGTTACCCCCTTCTCATCAACCCTACTTAGTTTTCCTGTGGCTTTTCTTGCTTCTAGGGTGACCAAGTTGGCCGCAGCTCCAACAGCGTATCTCCTTCTTAAGGGTCCTGAGAGCCTCCAAAATTGTGTCACTATGTCTTCAACGCTAGGGACCTTCAACTCCGCCTCTGCTGCTCGAACTCGTGCATGGCCCCGTACTGACTGTCTCACAGCCTTGAACTCCATGGTCTGAGATAATGCGTCTTCCAAAGTTTTTGGTCGCGCGAGCTTCACTGCTTGTTGCGTCTCTGGGTCCCGAAGTCCACCAGGAATTTTTCGACAGCCAAGCTCTCGTAGAGATCGTGGGTGACAGAAGGGTAAGCATTCCTCACCAGCCGGGCAATATCCGCTTCAAATTCCTGCAATGACTCGTTGGTCTTCTGGATCCTGCTTAGCTGTGAGCGATAAAGCTGGTCCATGTGGCGGTGGCTGAAACGCATCTCCAGTCTTCTAATAAGCACCCCGTAGGTAGACCGCACCGACATGGGCATCCCCTGCAGTACTCCGAAGGGGTCTCCACGCAAGGCCAGGCTTCTCTATCTTGCG
The DNA here is from genome assembly GCA_037127475.1 of Arma custos. Lineage (NCBI taxonomy): Eukaryota > Metazoa > Arthropoda > Insecta > Hemiptera > Pentatomidae > Arma > Arma custos. Next base: position 105,808,249 of record CM073761.1, read on the forward strand.
TTCTCTATTTGATCTGCTTTTTTAATACTTAGCAACGTGCTTGATCTTGGTTATTTCACTAAATCATTTGGTTTATCACAAAATAAACATAACTGTTCGTTTGGACTTTTTTTTTTTTAAATTAATCACTTTCAACAACGTTTTTAAAGTTTTTCAATACATCACACTTTAAACATACACTCAAAAATAACGAAAATCAAATTATTTTATGCCTATACAACAAACATGACTTAATAACGAAACGTTTCTAGGTCGATAGATGCCGTAACACACTGAATACCTAAGCGCGCTATGCTTACAGTTAGCTCGGAGAGGGGATGTGAAATGAGCGGGAAGGGACCATCACAGCTGGTGGCAAGATGTGTTTTGTTATTATTTGGGGTCTCAGGTATAAGAATCCGATCATAGTTGCCGTTCCTCACATTTTGCATACTCAACTACCTATAGCGCCTGCACTAGAAGATAGAGTGGGAAATCCTCACCATAAGGTCCCATGGACCATGTCTTAGTACCTGAGGGTTAAATCGCTTATGTAATTACGATTTGAATAAACAACAGAATAGGGTTGGTTCACTTAAAAAATAAACGACTTAGATGTAAGCATGAATCCTAAGGAACTTACTGACATCCGACTTGTCGAGTCGCATGATGTAAAACCAAATCTAAGCTTACAGAAATCTTCAATGTCTTAAGTACCAATAAAAAAAAATACTTTATATGATTATATATATTTATTAAAAAAATTATCATGATAAGAAACAACTTACCACGGAAGCTTCCCCAATCTGCTGCTCGCTTTCCCCAACCACCATGCAGGGAATCCCAACTCTTTTTCTCAACTTCATTATCTTCATCCTTTATTAACACCCACCAAAAAAATAAATTAAAAAAAAATGTTCTGAAGGTGTATGTATAAGCAATATGAGGCCAATTGAAAAAATATATTAGGCCAAGTACAAAAAAAGCTAATCATAAATAGAATTATTTAATTAGAACTTGAAGATTGGAGATATCAATATAACCCTCAGTATTTTCATTTTTTATTAGCCCAGTTATGAAGACATCAATAATGGAGCCTACGATACAAAAGGTAGTCCAGTAGCAACAGCTATTGGAAATATATCATATTTTTTAAATTGTGTTTATCGTTGCAAACATGCTTTCTGTTAATAATATTTAAGCTGGTTCATTCGATCGGAAAAGACTTGGCAATAAATACTACTAAAGTAAGAAAGTAATTGTAAAAGTCTACTCTATTTGCGAAAATCAAAACAGCTTTATGACTATTCTGTAAAAGGACGTATATGCCTTTGTGGTACTGCCGCACACTATTCTCTCTCCTACTACTGCATATGTAACCTACTTTATTTATGCACTATCTTCTGAAATAATAAAGTAGTCCCTCGTCGAGTGGTGCACCCTGGGTAATGCAAAATGACCTACCATGGGCAGACAAGGGTCAAAACCGTTGAGAAGGTAACTTGTCAAGGGGAAGGAGACCCCAAAATCAAAACCGTGGTACTTCAGGATAGGGGTTGATATATGGGCCAGCACCTCGATCATCATTAAAAAATATTAAACAGCTAAAGAAACCAAACAAAGAAAAGCCGAACTGATTAAAATGGCACGACAAATGCAACGGAAACGGTTAAAGTATTTCGGATGCTGGAAAGATCAAGGTAGATCAACCAAAATAGATGCTTTCCCCATAGAGAATGAACTCAGAAGTAAATGAAAACTTTAAAGGCAGTGCTGAAGAGATTTATAGTTATATAAAAGGAAGAATAAAAAAAGTAGTCTTTGAAGTCTTAGGATTCAAGGACGAAAGGAAGCATGAACACGCCTGGCTTAATAAGGAAATTAGGGAAAGAATTGAGGAGAAAAAAGATGCCTATATGAAATGGTTGAGTTACAAAAGTGATGCAAATAGGAAGATATACACAAATAAAAAGAATAAACTGAATAAGGATATCAGGAAGATAAAAAACGAGCAATGGGAGAGAAATTGTGCGGAAATTAATTAAAGCAAATTAGGATTTGCTCGGTTAGCAGAAGCCTGGTCCATGCTTCAGGCAATGAGAAAGGATATCAGTCATAAAACAACATTAAATATGATAAATATAGAGGAATGGACAGCATATTATAAAGAATTACTAAGCGAAGATAGAAAAGGATTTCAGGAGGAGAATTTGGAGGAGAATGAGGGAATCGGGATGAAGGTGACGGTGGAGGAAGTGACAGAGGAGATAAAATGACTGAAGAATGGAAAGGCTCCAGGACAAGGAGGAATAAATGGGGAATTTTTAAAATACAGCGGCCAAAAATTGAGTAAATTGATAACGGACCTGATTAACTCTATTGGATGCGGTGACAAAGACTCCAAAAGAAATGACACTTGGATATTTAACTTTCATATTCAAAAAAAGGTGACAAAAAGAAATGCTCAAACTATAGAGGAATTTACGTGATAAATTCGATAGTGAAAGTTTTGGGCAGATTGATTAGAAATAAATTAGAAGAAGCAGTGAGACCAGAAGAAGCGCAGTGTGGGTTCACTGCTGGGATATCATGCGTCGATCATATTTTCACAGTTCGACAGCTGTTGGAAAAATTTTAAATGAAATCTAAAGAAATTTGTCTGATATTCGTAGACCTGGAAAAAAGCATACAATAATGTGCTCCAAAAATTATTATGGGGAGCATTCGAAAAGAATTCTATTAACAGACCGGTGATAGACCTTATCAGAAGAATACATAGCAGCAACCATTGTCAAATTAAAATTGGTAGGAATGGGTCACCAGAATTTTCGACTACTAAAGGCTTACTGCAAGGCTTCTGTATGCCATCCTCCCTATTTATAATCTACATTTCAATGGGTTTAAAAGAATGGGATAAACAAATGTTAGCAAATGAGAGTAAGGATAGGTAACAGCCATCTCCATAATCTACTGTTCGCGGATGATCAGGTAATTGCCGCTTAAGACCATGAGGATGCAGAATACATGCTATGAAAACTGTGGGAGACATATGATAGTTGGGGACTTAAAATGGACTTCAGCAAAACTGAATATATGATCAGGAGGACCTCGTTGTTGAAGGAAACGTCATAAAATGAGTAGATAATTTTAAAATTTCGTCTCTGTTATGGAAAAGAGTGGAACATCGGAAAAAGAGATAAAACAAAGGATGATTACAACCCACAAAGCTATTGATTGCTTAACTCGGTCCTTTGGAGCAACAATATGACGAAAGATACCAAGAAGCTCATATAAAAGCCCGTGATTGAAATCATATTGCTATATGGAGCAGAGACAAGGACGATAAGCGCTGCTCTAGGAAAAAAGCTACTTGCTACTGAGATGAACTATCGGAGGAGAGCTGCCAGGGTATCCATACTAGAAAGACGGACTAATGCAGAAATTAGAGAGCTAATGCAAATTCAACAAAACGTTTTCCAAAATATAGAGAAAAAAAGATTGGAATGATATGGTCATCTCAGAAGAATGAAAGAAGAAAGATTGCCCAACTTAATACTCAATTAGAGTGCCGAAGGGAGGACACGGTGAGGAAGACCTCAAAAAAGATGGTTAGAAGGTACTTAGGAAAGTATGAACGGTCATAACCTGAGGGAGGAAGATATACAAGACAGAATAAAGTGGAAACATGAATTAAATGAAATTTTTGGTAGAAGGAAATCCCTCAATCTGAGAAAACTCTTAGAGAAAAAAAAACAAATATATGTTTCTACTCAAAATAAAACCAAATAATACGGTTTTCAGTGAGGATACGATGGACACCAGAGTAAAAATGCCCCTGACAACTTGAAATTCAACTATTAAAACAAAAAGTGTGGTTCCATATAGAAAAAAAAACCTCTGAGTTTCTTTTTAAGGTAATTTAACCTGGCTTAGTTGCTTTCTATCAATCTATATTATTTATTAGATAATACTCACTTATTATTCTTTTTGTTTTAAATGTACATATATTATTTATCACCAGTATTGTTATTATTAATATCTTGTTGTTCTAGTTTGTAATGACGTTTCTCCTAATTGATTTATTAATTATAAAAATATGTCCGTGGACCCTTAGGAGGCGAAAAGAAAGCCAATTACAAACAAAGATTATAATGGAAATCCCAAATAAAATTATATTCTCAATGTATATATATATATGTATATATATATACACACATAAAATAGTATAACATGCAATCACTTCTTATATCTAATACAATTATTCAATTATTACTAATACAAGCCTGGTCTGGGGATATAAAGCGGGGAGCGGGCAGCCAGCGTCTAAATAGAGAGTCTTGAGTGAGTGTCATATCACGCAGACGGAGGTGCGCTTATCGCTACCCCCACCCTCAACATTTCATCTCCCACTCTATTTTATTAGACAATAGTAAACATTTAAAGTAGGTCTAGACGAAGACATAAATTGACCTATGTTATAATTATTCATACAGTCGAATACAAACTCGCAAGTACGTTCCTACATTCTTATGTTTCTAAGGTACATAGGTGAACGGTGAAATATAACAATTTAACAATAAACAATATTGAATACGTAATTCCTATATAAATGCCTCAAGACGTAATTTAAACTCCATACATTAAATAATACATACTAATCAATTCATATAATTTTACTTATCAATACTCATACATCTAATCAATTCATATTATTATACTAATCAATACTCATACATTTAATATCATCCTATCATTATACATTTAAATAATACATAATATATATATGTGGATGACTCATCATTTAAATAATTTCTAATCATGCATTAAATAAAATCACTATATGTGGATCACTAATCATTTCAATCATATATAATATATGTGGTCACCACATTACCCCCCCCTCTTAATAAAAAAAAATTGATGATTTCAATTTTTGATAGAACCTATGCGACGAAGAATAATATAAATTGGGCAGCAACCAAAAATCGATGTGCAAATTGTCTATATTCTATAAATTCTATATCTATGCTAGACACACACACCAAAAATATGTATATGTATATCATTCCAACATAAAAATTTATTTAATCATGTAGTCAGTGTGTGTCACTATCAAGGGTGGATGAGGGTGGAACGTGGTGTCCTGCGCCTACCAAAGGAAGGGTAGGAAGGTGGCTACAAGATCTATCGTCCGGCACCATCTTCCAGAAGGATCAGGCCAACAGGATTAACCTTATGAATATACGGGTTACGCCATTCATTCAGTTAGCCTGTGCCATCTTCAGGAAAGGACACAAGTATTCCACACACCCTTTCCACGTCACTGAAGGGACCCAAGGTCATATTAATAATCAAAATACAGGAACAAGCACATCGGAGTAAAATGTGGGACCCTTAATTAATGGAAACTAACCATAAAAATTTCTGCCCATTAAATAAAATGTATGGGGGTGTAAGTGGTAATATGTGGTGATTTCTAATTATTATTTGATTTATATATACATATCAACCACAAAACACAAATTATTCTAAATTAATTTTGCTTAAATTATCTTAAATCTAGAGACCACTCGCACATTTTTAACACGAATTAACTACTGAATTAAAAATCAATCATCAAAATTTTTCTTTACAATATAAGGTCTCTATAGTTAACTCGAAGCTTATTTCAACAATATAAAGTATCCGTTCACCAAATTTTAATCAATACTTGTATACAACTCAAATTTTCAACTTTATTCCAAATTCCAAATATTCATAAATTCAATTTAACGTTATTCAAAACTTCCACTAATTATATTATTCAGTCCTCTATTTCATTTCTATCTTTTTTTTTTATTTAATTAACCTTTAATAGTTAGTTATTTTCTTACTACTGAAACAAAAAAACATCTACATAAGTTGATCTTGCTTTTGCCAAAGCCAAAAATCAATTTAAATACATGTGGAAAAAACTTCAGTCTCATATTTTATTATTTTCTCATCCTTTTTTATTTTTTTATTTTATGAGGACTCTCTTATAATTTAATTTGTTTATTATCTTTAAAAAAAAATTCACATATTATTTTCAATCAATTTCCCCCCAAAAAATTTCACAATTGTTTTACTCTTATCAATTATTTATAATTAAAAATTATTTTAAACATTCCCCATATTAATGATTGAATTTATACAAATACAAATAATTTTAAAATACATGGATCTTCTTGATGCGAAGTGTTGCTCGTTGATGTCCAGTCTCGATGTTCTCTGGATTGCAGTTTTCTTTTTTGAGATGTTACTCGAAGATCTCTGGATCGCAGTTTAACGAGATGCTGCTCGAGATCTCTGGAAGATCTCTGGAATGCAGTTTAACGAGGTGCTGCTCGTGATCTCTGGGTGATCTCAGGAATCGCAGTTTAACGAGGTGTAGCTCGAGCATTGCAGTGTTCTCTGCAACACACTCGAACAATGTTCTCTCGATGTGGAATATAAACTTTGATAACTTTAAAATTATTTGTATTTGTATAAATTCAATCATTAATATGGGGAATGTTTAAAATAATTTTTAATTATAAATAATTGATAAGAGTAAAACAATTGTGAAATTTTTTGGGGGGAAATTGATTGAAAATAATATGTGAATTTTTTTTTAAAGATAATAAACAAATTAAATTATAAGAGAGTCCTCATAAAATAAAAAAATAAAAAAGGATGAGAAAATAATAAAATATGAGACTGAAGTTTTTTCCACATGTATTTAAATTGATTTTTGGCTTTGGCAAAAGCAAGATCAACTTATGTAGATGTTTTTTTGTTTCAGTTGTAAGAAAATAACTAACTATTAAAGGTTAATTAAATAAAAAAAAAAGATAGAAATGAAATAGAGGACTGAATAATTTGACTTCATTCTGAGCTCTCCTAGCTGCCTCTTGTTTTATTCGCCCTGAAGATGGCCTACATTGTAGGCCGAAACGTCGGCACATAATAAATAAGTTTTTCTTATTTTGGTGTTTTCTTTGACTGCACCCCCAACTATTTCTTCCTTAAATTTGATAACTTATGTCCTTTGACAATATGAAATGCCCGCAAACAATTTTAAATTATTTGAACAATATATTGTACATAATCATAATAATCACTTAATTAATTTAATTTTTTCTACACCAATTACTAATTCATAAACATAATTTATACGTGTGCAATAAAAATATCATAAATTATATCCATAACATACTTAAATATCACATTTCGAAGAAACTTGGCCATTATTATTTTTCACTCAGTCGCCCCAAACAAATATCCATAAATTTACCGACATAAATCACAAATTCCTTTCATACAACATATATATACCATATAACATATTCTTTCTTTAAACAAATCAATTATACATATATATATATATATATATATATATAGAAAATTAATAAAATAAATCAAAGTTACAAAAAATAAAAATATATATAATACTTCTCTCAAATAAAATTAAAAAAATAAATCATCTCTCATCTTGTATGATAATCCTCTTACAATAGATTATATATATAAATATATATATTAAAATTTTTTTTTTTATAATTTTAGTTTGTTTTTTATCTAGTAAAGCTATCCCGTGAAGAAGACCTGCAATGTGGATAGAAATGATGGTTCTCAAATAAATAGTTCAACTCTATTTAGGAAATCTTTTCTCTATCCTCCCGGACCATTTTCCTCCCCGAAAAAAATATTTCTCTACTGCTTTAGAATAAACAAAATAGATCACAAAGTTATGTACAAAGAGCTTTCACAATATCTGGCATAACGGGCTAATATACAAACTGACTCTGAATAATTTCCCGCCATATCTAATAGCATTAATTAAATCATACTTAGCAAACCGCACAATTAAACTCCACTGTACGTACACTTACTACCGGACTCCCACAGGGCGGGATTTTATCGCCAATGCTCTACAGTATTTATATTAATGATATACCGAATACATTCAAAGTACAATACAAATACAATACAATACACGAGGGCAATTCAGAAAGTAAGAACGTTTTGGAATTTAAAAAAAAACCAAGTACAAGAAAAACATTAACAAAAACGGACACAAATTTTACATGAACTCTAATTTTATCAATGTTATGACACAATATGTCTATTATACCATTTAATGATGGTATGATTTCCACCTTAGATTGTACCATAGCGCTTTAAAATGTATTCGTATTAACACCTCCATCCGCAAAGTAAAAAACTTGATGATTTGGCCTAGCCATTTTCGTTTTCAATTTATTCTAAGGGTGTATATTAATACAAAAAACCTTTAGTCCAAATTCATATATTATATAATTTTCTATAGAAGTTTCGACCTAAATGGTAATTTTCAATATATAGGTTTTGTGATCAACAGAGTATAAAAACTCTGTCTGCAAAAAATCAAAAAGAAAATTCAAAAATCATAAAATTTAAAATTATAAAACATTTTTTTATATATAAAACAACAATTTTCTTATCGCTTAAAATAGTTACATAACTATACATAGTATCGTTAATATGTATATCACAATTATTATAATTTCCACATTGTTATTTTCCTTACAATAGTACACAATGGATACCTTTTTCAGCAGATTAATAGGTTGCATATTAAAACATTAGCTGGGTATGTTGTATCCCATAGTCAGTTGCTATACTAATTGAGTGGAGCTGGTACTTTGGCCAGTCCGGATTAGTAGATGATAATAATGGATTATTATATTTTATTTATCACGTATTAATTCTTACCTTAAGTAAACTAAAACATTAGAGGTATTTTTTATATATAAAAATTCTTTTTATTATAAATATTGATGATTATCTACTAGTTCTATTTTATATATATCCTAAAAAATTATTTGTTTAAAATTATTGTATTTAATAGATAGATTTAAGGATAAGTATATGGTGTGTTAAATGGTTAAAAGACTTTTATTTAAATTTTATTAATATTTTAATGCATACTTAGGGAGCTGATAATTTGCAGAAAATAATTTTTATTTTTTTGTTCATTTAATTTTTTAAAAATGGAGGAGTAGTATTTTGACAATTGTCCTCCTTCTTTTTTATCATTTACTATATTAGTTATGTTATCTGTTATATAAAGTGCTTCTAAGCATTTACGTTTTATTGTATTACTCTCCCTATGTAATATTTTAGGTCTGTCGAAATTAAACATATGGAGTTCTGTTTTACTATGGTTAGATAATGATGTGTTATTTTTATATATAGGTTTTAGGCTGTTTTTGTGGTAATAGAATCTATTTTTAAGGTGTGTACTAGTTTTTGTTGCAATTTTCACAATTTATGTTATATACTACATTTTTGTTTTCTAGTAGTGGGATTCTGTCTTTTTGATTATTGATTATGTTTTTAATAGGGTTTATGGTTTTGTGTGCAAATTTGATTTCGGGCATATCGTAAATTCTAAAAGTTGATGCTATTGTTTCCGACAGTCCTTTTATGTATGTCAAGGTTTTATACATTTTTTTGTCTGGTATTATTTCTGATGTTGTGGTTTTATCTGAATTATGTGTTGTTGTATTGTTTATGAAAGGAGTATGCTTGTTTTCTATTTGGAAAACGTTTGCAATTTTATTTTGAGTAGGTTTAGTTGTTAAGATGCTATTACTGTTTATTATGTTTTGATTATTAGATATAGGTTTTGGGTTATTTTTATTGTTGTTAAGTCTGTTATCAGTTAGCATGATATGTTCATTTTCCCTTTCATTTACATTATTCGTCAATTTAATTTGTTTATACTATAAATTATTAATTATAGTTATGTAACTATTTTAAGCGATAAGAAAATTGTTGTTATATATATAAAAAAATGTTTTATAATGTTAAATTTTATGATTGTTGAATTTTCTTTTTGATTTTTTGCAGACAAAGTTTTTATACTCTGTTGATCACAAAACCTATATATTGAAAATTACCATTTAGGTCGAAACTTCTATAGAAAATGATATAATATATGAATTTGAACTAAAGGTTTTTTGTATTAATATACACCCTTAGAATAAAATATATCTGAAAAGTCCAGTACCCTAGAAGATTGTTTTTAATTTAGTAATTTTATGTAAACTCGGTCAGCGTTCTGCGATTTATATATATATCGTTGTAGTTAAATCACAGATATTGTCAACTACAATAAAATCAAAAGCAAATTAACACAAATATATGAAATATATTATAATTGCATATTAGACTTAATAATTTGATTTATTTCCTACTCATTTTTATATTGTAAATTCATGTTCATTAACGATGATGCTGTCCATTAAAGATTCTTAGCTTTTGTGAATTATTAAGTTTAAAAAATGTATAACCTAAATTTATTTTTCAACTTTTGGCCGATTGTCGGGCTTGTGTGGATCCTTTTTACTAGTTCCCCTTTTATACTTGAGCCTAAAATTGTTCGGTTTCAAATCTACCGGTTTCAATGGTTCAATGGTCGCCCGGGCTAAACCCTGGTTCATAGTAATCTTGTATAATAAAATTCGTTTGTTTATCTTGAATAAATTTACTATAGGCATTAACAAATATTTATAAAAACATTTATATTTATTGATGCCTGAATTGGCAAATATATTTTCACATAATTGGATTTGTTGTCTATATCAATCATCTCTTTATTAATAAAAGTTGATAGATCAATTGCAATTGTTCAGAATTTGAATATCGTAACGATTGACCGCTTTCTTTCTCTATATTAATCTAGTAGTCAAGAAACCACGATAGCGAAGAAAAACTGTAAAAATTGATCAAAATCCCTTTATATTACATTCTCAGTGAAAGGTTTATTTAGAGAATCTATTCTTTTTTTCAAGGAGCTGACCCTGGGAGCAGAGTGGGTGTTTGCCAACGATCTGGGGAAGCAGGCGGTCTACTCAACGGGACAGGGGACTACATCCTTTACGATGAGAGCATTCGACTAAACTCAATTTTGTCAACATTATTTACTTATTGGAGAGCTCCTCCTTCAACAGACAACTTTATGTAGCGGTTTGAATTCATTTCACAATGTTTTGCCAAAAGTTGCCAATTTCTTTTTAGTTCGTTCTAGTCGCGATGTGTGTAGTTGAGAAACCTCCCTAAATATAATAGTAAAGGGGATACAATTACAGTAACACTTGAGAGACCAAGACCGTGAGATCTAGGTCAATCTTTTTAAAAGAAGAAAGATTTGGGCAATTGAAGTAACTGATAAGCTTACCAATAATGTTTATAAAAAAAGGAAGAATAAAAAAAGTTTGAAGCTATATAGAATGCTACTATAAAATAAAAATTTTATCGAATGGTACCTTAAGGACACGAGCTGATAGAAATGTTCGGGTGTTTCTAATTAATTGATTGTGTTACGGTTAGAGAGAGAAGAACGAGCAGAAGGGATTAACTTCTTAATCTCGTCGGCTGGAGAGATTAAGATTGTATTAGAACCATCTCGAAGATCCTAGAACGGCCTCCCCTTCTAATATAAACAGAAACGGTTTATTTCACTCCCAAGAGTGTCACAGTTCACTGACACTAGTTTATCACACTGCCTGCTTTACTACTGAATGCCCTCTAGGCGTTTGCGAGCCGGTATATATAGGCAGGATCAAACGTTCTAGACAAACGGGAGTGGGGGAGGCCGTTCTAGGATCTTTGAGATGGTTCTAATCCAATCTTAATCTCTCCCGCCGACTGGCTTAAAACGTTAATTCCTTCCACCCGTTTTTCTCTCTCTGACCGTAACAATATGTTATAAGGGGTCAATACACATTGCAAGACGAAAATTTTGCCAACACAGAGTAAAATGAGTTATAATAATAAAACTCTAAATGTATCCAATTATTAATCATTTCTTATAAATTAAACTTCCTAGCGTAAAAGCGAAAAAGTTGGATCATCGTTATATTCTGGACTAAATGAATACCAAACATATAAATTGGGTCATTTTTACAACATATATCATACATGTAACATTTATATGGGCGTATAAATTTAAATGTATTTGTAAATTTAGGTTGTATGGAATATATCTTTCCTTGATGATACTGTTACTTATATATAACTGAATTACGTGTATCAATTCAGTCATCAATACTGTACCGTTTCAAGGACAACTGCTGTACAGCGAGGTGATTTGTCTGAGACCACGCTCAACCGCCAGAATTTCCCCCTTATTTTTGGTACCCACTTTACAGATGCTAGATGAACCCCGGGGGATTTCCATGCCGAAAAGAATCCCCGGCTATTAGCACCGCAAGTTCGCTCTCTGCCACTGAACCACCCCCTCACTGTAAATAATAACAATTCTTTCTCGGAAAGATTCTTAACTCAACATACGTTACATCTAATATTCTGTTGTGAATATATAGTTAGTCGTGGTGTCCACAACTAGAGACCAGCAGCACTACTTGGAGGTGACCAGTGATTTAAACGACGTGAGGCCTTGAATTCGCAAGATTTGTGGACCCATCCCTGATGAAGATAATTAAAAAAAAGTACTTAGACCTTTTTCACTTTTAGATGAACATTAAATTTACATGGTTGCTTATTAGCCTCATTACTCATATCTCATTGTCCTAGTCCATATATTTAAAATAATACCGTTATGCTATTTATAATTTCAAATTCCCTACTTTTGTGTCCTACCCTATTTTTATATTTATTTTATCTCTTGTACTATTAAAAAAAAAAATACCTATATCACAAAAAATCATTAATTTCAGTGTATTTCTCATTATGTTTCGCCAATTTTTCTTCATTTAAGAATCTCTTATGAGATTATTTGTTATTACTTTCTTTATTATTTAGTAGATAATACTCGCAAATTATTCTTTCTGTGTTTATATTTATTTACATAGTTTTGCATCATTGTTATTTCTCATAACCCATTGTATGGATAATATAATATTGTATGGATAACATCCCATAGCTCGCATATTTCAGACAATACCTTAACTTTATTTTATAATTTAAATCACCCCACCCCCCTTTGTATCTAGTTTTCTACTGTATCGTTCTGAAAATATTTTTTTATTTTTTTTTATCCTTTACAATTTCTATTTATCATTTTAATTTGCTTGAATAGGGGGTATCTAGCGTTGGCTTTCAAATAAATTGTTCAACCATATTTAATTATTTGAGAAATTATTCCTCTGACCTCTACCTGGAAAATTTGCTACCTAAATTACTTCTGGTTTACATCTTACCGGACCGGTTACACACCGGGTAACGGTGACTCCTATCACATAGACGAAAGAGGGGGGGGGGGTTATTGAGGATGTAACTACAGTTACAGAAGTAATTAAAAAAAAAATTGTAAGTAAAATAAAAATAAAACTTTGAAGGATTTTACTTTTTCAATTATTCAGTTATTATTGTGGGATTACAGAAGTAAGGGTCAATAACGCCAAAAACACTACAAATAAAGTGCAAACACAGTTATTTTAATGAATAAAAGGTACAATAAAATGACAAACCAAAACGTAATACTGTTTATTTACAATTAATTATATTACTATAGCGGCAGTAGTGGCATCTAGCGGCAACAATAAGATCGCAAATGTGAGAAGAACAATTTAGACAATACTTAGAATCTAGAAGTAAAGTCTGGATGGGTCTAGAAAGTTCCCTATGCAATTAAGTGTAGTAAGTTATTGTAACCAATAAATAGGGCTACTTGTATTTAAAAACTACTTCTTGATTGCCTTTCCCAAAATAACATTTATAACTTCCAAAATATCATTTATAAAAAGATATACTGAAAATATAGCACTGAAACTGCTCCTTGATCAAATCGACCATTTCAAACTTGACACAGTTGCCACCCAGGAAATCAGGTGGACTGGCCAGGATACTCTCGAGAAAAGGCAACACACATATACTACAGCTGCAGCGATGCCCTACATGAATATGGCGTAGGATTTGTTGTTAGAGGGCGATTTAGGCAACTGGTCATTGGCTTTAAGGCTGTAAATCCTCGCATCTGCGTGTTTAGGATTTGTGGTGAGTTCTATAACTATAGTATCATTAGTGTGCATGCTCCCACAGAAACTTCAAGTGAGGAAGATAAAGATTCCTTTTATGAACAGCTAGAACGAACTCTTGATCAGTGCCCAAGGCACGATATGAAAATAATCGCTGGTGACTGTAATGCAAAATTAGGGAAAGAAGAGATTTATTTCCCAACCATAGGAAAGTACAGTGTCCATGAACAATCCAACGAAAATGGGACAAGGCTTATTAATTTTGCTGCTTCCAGGGATGTGATCATTAGAAGTACCCTCTTAGTACAAAAGGATATTCATAAAGGCACCTGGACCATACCAGATAGATGTCATGTTAATCAAATAGATCACATCTTAATTGATAAAAGACATAAATACATCCTTAAAAATGTGAGGACATATCGAAGCGCCAACGTGGAATCGGACCACTTTTTGTGATTTGCCCACATCACTCCTAAGCTCTCCTTCAAAAGGTCTGGAGGCCCAGCTATAAAACCTAAGCATTATAACCTAAGAAAGCTACATGAGCCAGATACCAAACAGTGGTACATAGAGCTGCTAGATGAGAACCTCCGTGCCAATACTATGAGTACCGTAAACATAGAATCACTCTGGACCAGCTGTGTGGCTGCAATGCGTGAGACGGCGGATAATGTGTTGGGAGCGAGAAAAAAGGAGGCAAGGTCACCATGGCTCGACGGAGAATGTGAAGCAGCCACTAATACAAGGAATATATTTTTGCAAAAATATGCTAACAAAAGCCTCTCGGAGAGCTGTCGAGGAATATCAGAAAAAGAGGAGAGAGGAAAAGCGACTCCATCAAAGAAGGAAGAGGAAAAGGGAGAGAGCTAAACTGAAGAGAGCTGTAAACCACTGGAAGGAGAGGCAATCAAGGGACTTTTTCAGGAACATCAATAGTAGGAGAAGACCCCGAACTACTGTCCCGGAAACTTGTAGAGACAAGAGTGGGAACATAGTTGCCTGCAAGGATGAAGTCCTATTGCAATGGAAAAGCCACTTTGAGGAGTTTCTCAACTCAGCCCCTTGTGGATCAGACACAGGAGAAGACCTGAAAGCAGGGAACCAGGAATCTGACCTTGAACCACCTGATGATGAGGAGGTGATGGACGCCATTAATCGGCTAAAAAATAATACGGCCTTTTGAACTGATGACCTTCCTCCCGAACTTTTCAAGTACGGAGGTGGGGAGCTGATAAAGAGGTTTCAGAATCTTCTCTTAACCATTTGGGAGAAAGAAGTTTTGCCGGAGAATTGGAGAAAGACAGTTATATGGCCTATTTTAAAAAAGGAGACAAACTTCACTGTCAGAACCACAGGGGTATTTCTCTTCTTTCTTGTGGATATAAGATCCTGGCTAATATCCTGTTTCAGCGTCTTCTACCCTTTGCAGAGCAGAAACTTGGTCCATATCAATGCGGATTTAGACAGGGAAGTTCTACAACAGACCAAATATTCTGCCTCAGAACAATTCTTGAAAGAGGAAATGAACACCAAAAACCCACGACCTTTTCGTGGACTTTAAGGCGGCTTATGACAGCATTAACCGGGAAGAACTGTATAAGCCACTTGAAGTATTCAATATCCCGAATAAGCTAATACGCCTGGTGACGCTGACCATGGGTGGTGTGAAGTATACTGTGCAGGTCGGTGGGCAAAGGATGCAAGAGTTATCTTCAAGAAAAGGACTTCGCCAAGGTGAATGTCTCTTGTTTAACTTGGCACTTGAGAAGGCAGTTAGGGATGCTGATCTGCAAACTAGCGGGGTTGTTTACAACCGTATGGTCCAGCTCTTTGCCTATGCAGATGATGTGGACATAGGTGGTAGGTCGTTTCAGTCTGTGAGAGAGGGTTTTTTTGGCTCTGTTGGATGCCGCCAGAAAAAAAATGCCGCCGGGTTAGAGGTGAATGTAGGAAAAACTAAGTACATGGCCACAGGAGAGGACCCACAACCTGGCGAAACCATCAATGCTGCCCCCTTCAACTTTGAGAAAGTGGTCCGATTCACATATTTAGGGTCACTGGTCACTCAAGATAATGCACCTGAGGATGAAGTGAAGAGAAGAATAATGATGGCCAACAAGTGTTATTTTGTCCTCCGCAAAGAGTTTACCTCCCGCCTTCTATCACGACAGACCAAGCTCCACTCCATCTGTACACGACATAGATCTGCCCAGTCCTGTTGTATGGATCTGAAACATGGACGACAGGAAAAAGAATCGAGCAGGACCTGTTAGTTTTTGAAAGGAAAATCCTCCGAAAAATTTTCGGAGGAGTTCAACTCAACGGGAACTGGAGAAGGCGAACGAACAACGAAATATATGCAATAATTAATGAAGAGGATGTTGTTTTGACAATGAACCTTGCGAGATTGCGATAGGCTGCACACGTGGCTAGGATGGAGAACGAGGCAATACCTAAGAGGGTTTTGACTGAACCTCTTCATGGCACTAGGAGAAGAGGGAGACCGAAGTTGAGATGGTCGGATGGTGTGGCGAGAGATGCCAGAGATGTCCTGGGAGTGAGGAACTGGATGGCAGCTGCGCAGAACAGAGATGACTGGAGGAGGCTGGGGGAGGAGGCCAGGACTCGTAACCGAGTTGTAGTGTCGAGTTAATAATAATTAAAACTTTAAATAAACTTTAATTAAAAATTATTTGAAGCTACATGATTTTTATAGTATAATACATATTATACCTATATTACATATTACATATATTACATATTAGGCTCCTGTCTACTCTTTTATGATAGTTAAGAATCTTTATTGGACCATAAGTTTTAATTGTGATTATATGTTTACGAACATAAAAAAAAAACATGTACCACTACAACCCGTGAAGAGTCTGAGGTTCAATACAAAGAAGAGACTGTACTGTTTCATGGATAACAGTTCTGCAAGGAGGTGACTTGTCCTAGGTCACGTCAACCGCAAGATTTTTTCCAGATACTTTTTAGAGGCTGGGTCAGCCCCAGGAGGGTTCAAAATCCTATATGATCGATCTCCGGCTGCAAACAGACTAAATAAAAGTTTTGCCCGCAGCGGGATTTGAACCAGGATTTCCGGCATGACATCTCAGCGCTCTACCACTGAGCCACACCGCTCCCTTTTACGAACATAGATTTTTTTTTTTAATTCAAGAGTAGCAATATTTTTTTCTTCAAACGTTTGTCATATATCTCTTATGTTTAATTTTGTCGTAATTACTGTTTATCTAAATCACTCCATTAATATTCGATTTTTATAGCACCATCTTTTCAAATTTTGATGAGTTCTCCAGTGTGCCTAGTGTACTGACCACCTGTCACATGAATTCCCAATCCTTACCTGTTCATTTTGAAGAATTCCATCAATACTTTATCTACAACTTTGACCACACTCTTGGAGGCTCCGAAACATAGCTACATCACTAAACCTCTTCTATATCCTTCTCTGATTAATCATTTCTGCGCCATAACCAGATAAACCTGCATGGTGGCAATGTAGCTCCCAACGCCTAAACATCCTGAAATTCTGGATCCTACAACGAACACACTCGCCTGCATTTCGTGGTATATCGCTCTCCTTCGGTTATTAATGATTCAACCCCTGAATCAATCCTCCATAGGTATATTCATCTACATATCCTCATCTGGGATGGCTCTTCCCTATCCTCATTAAAACACCCTATTTTCTAGCATCTCCTCAATTCCGAAAACAAAGCTCTCGAAGCAAGTAAAATTATTCAATTAAAATGATCAGAAGTAAATATTATACTTATTGTTTAGTTTCTCTCCTGATTTTTTTTTACATTTTAAGTTTTTTTTTTGTTACTGTTGTTCCTCGTCATCGTTGTATGCCTTCGCCAATTGTTGTATCTTAAAATAAAGCATGCATTTGATATTAAAGAATAACTGTATTGAATAACCTAGAAACAAGATCAAAGGCAACTACATGGCAAGTATATGTACACAGAACGACTGCCATGGCGTATGTGGAAACAAGTTCTGAATAATGGCGCGTCATCTGCGCAAGCGTGAACCGGTGGTGGGGTTATTTGAGACTTCTTATAACGAACGTAACATTTACTTTTGGGTTTTTTTCTCGAGAACAGATTTTTTAGTTTTTAGGCTTTTTTTTTTTACTAAATAAATAAATATAGTCAGATTTTTATTAAGTAGCGTTTAGGCCTGATGTATATTTTTTTATACATAATAGTTATTGTAAAGAGATCTAGTCCCAGCATTGAATTTTTTTTTTATATATCTTTATGTATCTAATATTAACTAGATTTCATTTATCTTTTGAATAAAAACTAGAAAAGTGTAAATACATCATATTCAGCTCGGTGTCCTTAACTATTCCTCTTGGTTTTTGTTTTTTGTGTAAATCTATTCAACATTTATTTATGGAAGAATAGGTATAATAATTTTATTTATTGAGGCGATTTCCTCTATAGCCTATAGTCTATCGAGATTGCTATCTTTATTCCTTATTTTAAAGAAGTCTACATAGTCTTTAAGCTATTTTTTCTAGGGCTCGTTCCATTACCTCAACCAGCATCGATTTTATTTTTACTTTGAGATATCAATTATAGTTTTAGAATTACAATTCACACAAATAGAAATAGCCATTTTATTATTATTGTGACAATAATGTCAAAATTTCAGTTACTACTTATTCTGATTTCATTTTTTCATTTGACACCTTTGACGTAAAATTTAATCACTAATATTTTCTGTAAGCAAAGGTTATTTCCTTGAAGAGAAAGTGGTAGAGTATTAATCACAACCCAGCCACCCCTTCGACCTGATTAATTAACTAACTTTGATAATTAAAAACTTTTTTTTTTTTATAAATCTTTTTTACAATCTACATATTACAAACCACTTGGGAAAAATTCAAAACTGGATAATGGACAGTAAATGAACATTTTAAAAATATTTTATAACATCAGGTTAATCGTGCGTGTTTAGAGAGTGAAAATATAATAAAAAATATCTGTAGGAACGAACAAGTGGTCCAAAACCAATGTTCCTATTATTTTTCTGGCCATTTGTTCATTAAACACTTAGTTCTACATTTCTTTTGAAAAAACAAATATACTGAATATAAAATTCTTTATAAATAACAAATGTTATGATAGAAATAGATAAGAATCCAAAATATGATCGATTTAATTCAGAAATAAAATAGCGAGTTATTAATTTTAATATAATTAATTAATACTATTAGTAATATCAATTGCAATAACAATTTTGTATTAATTTAAATCAATTAACATAGTAGTGATGACAGGAATTCTTTTTTAACACCATGAAATCAAGATGCTAAAAAAAAAAACGATCCAAATCTTGTTTTTTTTTTGTCTTGTCCAAAACCGTCTCTCATAACCTATTAACTAACTGCATGCAGTATTCCATGGCCCATTTTCGTTATTTTGTTGGTGTAGGGCTTGGGGAAATGGAGAAATTTATGTTTGCTTGTTATTGTTTAAACGCGTAAAACTACTTTTTTATTTTTTATGTAGTTTAACTCACCTCGGTTGCATTACTTGACCATTCTCCTTTGATCACATCTGAAAGGTATCGGATGGGATGGGATGGGATATTGTCATCTTTAATTTGTTAATCTTTATGGTTATTATATTACACTGTATGTTTTATTGATAGTTTTACTGTTTTCCTTCATTTTTAATATTACTTGTAAGATCAAATCAATTAAAGTAGGAATTTAAAGTATTTCTCTCAAGTTTTTTTTTATTATTACTTATCTTTATTATATAGCTGTTGGAATAATAAAAATCTTTACACATATTTATAATTTGAGGTTGTGTGGAATTCAGTTCTCCTTATTCAATTGCCGATATAATGTGTTTCAGAAACCATTATATCCGGCTAATCTATTATTTATATATACCTCAATTCTGTTAAAACCGTCTTTTATTACTTAACTCACCCAAGATGCCTATCAAAGTGTTTCATTACCCTTTTTTGTAATTTTGTTTGTTTCGGTTTGAGAGGTTCCAGGTTGTTGTTTTTTAGTTGTTTAAAGGCTTAAAACCCTTAGGTGATTAGTGGCTATGGGGCCGTTCAGAAAATGTTTGCATATATTATTAATCGGTAATAGACCCGCGCAAAATCAGTACCCCCTCCCACACACACACACACACACACTCAAACACGCTCAAACCGAAAGCTAGAAACAATTTGAGCTACAATTGATGCAGTAGGCGGTACCCTTTGAAACAAATGAAGGACCAAGGCGCTAGCAATCATTTCCCCAAGTTCCTTTGATAAATTTAGGATTAGTCCTCTTTTATTTATTGTTGATGGGTAATAATTACATTCTTAAAAAAGTGTTTAATTGCTAAAATGGCATTACAATATTGTTATGAAGGAGGTGGCTGTTTTTTATAATATATGATTGGTGGCCGAGTGGTCCAGGGCAACCTCCTCTTTTCATCCTTATTGTATTTTTAATACTTTTAGTTTACTAGGCTGGCTTTCTTCCTTCATGGCTCGCCATTTCTCTGAAGTTTCCATTTTAAGGGGTCGACTCAGTTCTGATGGAGTGAGAACCGTAGTGTCTGATCTCTAGCTATTAATGCCTATGTGACCAGGGATCCTCATGACTTAGCCTATTCTATGAGTCTTGTAAGATGATATTGGATTCTAATAATAAGTGGGTAGTTGGTGTAGAATTCATTCAAAATCTCATTCATCCGCTAAGCTTCCTTGCGAATATCTCAGTATGACTATAGTCGTTTAAGTTAATGATATGCAGATATGTAGGGCTGAAGATATCGCGAGAATTTCAATAAACTGAAGCTAATTTATGTAGTATAAATTTGTGTATTAAGTAGCGAGAGGACGAAGCCGTTGAGTTTTCGGTTTTGGATCCACCACTATACATTAAAAAATGATCCCCTACTTTTGGAGGATGCGAGACAACCGCTATTTATATTTTGAAAAACTGGTAGTGTTACAGCAAAATGGGAAAGTTTTAGTAATATAGCAGGTGGATTCTGGTTTAAGGCTTTGCCTAAAAGTCAGAGACATATTTTATAGAGTGCATATGATCTTCACTTTGTAAAACGCTATTTTATTTTTCCGCCAATTTAGAAACTATTCTTTGTAGGGATTTTATAGAGGCTGAATATACCCGATGGTAATTTTATTTTTATATCAATGGTTTTTTTCCGACTTGAGAGACTTAAGTCTTTGCTTAAGGGTTACCCACAATAATGGCCGAGTAATTGAGATCTGTACAGACCACATAAGTCTGCAGACATTTATTCAATTAATAATATTCAAATAATAATACAGCTACAGATAATTTTTCAGCATGGTCAAGCAGGCATGGTTGAAACGATTCCTTATTACACCTCCTGTAACTTTTAATAAAGTGAATGATTATTCAGAAACTGTACATAGAATAACACTAACACTAACTCTGCAGTATGTCAAGGTTTCGAGAAAATATTGTGTGAGAGGAAGCAAAAAGATCTGCTTAGATTCAATGACAAAGTGTTTTATAATAAAGCTTATCGAAATTTCACGCAAAAAACATTTATAAACCATCATTTAACATGTAGTAACCATATGTCTTCATTAATAGAGAGATGAAATCGTACTCTTAATTAAGCAGACATCGGCAGACCTGCATCGGATTAAAATTGAACTAATCTGGTAAATAATACATGAAGTATAATGAATAAAACCAATGTAAAAAGGGAGTTAATTTAAACTTAGGAGTTTGTGTTCAAATGTTGGAGAATAAAGAAAAAGTCACTAAAGGTTATCAAAAACCTAGGGCTACAGAGATATTTACTGCAACTGAAATCAGAAAATCTGTACGTCTGTTATATCACCTGGCAAGATGAGACAAAATCTAAATTGTTGAAAATGCTGTAGAAAAAAAAGGCAATTAAACTTTAGCGTATTAGCTGGGATTCAATAGTTACGATCATTCATGGAGTGACAGCCACAATTTAACTATATAATAATAATAATAATAAAGATTTTGTTTATTCTCGGACAAGTCCCTTTAGAATAATAATACAGGAATAATGCAAAAACTAAAACGCCTTAGAGTAAAATCTATGACATTTCACGAATTAATTACAATTAAATTAATAAATGAGGAATAAACCAAAAAATAATTAACAAATAAATGAATTGCCTCCTAAAAAAATATTTAAAGAAAACTATTTCCATATAAATAAAATGTATAATATACATAGAGAAATAATTGAGTTACATACATACATACATACATACAGTGTGTGTGTATATTACATATATACTTGTGTTTATATAACATATATACCTCCAAGAACAAAACATAAAAAAAAGGAAAATTGAGGTTGAAATGACTCGCACGATAACTGGGTTAACACTGACTTTATTGCCTTCTTGAACCTCTATTTATAGATTCTAACAGCTGTTAACAATGCCAGCTTGATATTAGCGACTATGCGATCATCTTCTTGTCTTAACTCCCCCCTGCCAGTTTACGATCATCCTCGTAAACTCAAAACAAAAAATTGCAGAGAAAGAGCACAAAAATAAAAGAAATTACCAATTACTTGAATCTTATTCTACTTACATAAAAATAAAAACAAAAGACCTTACCACTAGCTTAATCTACATAAATATCATTCGTAATTAACAAAAATGTTTCTATAGAAATAAGTTACTGTACAAAAACTATACACAAGAGAAATGAAAATACACTGTTCCACTACACCTCTAAAATAAGCTCCGACAGTACTTCAGATAAAATAGTAAATAATTAATTTAAGAATATAAAAAAAAAAAAATTGCTTCCTTAGGAATAACATCAAATACTGAAATAGTGTACATGGTTATGGGTTGGCTTCCCCAGCTGGAATCTTGAGCTGTTCGATATGGACAGTCCTATGTTTTCTGGGCTCAGCCACACTCTGAACAGTGACTAAGTTATGCTCTCTAATAGCAATCACTCTGAATGGCCCCTCATAACGCAAAACCTCCTTTGCAGGGTTCGACACAATTTTCTTGTAAACGATGGTACATATCCTGATCTTAACCGTAATATCTTTTACTCCCAGGTTTTTCCGCGCGACTCCCTTGCGCTTTTCCACGACCACCCTTCCGTGAGCTTTGCCCATATTCTCTCGAGCTCTATTCTACTCGCGATCAATCGCCCTGCCATGCCTTCGTCCACGACCGTACCGCCCCCATCTCTCCGTCGTGCATGTAGACCAAAAGGGGCCTCGAAAGGGGAATATCCAGTAGTCATGTGGATGGAGTAGTTATATGCCGCTATGGCCCGGGGCATTGCCGCATCTGCTTCCAATCCCTTGTCCGCGTGAAATACTCTCAGATGTTCTCCTAGAGTATTGTGAAGCCTTTCGATTCCCCCTCTGCTTTTGGGGTGCCCCGGCGTATTCAAATGCCAGGCGATGCCTAAATCTTTTATCTCTTTTCTAAGCTGCGCATTGTCAAATTCCCTACCCCCGTCTGAGGAAATCTTATCAGGAACTCCATAAAACTGGAGCCCACGTTTAGAGGGCTCTACTGACCGCTGCCGCTGATTTCTCCTTCACCGGGTGGGCCATGGCTATCTTGCTGAAGGTGTCCATTTGAATTCCCGCTACGTAATAGTGTCGATCTGGAGCTCGGCTAAAGGTACCGTAGGTGTATATGTCTCTGTTTGATTCCCTACAGGGGCGTGACGATCATACTTCGTGGTATTACAAATGTGACATTCGCTTATTAGTTCTTCGATAGATTTTCGCATTCCTACCCAATAATATTTTCGTTTCAACGCCGCTATTGTTTCATTAATCCCTCGGTGGTTCGTATTTCCCCGGTGATATGCGAGTGTCAACTCCTTTTGTTGATCGGGATCACGAATCGTTTCGACCATAAGACAGCATCGGACAAATGATCTATCTAAACCTATTTTCTCGGCCCTCCACAAGTTTCGGATCTTTTCCCAGACCGTTGCGTTTCCAACGTAGAAGTAGTGGGTCGTGCCTGCTCTCGATGCGTCCTTCAGCACCCGGCACATTTGTTCTTCTTTAATTCCTGGTTGGGACCAAATAGTGACGATATCATGTTTTTCATATTTTGACTTTTCCATTTTCAGAAGTCCCGTGGTCTTCGTCTTCCAGATAATCTGAAGAGGCTTGTTGTTAATGACAAAGTCTGTTAACTCCTCCATCTCTGTTGGTGTCTCGTCTCCAGATGCATCTCGATCAGATGAGGCCCCTTCGTGTTGATGATCTGCACCGCCTTCTCCTTCTTCGTCCGGTGTCCATTCGCGCTCCCTATAGCCAATCCGCTACAATAATTTCCCTTCCCGGCTTGTACACTACTTCCATGTTATATTGACTGAGCTGTTCTTTCCAGCGGGTGACACGTGCTGACGACTCCTTCAATTTCCCGCCCCATAACAACGGCCTATGGTCAGTGTGGACCACAAACTTTCGCCCGAACACATACGGTCGGAAATGCTCTATCGCCCACACGATCCCAAGCAACTTTCTTTCTAGTGCGCTATTACGGGCTTCCGTATCCGTTAATCGTCTGTTGGCGTAGGCTACGGGATACTCACCACCGTTACCTTCCTGAGATAATACCGCACCTAAGGCGTACTCACTCGCATCTGTAGTGATATGCAATTTCAGCGTAAAGTCAGGAAAGGCGAGGATTGGTTCTTCCTGAAGTTTCCTCATGCATGTCCGAATGTTATTTTCGATTTCGGGGGTGATCACGATGCTCCTTCCTTTCTTCAGCATGTTGTTGAGTGGCACAAGATACTCTATCAAAGGAACAAAACATAAAAAAAAAGGAAAATTGAGGATGAAATGACTCGCTCGATAACTGGGTTAACACTGACTTTATTGCCATCTTTAACCTCCATTTATAGATTCTAACTGCTGTTAACAATGCCAGCTTGATATTAGCGACTATGCGATCATCGTCTTGTCTTACCTTATATATATATATATATATATATATATATATATATATATATATATATATATATATATTTATATATATACACATACAAATTTTTGAAAAACAAAATAACAACGAAAAAAAAAGGAATAACATAATGAAAAAAAATTATAAACTTACTATGATAACTATTAAAACTATTAGAAATGAGTAGACATAAAGATATGTGACTGGAAGTGTAAGCAGGCAAATTAGCAGGGAAACCAAATGTATGTATACATATATATATATATACACATCTCACTCACATGCAATTGTACAGATATACACATATACATCAAAGACAACATTCATCCATCATTTAGAAAACTTTAATCTCAAAATTGAAGATTTTATTTCCGATTTTTCGGGAATTCTAAGGAAATCAGGTGATTGAATAAATGGGATTTAAAGGTTGAAATATTACGCAGGCCAACACAAAACTTTTTTATCTTTTATAGTTGATCTTTATAGATTTTTATGTGCTGAATCTAAATCTGGCCTTAGTTTTTCTGTATCACACATAGTTTTCCAGTAATATGCTTTGTATTTTATAGTGTAAACCCCTATCTAAACCCCTATACGGTATACGGGGGAATCAATGAAACACTATGTTGCATCATAAGCATGTTTTGTATTTACATTGACTACTTAATACAGTGATATAATTTGCTGATGCAGGTTTCACTTGTCAACTGGAATTGGTCTATATTTTCTATCTCTTTTTTCTTTGAGACTTCTTGGGTAGCTTTTTCTACAATGATTTCTTTGCTCCCTCCATATCGTAGGAACAGTAAATTTTAATGTTTTTTTTCTCCTTTTTCGACTATTTTCTTAGATCTTCGACACACACATAACACCTCTTATGCGGGGCCCAAGCTTTATCCTTACCACCAAGTTTAGTTCCAAAGTATGATAGATAAACCTTTTTGACAAAGTCTGTAATGTTTCTTTGGTATTTTTTAATACAAACTTAGCACAAATATAACAAAAACTGTTAGCAGAGTTTTTACAACCGCGATTAGACACTATACTGAGCACATGCACAGGAAACATGAAAGTGAGATTAGGTTGACAGTAAACAAAACATCAGCTGTTAACAGAAAAAATAATCAACCTTTTTTGGCCAGAAAATGTGTTTCAGCTGTGCTACCAACTTCATCAACACCAATAGACCTAGTTTTTCAGTTATTTATTTTAAATATTAAAGATGTTAAATTCTTTAAAAAACGCTCAATTTAATAAATATTAGTGTAAAATGTGAAGAAATTGTGGGCGATACAACTTTTTTAATATCATATTTGGATCCAACACTCTAAAAACTATAGGACTAAGGTATTTTCAATACTAAAGTTTTTTCATCGTTTGCCTGTGTTATTGGAATGACGAATGGAGGACGAATAGAGTTCCAAAAAGATGAGGATCGGATAAGGAAAGCCCGACCAAAAGCAGCTGTTCGGTGGGATGCTGTATATAGATCTGACAACCGAGAACGGGTGTTAAGGGAGTGGACTGTGGTTTTGAATTGAAGGAAATCGAAATGTATGATGTTCGGCGGGATTGAAGGATAAAAGTTGAAGGATAAAGCCACTTCAACTATTCGTAATATCGGATGACTTGGACATCTCTCGGTATCCCAAAGATGAAGCGAACGAGCCAATTTAGCAATCGTTTTAATTTTGCTTCGAGGTCCCTAGAGATGCCCCCATACACTACACAGCAATAGTCGAAATGAGGGACAATTAAGGAAGTAACTAGGATTCTACGGGTTTCAAAAGCGAACAGATGATGAAGGTAATTCAGACGCTTTAAGGTGGAGAAGGTACGACGGGAAATTTCAGAGATTTTGTTTTTTCAGGAGAGGGTTTGGTCAAAAATAAATCCAAGGTTTTTGACTGTTGGGTAGAATTTGATAGGATTATTGTATAAAAAGAGGATTGGATTATGGGGAATAGTTTTAAGGAAGTAATTTGACCCTATTTCTATTGCCTTGGTTTTGTCCACGTCCATTGCCCGTCGACTTATTCGATTCAGATCGTCTTGGAGATTTTCCGTGGCTTGTAATGAAGGGGAAAAGGATAGGTATATTTGAAAATCATCTGCGTAGACATGCTACTTGGAGTGTTGGATTAGATGTGGAAGGTTGTTTATGTAAATGGCAAATAGGGTGGGAGATAGTGACGAACCCTGTGGGACGCCACAGGGCAGAGGAAGAGTTATGGAAGGAGGTTGACCAGGGATGAGAACATATTGGGAGCGATCTGAGAGGAAAGACTTGAACCACCCCAGAACACTCACTATTTGATAGAGATGAGTTACGAAGCTTGGAGAGGGGAATGTTGTGGAATACTGTGTCGAAGGCTTTGGAAAAATCTAGAAGGATAATAATCGTTAATTTTTGTTGTTCTATGGCGGAATCTCTGCGTTGCATGCAAAATAGTATATAATCGATGTTTATTCCAAGTGTGATAAATATATATATATATTACATATCAATATTTTGCATTTTGTTTACGTAAACAGTTTCTATCGTTGTAAATAGTGAATTTTCTAAAGTTATAGTAAGGCAATGTGAGCAAAATAAATATTAAGAAAAATTGGCCCCATCTTGTTGAATAATAATAGTTGAGTTTGTATATATGTGGAAGAGAAAGGACCAGGTGGAGGTCAAGAAATACTTCCTTTTGTTCACCTCTACCCGGACCATTTTCTTCCTCATATATACCAGCTCAACTAATATTATTCAACAAATAAATATTGGGTCACTTTTTAGCAGGAATTGCTATAGTTACTTGGATCATAGAAGCAAATTTAAATGTGTGGTTGAAATATATATTGTTTGCTATTAATGAATCGATATGATAATTTATCACTCACCACTTCTTGTTTAGATCTCTTTCCCCAGCCTGAAGATTGGAGGTCGGACCATGCTCGCTTACCCCATCCACTGGATTGCATGTCAGACCATCCTCGCTTTCCCCACCCAGCAGATTGGAGATCAGACCATCCTCGCTTTCCCCACCCAGCAGATTGAAGATCAGACCATCCTCGTTTTCCCCATCCAGCAGATTGGAGATCTGACCAACCTCGCTTTCCCCATCCAGCAGATTGGAGATCAGACCATCCTCGCTTGTTCCACCTGGTAGACTGGAGGTCAGAACCTGCCCTCTTTCCCCATCCAGCAGAATGGAGGTTGCTCCAAGCTCGCTTGTTGTTATCAGTCTTGGTCCAATCATCGGCGTTGTAGTTATCCAACTGTCGTTTACCCCAGCCTGTTTGAAGATCCCCCCAGGCTCTTTTGCCCCAGGATTTGGTGAGGTCTTTCCAGGCTCTCTTCTCGTTTTCCATCGTGATTGTGTCTTCGAGCTGGAAGCAAAATAGTTATTTTTCAGAATTTTTCAAGCATATGACACCCAACATACCTTAAACACGCAAAAAAAGAAAGAAGAGGCATCCATTAACGAATAATTGAAAAATATATAGGAAAATTATATTTTTTAATCTATAATAATTAGTAAACTTTATAGAAAAGACTTGCCATTGAAGCAACTATTGAACGAATTGATTAAGAAATATAAATGAATGATGTTTATAAAGCTTCTCTAATAACTTATAATCAAGTAAAAAAGACATTATAAACCACTAACATTTAATTGGTACTTGAAATCGATATTTTGTTTGCACATATTCGCTATTAAAAGAGCCAGTATTTCTTCATCGCCAATCCCTAATGAGAATCAGGAGGTGGGAGAAAGCTAATTAATTCGCTTTTGAACTAGTTAGAAATATGTTCAATGATTTCTAAGTAAACGAAAAATCTCCAAACAAAACGAATCGGGGACGATTTATAAAATGACTAAGATGTAGAGCTAATGGACTAAGGTATGTATTTTGAAAAAGCATTGACATTTTGAATATATTAACATAATAAAAGGGAAAACATGCTCGGAAAAGATAGCGGCTCAGTGAAATTCGTTTCCCAAAGATACTGAGCAAAAACCGTCTTGCTGGGATGGCAGAAAACAAGTCTGATACCACTCCCAAATACTCTTATAGCCCCTCCCTCAATCAGTCCTAGACTTGTTTAAATATTTAAAAAATAAAAAAAATTAATAATTAAAAAAAATAAAATAAAATAACAGGGGAAGTTTACAGTAAAAAGTTTATATTTTGTGAGTTCTGGTTTTTAAGTAAAATAACACTAAAATTGTTAGTGTGCTACTTAATGTTTTTACTAAAAGCTCATTTGTTCACTGTCAGGGCATGAGTATGAGACTAAACTAGTCTCGAAACGTCGCCTAAGAAGTTAAAAAAATACTGAAACTCAAGATCTAAAACACAATATATATATATATATATATATATATATATATATATATATATATATATATATATATAACTTAAGTGTCGTGACACGGATAGTAATAAAAAAAAAGATTAAAAGGAACGAAATAACACACACTATTAGACTTCTGAAACGATACTGATTTATTCTGTCTCATAATACTGCTTTTATATGTTTTACATTGTTTATATTTACAATCATGGTATTAACAATAATACTATCCTAGTTACACTTGTAACTCCCCCCTGCCAGTTTCTGAACAGTCCTCGGAAACTCTCACGAATAACAAACAAACAAAAAAAAAATGACAAAAGAAAATAGAATCTTATAAGTTAACACAACAACAGAAAATGACATACGAGAACTGTACACCAGTTTACCTATAATAAAAGAAAATGCAATAAAGAAAGAAAGTCTTTTACACATGTTATATATAGTACACAGCGTAGAACGCAATCATTGCAATACAAAATAGTCAGAAAAAAAAACTTAACTCTATTATTAACGCAATTACAAACTGAGATACAGCTCATACATGTCTCTGTATCTGTAGAACGGGAGGATACTCCAGTAACTACCCAACCGACGGTTCGCGTGCTGGGATCTTCAATTGTTCGATATGGACCGTCCGTCTCCGATGTGGGGCATTCAAGCTCTCGATGGTAACCACATTGTGTTCCCGGATCACTGTCACCCTGAATGGTCCCTCGTAACGCGACGGTTCTTTTCCTCTATTGGACCCTAGTTTCCGGTACACAATCGTCCCAATCGCCACTCTCCCTGTCGCATCCCGCACGGCCAAATTCTCTCGCGCCACCCTCTTTGCTTTCTCGGTTCGAATCTTGCGATAGGTCTTTTTCCATAATTCTCTCATTTCCAGGCGGTTATTTACCATTTGTACCTCGTCTTCCGTGGTCCCTCTAAAATCCCTCCGACGTTCCCTCAAGCCGAAAAGTATCTCAAACGGCGAGAACCCCGTGACCGCATGGATAGAATGATTGTACGCGACAATGGCTTTGCTCATGGCAACGTCTGGTTCCAACCCTTTCTCACCTTGGTATACCCGCAGATGCTCACTGAGGGTGCCGTGAAGCCGCTCAATACATCCCCTGCTTTTAGGATGTCCCGGCGTGTTGAAGTGCCATTTAACGTCTAAAACGAGCATCTCCTCCCGAATTGCTGCGTTATCGAACTCTCGACCACTATCTGATGCGATCTGTTCTGGAACCCCGTATAACTGAAACCAGCAGCCTAATGCCGCTAACACCGCATCCGCCGATTGTTCCTGTACCGAATAGGCCATGGCTACCTTACTAAATAGATCCACCATCGTCACCCATTTGTATCCTCTCCAGGTGAATGTGTCGATTTGGATATCCATGAGCGGCGCCTCCGCTGTGGCTGTCTCGTCTTGTGTGACCTTCGGCGGATGGCGATCGTATTTCGTGCGGAGACATACCTCACAAGTCCCAATGATGTCACTCACCGTCTTCCGCATGTTCGTCCAAAAATACCTCCGCCGCAATGCCATCAGAGTCTCTGAAATCCCCCGGTGATTGGTTTTCCCTTGGTGATGGGCTATGGTCACATCCTTCTGCCGCTCCTCGTCTCTGATGGTCTCCACCATACGTTTACAGCGAATGAAGCTGCGGTCTATCATTAGTTGTCATTAATGATGTCATCTATTTCTTCCATACTATCCGGTCTGTCGTCTGTGGAACTCTCCTCGGATGGTAGCTCTTGACCTCCCGTTGCCTCCCCTCCTACCCTCTCAGGTGTCCATTCACTCAGGAATTGCCGTACGTCTCGTGATGATTCCCCAACTTCTTCCACCGCGTTCGTTGTAATAGCCGGAGACAGCCAGTCCGCTACAACGTTCTCCTTTCCCGGTTTGTAGATCACGTCCATGTTATATTGAGCCAGGAACTCCTTCCACCTGGCCACTCCCACCGATGTCTCTTTAAGTCTTCCAATCCATTGGAGTGGCCTATGATCGGTGTGTACTCGGAACCTCCTTCCGAAGATGTACGGCCGGAAATGCTCCACTGCCCATACAATAGCAAGCAACTCTCTCTCCAAAGCGCTATATCTCGTCTCCGCGTCTGTCAGCCGTCTGCTTGCATAAACTATCGGACGCTCGCCCTCAGCCTTTCCTTGCGACAATACTGCCCCCAATGCCTACTCACTCGCATCCGTCGTTAACGCGAAGGGTCTTTGAAAATCCGGAAACGCTGGCACAGGTTTTTCTTGCAGCCTCTCCATGCATTTCCGAATGTTGTTTTCCATGATAGGCGTGACGACTATCCTCGACCCTTTTCTGAGCAGCTTGTTCAGAGGGACGAGATATGCTGCCATGTCCGGTATAAATCTTCTGTAATAGTTGAGGGTTCCCAACAGGCGACGAATACCCTTAACATCATGCGGCACCACCATCTTACGAATCGCCTCCACTTTAGTTGCGTCAGGTTTGATCCCTTCCCTGGAAATATTATGGCCTAAGAACGTGATTTGTTCTTGCCCCATAATCGATTTCTCCTGGGACAGCTTGAGGCCAAACTCTCTGATCTTCGCGAAAACCCTGCGCAAATGTACTGAAGATAAGGAGGTCGTCCATGTAGACTTGACAGAAGGACTCTCCTAGGCCTCTGAGAAATTCATCCATCAAGCGCTGGAAGGTGATTGGGGCGTTCTTTAGGCCGAACGGCATGCGCGTGAATTCGTAATGTTCTCTCTCGAAGCTAAACGCGGTTTTATGTTGATCGCGCGGGTGCATCTTAATCTGATGGTATCCCGCTTTAAGGTCGAGCGTACTGAAAATGGTCGCCCCGCTCAGCCTATCTAAAATATCCTCGAACCGCGGGATCGGATATCTCTCGTCAACAGTGTTATCGTTAAGCTTCCGATAGTCTACCACCACTCTGTACTGGTCTTTCCCATCCCCCGGTAAACTTTTCTGCTTAACCGCCCATAGTGGACTATTATACGGCGACGTACTATTGACGATGATCCCCTGTTCCTTGAGAGAATTGAGTTCTTCACGAATATGGGACCGAAGTGCCTGAGGATATCTCCGTTCCTTAACGTATGTGATCCTGTCCTGTTTCAGGGGAACCTCGTGCACCGTCCTGCCCGTGACCCCTAAAACATCCCCCTCGTGAAAAAAAATGTCCCGAAACTCTCTCCGAATGTCCCCCCTCCAGTCATCGATTTTGGTTACCGCCCCGATTTGCGTTTCCCTACCTCTTTCGATCCCTACCGCTGTACGAGCGCGTCCCGATCCTAATATCCCATTTCCCGTGATGGATCCTCACTCTCGATCCTACCTGATCCAACAGGTCGCACCCTACAATCATCTGTTACTGACGGGTCATTCCTTCCACTACATGGACGTTCAAATTTCCCTGTTCACCGATTAATCTCAATGTTTATTTCTCCCTCCACGTTGCATGGCCCGCCCAGAGTAATTAATTGGCATTTACACTCGCGTACCTGGAGTACCCTCTCGTTCCCGTACAACTTTTCCAACTTCCCTTTTGTCACAATAGTGTTGGAACACCCCGTATCCACTAGACACAGCACTCCCCCTCTAATCCTAATAATTGGCAACCTTTTTTTTTTTTTTTTTTTTTTTTTACCACCTTTCCTGCCAACGGCATACAGGTTTTTTGCCATGAATGGGGGTTCACCACTCATGGCAACTTCTTACCAATATTTTTTTTTTTTTTTTTTTAAATCTTTATTAAACCGGAACTTTGGTGTAGCCCGGTGCACGGTTGTACACCTTAGGGCTACACCTTATCCTTTCCTCGTCTTCTTCCCCTCTTTTAACCCTCGTCCTCGGAGTCCTCCATAGGTTGGTCCGGCGGTCTTCACGGTGGCCTTCCTCTTCTCGTAATCATGAAGTGGGCCGATCCTACGGCCTCTTTCCATCCGTATACGAACTCCCTGAAGCTTGTGTAGTTCTCCTCCTCCACTAGCTCGGGGAACACGTCTTCGGTTATCGCGTATATACCGGTCTTTGTGGACAACCTCGTCCTCAGGGTGTCGTATGCGATGCAGGATGCTACCACGTGCTCGGCAGTCTCCGGGACTCCGCAGCTGGGGCAATGGGGGTCCAGGTCATATCCATGTTGTGCTAGTATCCATCTGAAACCCCCATGCCCCGTGAGGATCTGTGACATCCAATAATCGGGAAGGACCCACTTGGCCTTTAATCTTGATTCGACGGTGGGGAAGTATTTCCTAAGGGTGCTTCCTTTTTCGGATATCACCCACCGTCCATTCCATTCCGTCAGTGAGTCCTTCCTTACCTCATCTTTCCATTTGTTGGGGTTCGCCTGGATCCTCACTTGTAGTGTCTCCGGGAGAGCTGCCAAGCCTCTTCTCTTGACTTCAAACTTGATAGCATCTCCTCTCAGCAGGAGGTCAAGGGGTATACCTCCCGCTAAGATCTGCACCGCCTCGTGTGATGTCGTCCGATACGCCCTGGTCACTCTTAGCAGAGCCGTTCTCTGAGCCGTTGCCAACTTGTTCTTCTGTCTCTGCGAGAGGTTCCTGCTCCAAAAGGGGGATGCGTACCTCATGATACCCAGTACGACTCCCTTGTATATTATCATACTCACTGGGTATCTGAGGCCCCAGAAAGCACCGCCAATTCGACTGAGACCGTTCAGTGTTTGGCTCACCCTCGTTGCTAGGTGGTTCAAGTGAGGTGTCACATCCAAATGTTTTCCAATTCTTATTCCTAGGTAAGTGACCTCCTCACTTGCCCTTATCCTGCTGCCTTGCACGCTGATGTTGATAGGGTGAGCTCTATCTGTTCTTCCTTTCAAAAGAACGGCCTGTGTCTTAGCGGCGGCCATCCTCATCATCTTCCTCTCGCACCAAGCTCCTACCAAGTTGGCACATCTCTCTGCCTCTGCCGAGATCCCGGCCCTGCTATTCGAGTACACTATTGCCGCGAGGTCGTCCACACATGCCGTGGCAGGGAACCGCTCTTCCTCCAATACACCGAGCAATTCGTCGAATACCAACTTCCACAGGGCCGGTCCCAAGACCGAGCCCTGTGGGCATCCACGTTCCACCCTGTCCACGTGCTTGTGGTAGCTACCCCGGACCGTGACTCGTCTGTTCTCGAGGTAGCTCTTTACCAGGGCGTAAATATTGCTCGGTGCTTCATATCTCTGGAGCTGCTGAAGGACGCTCGGCCACCACACACTGTCGAAGGCGGATGATATGTCAAATAGGACTAGCATGACATACTTCTCCGCCCTCGCATCTGCGTCATTGCGTACTTGCAGCAGTGCGTCTGCGGTTCCCCGGCCTTTTGTCGATCCGTACTGCCGTGGGTGACTGGCCCAGCTGAGTGTGGGTCGCAGGCTGGTCACAATGAGGCCCTCCAGGACTTTGCTCATCACAGGGAGAAGACAGATAGGTCTGTAGGAGCTAGGTAGCTCCTTATCTTTGTCCCCTCCCTTGTAGAGCAATCTCAAATCTGCGATCCTCCATTGCCTCGGGAAGCATCCCCTGTCCAAGCAGGCGTTATATAATTTCAACATCCGTTCCTCGATGTAAGGGATAGCTTCCTTCAGCATGGAGGCGTCCACCTTGTCCAGTCCTGGAGCGCGTCCCGTGTGCTGCTTGCCCACGGCTGTACGGATGTCCCAGATGTCCCATGGTGGGCACATGTCAGTACCAGGCGGGTATTCCGTGGTCCGTCGGATTATCTCCTGCTCCTGGGAGTCCTGGTTCGGGTCATCCCTGGGGTATGTGCTTCGGATGAATATCTGTGCAGACTCCTCCATGGAGACCGCTCTTTCATCTCCAATCCTTAGGGCCGCTATAGTCTGCATGGGCGAGAGCTTTCCCAATGCGACCCTGTACGGTATACCCCAGGGGTTTTTCCCGGCTTCTTCCGTTACGAACTCCTCCCAGGACTTCCTTTTTTCCGCGCGGACCACGTTGCGGTAGGCAGCTAACCTGCGCTTGTACTCATCCCGAAGTGCAGTGCGTCGCTCTTCACACCTGCACTTCTGGTACAACCGCCGAGCCCTGTAGATCTGTCTCTTGAGGGTGGTTAGGCCCGGCGTCCACCATGGGACCGGTCTTCTCACCGCTGTCTTCTTCCGAAGGGATTGCTCCGCTGCGTCCCGGATGATGTCGGTGAGACGACCGACTTCGGCATCAATCGAATCATCCTGGTCCGACATCATCCGCTCCCAGTCATCATCCACCAGCAATCCCTCCAGGTGACTCCTAAAGGCGGTCCAGTTCGCCCTTCTAGTTACATAGCCCTTTTCCCCACCGTAGTACGATGGTTCGTCGGCCCCATCTCTAGTGAGGCCGAAGGCTATGGCCGTGTGGTCTGAACTCGTCTCTGGTCTGAGGGTCCACCTCTTAACATATCTCGCCATGGCGGGCGACGCGATCGTCACATCGATCCAGCTGTGTCCCCTGGGCCCCTCGAACGTTGGTGTGCTAGAGAGCTCATTGATGACCACCAGCTGTTGACTATTAATAAACCCGCCAAGGCTCTCTCCTCTTCTATCTGTTCTCGTGGAACCCCAGACCGTGTTCCAGGCGTTGGTGTCGGAGCAGATGATTACCTTCCTGTATGCGGCAACTATACCCTGCATGGCCCCGATTCCTTCCTCTATATTTATCCTGTCAGAGAGGTATGCCGACATTAGCGCGAAGGTCACACCTCTCCACTTTATCAGGCATGAGGCCATGTCCGCAGTGATATGCTGCCGCAGCTCCATCACATCAAGGGTCTGGTTGGTGATGACCACCGCAGCCCTGGGCCTCCTCTCTGCACTGCCCAGCGCTATCACCCTCGATGTCAGACCAAAGCCCGTGACCACATTTCTCCGGCAGCACGGCTCCTGGACCGCCATAATGTCATATCGGTGGGAGAGGGCCCTCAACTCCTCCGCCACCATGCGTCTCCGCCCCATGTTTACCTGGAGAACTCTCAGTTCCTCAATCATATCGCGTTCTCTTCGCGAGGTTCTGGGACTCCTTACAATGAACCGGACAGTCCCGGCTACCTGCCTGGTGCCTTATGCTCTTTAAGTTTCCTTTCTTGCAGTTACTGCAGGTGGGTTTCTCACCTGCGGTCCTGTTGGGGCATTCCTTTGCTAAGTGCCCCAATCCCGCACACCACCTGCATGTCACTCCCTCCTGTTTGCAGGTTGCCTTGGAATGTCCGTATCCCTGACACTGCAGGCATCTCGGGGCGTCGAGGGTGTCTAGGAAGGTGAGGGTCCACCATCCTCCGACTATCACTTCCTCGCTGTGTAGGGCGTATCTTATCTGGGGATCCAATTCGATCACCCAGGTTTTGGTAAACCCCATTCTGGCCTGTCTCCCATACAGGATCCTCAATTGTTGGTCCTGTACATCTATTCCTTTGCTCCTCACTCTTTCTTTTATCGTTCCCATAAGCTTTTCTTCGTTCCATCCGTTGGGAACTCCTCGCACCTCCATCTTTGGCCATCTTCTACTGGCAGCTTTGGCCTGAAGGCCAGCATCCTTCAGCTTCTGCCAGGCCACCACCTTATCTCCCGCTTCTCTGTCCTCTACCCTGACCAATACACCATCGGCCTTAGTGGCTCTTATAAGCTTCACTCCGACTCCCAGCTCCGTCGGGGACGGGAGTTGATCCAACACTTCTGACGATGTTTTCCCTACGGCGCCAATAGTAATATAAACCGGCGCCTTTACGTTGCTCGGTTTTGTTGGTAGGGATTTCACAATCTCTGCCATAGTTTTTGGTTTCGCCGTACAAGGTTCCAGGTTTGGTTTTGGGTTTGCTTTTTCCCCTTTCCTCTTCTTCTTCTTATTCTCCACCGTCGTGTATGGCTCTTCCTCAGTCTCATCCTCCGTAGCCGTAGCCATGTTCCTGCCTCTACATATCTGGCCTGTCTTGCAGGTTCTTTGAGGCATCGGCGCTGGTACCGCCCCGGCGTATTTGCTTTCCGTCCTTGACGTCCCAGGTTCTGGCTCTGTCTGCCTGGGGGTCATATTCTCTCCTTTCGGCTTCTGCACTCTCTCTCTTCCTATTTTCGGGGCTATTATTTCTTTAACTTTCGTTGCTACCATCTGGTGAAGCTCTTCTGTACAGAGGACTTCCCTCACAACATGCTTTACCAACGCAGGGATTACCGACCTCTCAGTCTCCAGTTCGAGGATGATATCACGAAGGCTGGAGACACTCGCGTTGATATATTCTTGTTTTTCCTTGGATATGGTGTTTCTTGCCCTTTCCAAGTAGTGCCTCATTTTCTCCTGAATTATTCTTGCCCTATCACTTGGGCTATCCTCGTAGGAGAGTAGGGGAGGAGTTACCTCCCTCAGTCTCTTCTTTTTCTTCGAGCTGGGGCTGGAAATTATTTTTTCCCTTTCAGTATCTATACCATCGTTCATGTCACTACAACTGGTGAACTGCATGACCATTTTGCTGGTCCCTTCACCAGTGACCTGTTCCACGAACTTCGTCATCGGGCTCGGTTCCTCTTCGCCCATTGTGTTTCTTTCCGTCTCTAGGTATTCCATTTTGTCACTTTCCTCGGCCGCCATCTTGTTTTCTTCCGTTACTTTTGGGTTTTTTTCCTTTCCCAATATTACTTTTTTAACCTCTTCTTTAACGTCCGTTAATTTTTTTTCCGTTTTTTTGCCTCCTGTAAGATCTTTTTTATTTTTATCCATTACGTAATTTCTTACGTAATTTTATGATTTTTATAAAAACTTTTTTATTGTTTGTTTGTTTTCCTTCTGCTTTCGGGTTTATATTACCCACCTTAAATAACTAAGGAGGCAGAAGAAAAAAATTGTCTAACTACACTAATCACTTCAATATAAGCTATTTAAAATTCAAAATATGCAATGGTCCACACCAGTCCGACTAATTAATATTTTATTAATTAGGCAGGCTCAAACGATCCCTGGGAGTCCCGATTTGCAATATTGTCCCTCGGGTCTCAACCAGTCAAACACTCCCCCTCCAGGTCGCGATAAACTCGGACAAGGGGAAAAACTGGACTTACCTCTCTGGCAGCTGGAAGCACACTGACCATAGATTTCCAACAACGAAGTGGGGATAATCTCCAGGAGCGCATCAGTCGTAGGTCCTTCCTCGTCAACGGCTGGAACGCTACTAATAATTGGCAACCAGCAAGACTCACCTCTAATGTTATTGCAGGTCTCAGCGCGGTCGCCTCTCCGCAGACACCCTCCTCAGATTGCTGCGTGCTTCCTGCTCCTCGCCCCTACTAGTTGCTGTTCCTTCCGCTGCTCTCGTCCACTGCTACCTGGTTCTTCCTCCTCCGTTTCCGATACACCCGATGACTCTGTTGTCTCATCAGCTGATCCAACTCTACGGCTCCGTCCAGTGTCCCTCCGCAACCTCTGCATATTCACCTCCATCGGTTCACCCCGGTCTACTTCTCGTCGCTTTATATAGGGGCATTGTCGTGCCATGTGCCCCTCGCTGTTGCACTCGAAGCACCTTGTGCGAGGGCATTGAGCCACCAGATGGTCCGTCTTGCCGCACTCGTGGCACCTTCTATCTTCCCTTCTTCCACTCCTTTTATCTGTCCCTGGTCGCCTGTCTCTCGCGAACGACCTCTCCTTCCTATACTTCTCGGGTTCTCTTCTTCTCCCAGCTTCTAATCTTGGCCGATTTCTATGTATCTCAGGTCTACGATACGTAACCCTACTCCATCCTGCTTCTACCTCTTCGCTGTGTCTGGCTTCCTCTTCTCTTGCGCTTGAGTCAACCATCTCCTGGGCGCATTCTAGAAATGATTTATCTCGCGGTAACCCTTCTTTTCTGCCAGTATCCCTAGCGAGCTGGATCTTCAAGATTCTGGACAGAAAATCCATTCTGGCCTCTACCTGCTCCGTCTCCATCACTTCGCGTAGTTTCTCTGTTATTTTATTGTACCGCGCTAGCAGTACTGCTGCGTATTGCCCCTGTGTTTGTCCAGGTTTCCAATACTCCCTGAACATCTGGAGCATGTCTTCCTCGGGAGCCCATCGTCCCCCACCAAACGCTTTCTTTAACCTTTCCTTGACTACGTGCCACGGCGTTTCCTCATGGATTAGGTTGAGTATGCTCCTCCTGACACGACATACCAGAGCTGCCCTTAGTCTAGTGGCATCCAATTCCTCTATGTCCTTTGCCTCGGTTTGAATGTGAATATAATACATTATTCGGTCTCCTCCCTTCAGGAAATGATTAAGCTCCCCGACTTCACCGTCAAACCTCTCGAGCTCGCTTATCTCTCTCCTTAGATCCCGCGCGTTGT
The DNA here is from genome assembly GCA_037127475.1 of Arma custos. Lineage (NCBI taxonomy): Eukaryota > Metazoa > Arthropoda > Insecta > Hemiptera > Pentatomidae > Arma > Arma custos. The sequence goes on from CM073761.1 coordinate 105,847,878, forward strand.
TCTTCCTAAGCTTCATGCGCTCTAACTCATTCGCTTCTCTTGCAGCTAGGTCCGCAAGCGCTAATGACAACGTAGTTGACGGCAACAACGGGAAATTAGGGTTTAGTTCTAAAACTGATTCCTGTGCTTCTAGCGGAGGTTGTGTTGCGGGTTGTGGTTGAGGTTGTGCGTCCATCGTAAGCACGGCTGGTCTCAGGATATTGTTTCCTTCAGGCATTATTACCCTTTTCGTGATCGCAATAAAGGTGGTAAACGGAGAGAAAAGAGAAAAAAGAGAAAAAAAAAATTCTTTAACCTGGTTTTCTTTTCACAAGTTCCCGGGTTTCGGCACCACTTAAGTGTCGTGACACGGATAGTAATAAAAAAAAGATTAAAAGGAACGAAATAACACACACTATTAGACTTCTGAAACGATACTGATTTATTCTGTCTCATAATCCTGCTTTTATATGTTTTACATTGTTTATATTTACAATCATGGTATTAACAATAATACTATCCTAGTTACACTTGTAACTTATATATATATATATATACATATATATATATATATATATATATATATATATATATATAAATATATATATATATATATATATATATATATATATATATATATATATATATGTAAATATATATATATATATATATATATATATATATATATATATATATATATATATATAATACATATAAATATAATAAATAATATTTATGTATAAATAATATACATAAATATACATAAATAATAATAATAAATAATAAATAATATACATAAATATTATATATATAAATATATAATATATATAAATTTTATAATATATATAAAATCAGATGTAGTGAAAAAAGGTTAGATCCGGTTTCAAGAGAACTGACTGATGGACAGAAAGAAAGTAGTTTGGAAGAACTACCGGAGTCAGAAAACCACGACTGCCTACAAAAATAAGAGAAACGAAGACACATCATTAGTCATTCAAGCAAAAAGAAGATCTTGTGAGAATTTTGATCAAAATTTGGAGGAAAATGCTAAAGAGAATCAGAAAGTCTTCGACAGAGTGCCCCAAGGAATGAGGATAAGAATGGAAGCATCAACTGACATGAGGAGCGTATGTTGGAAAGATGTAGAACGTTTTTAAAGACCTACTGGAACACATAGAGTCGAGCGTGGCTCAGAATGATACGGAAGAGGTTTGGGCTGATGATGAAGTGAAGAAGAACTCCAAGATGCCATTGAAAAATAATAGTTATATTGGAAGTAGCGGTGATCGTGGTCATTCGATTGGAACCAGAAACCTTATTTCAGAGAAATTTGAGACAAAATTTGGTATCCGCCAGGGCTATAACTTAAGTCCGTTGCTATTTATCATGACATTGGACTTGGCACTAAGGAGGGAAAACGATCGAAAACCTATCGAATAAGGAAACCTATCTAATTTTCCTTGTTGGCATTTCCTGACCACCTCGTAGTACTTGCTGCTAATGGTCAAGACCTCGAGCATAACATGAATGTGCTCCAAGAGGAGTTTTTGACAAAAATTATGAAAATTAACCCAGTGAAAACTGATGCATGTGACTAGGGAAGAAACTTCGAAGGATAATGAGGATTAGAGGACAGAGACTAGAGCAGGTTGAGAGTTTAAAATATCTAAGTGCTCATCTCAAGTGTCGGCTCAATAAAAACGGCTACATTGATGAAGAAGTGGTCCAAAGAATCGGAGCAGCAGGGAAGATGTTTAACTTAGTCCTAGGGGTTGGTAGGTGACAGACCTGACCAAACATGGTATCTATAAATCGGCCTTCCTTCCTATCCTATCTTACTCTTCGGAATCATGGACTCTCACTCAAAACACAAAAGTGAGATACCTACAATGAAAATGAAAAGCAGAAAGGAAAGTCGGAGAGATGGAAGTGGAAAGGATTTTGATGATGAAACAATGTGAATTAGAAAAACATGAAAAACAAAACAAAATAATACTATGAAGCATAATATCTAATATTAATTTCAAATACTATTAAAACAATCGTATAAGTAAATGAAAACTAAATCCTGTTTAAGTAACTTAAATGTAAGATGTAAATGTGATGTGTATCGCTCCATTACTACACACACATAACATCATAACTGAAACAAACAAACAAAACCAAATAAAAGTTTCCAACGGCTAGATGTCTGTGGGAGATTTTGGCTGTAATGGATAAAATTTGGTAGGGATTACCAGAACTCTAGAGAAATCAACAACTGTTAAAATATATAACTTTAACTAAATTAACTGTAAACTAAACTAAATTAAGTTCAAATTTAATATTTAATTTATGAAGTAAAAACCATTTTCCAATTAATTTTTTCTTTTTTATTTATTACAAATACGTTTCGACTTTTTAGTCATTTTCAATTTCTCAATTCCTTACTGGGATTTTCATAATACGTGTAGGTCTGTAATTTAACAATATAAAAATAATCAACAACAATAACAATAACAAATTGAAAATGACTAAAAAGTCGAAACGAATTTGTAATAAATAAAAAAGAAAAACTGACTGGAAAATGGTTTTTAATTCATAAATTAAATATTATATAATATAGTCTAGTGGAATCCATATTATAATGTTAAACTTTAACTAATAATTGACAAAAAAAAAAAAAACCGCTGACAGACTGAAGTATATTATTTATGGAAGTGCCTTAAGCTGCACCTACGTAAGATCCTACCCTTCCGAACTAAATAGTTGAAATAAATAGCAAGTGCACAGCAATATCGGATCCAATGAGGCCCGACCCAAACTATCCTGAATGGACCCGGCATCCCCAACAGTTTTAACTTCCTGGGGAAACCGACTATCAGTAAGTAGGAGGAGTAGCAAGTGCCTTCATAGGCTTCATAGGATCCAACAACTGACAATACAAATGACTAGGTATTTATAATTTATTTTTTGCCAGTCAATTTTGTTAGCCGACTTATTTAGTATTACTTGGTTAAAACAAACTATAAAAAAATAACGAATTTTCTAAAGAATAGTAAACATGAATATTTTTACAGCTTTGCTGGTCTTTTAACCTTGATGTATTTTCATAGACTATGGAAAGACGCCTTCTTCAACCCGAAGTTCGCAATATTGTAATAATAAGCAACCAAGATCACCGGAAAGTTGATATTGAGGCCTGGTACAGGATCGAAGTGCATCAACAAAGGGGATAGAAATATTGTCATTGCTGCGAGATGGAACCCCTCCCACGGTGGGTTAACCATATCCTTAATGAAATTAAATAATGATTTGGTCATTTTTCACACCAACAATTATGAATTTGCCCTAATATCTTATACGCCTTTGAGACGCCCTAATGCAACAGCAGCGGCTCAGCAGAATGTGTTGTAGCGAGCGTCTAAAAGAGGAGGCAGACTGGAATGCTGCTTCTAGTGAGAATATTGGATGCGTACAATAGTCCAGTCCATGAAGGAATCATTTCTGTGGATAAAGTCCGCGTCTAAAGATGTTGAATTTCATTGAGGTTCTTGCGGGCACGGTGGGTATGATTGGCCACGATGACAATATCCCTATGTTTTTTTGCGTTGCTAGCCTCTACCCAGCTTCCTATTGGCAATCCCATTACCTCAAAAGCTGGCTAAAGCCCGGGAGGAATCGCTATGAGAAACGCCAACCACCTGTGCGATATCCAATCGAGTTAAGATATGGTAGTGGTAATCCTTTTATTTATCCGAATTTAATAGTAAAATCTCTAGCTAGGCTTACTAGTTTCATTTCACGCGATGAGAGAAATTTTACAAACAATAATTATATAATATTATTCCCTCACAATAAAGCTGATTTTAATGTTAACACTAACTATCACTGCTTAAAATATTTTAATTTACATAAGAAACATTCTCATAAATAAAGAATGAGATTATATTCTTATGAGGATTCTTACCAGGCTATGGCTCAAGCTGACAAATACCGATATTGAATTTTGAAATGTCATACAATTTTTTATTGAAGACACTATTTAGTATAAAGTAAAGTGATTATATTAGGTTTTAGCAGAGGTTGAAGATGGAAAAAAGTTGAATTTATTATCACTAGCATTTAAAAACAAAAATTAATTCTTGAATTAATTATTAATTACACTTATCTTTTTTGGTATTTTCACATTAACTCCTTTCAAAAAGTTAGCTGCTAGTTCTCATCAATTTAAGATCCGTAATGAAGCAAACTCCGACAATTTGCACTCTCACAGCTTTTTTACGTATATGTATTTACGTATATATATATATATATATATATATATATATATATATATATGTGTGTGTTATGTGTAATTTTATGTAATCTCCAAGAGTAACTTGAGTCGAGAGTAATCGGGTCGTATCCTATCGATTTATTTCAGTAATATATTTTAGCTATTTGTTTTTTGCCCAAATCGGACCGTATCCAATGTAGGTGCAGCTTTATCCTCATTCTTTCAATGTTGTCCTTAATAAAATTAAGGATTACTTCATAAATTGTTAATAATATTAACTAGTACTTGTTGCATTGGTGACGTGGAATCCTCTTGTGTCTCTTCTCCAAAGGTTAGGGCAGCCAACCCCGTCATAAATATTAAGTAAATTAACTTCATCTTATCTGCAACACAAAAAAATAATTTATTACATAATCAGGTCTGTGAGAAAATTTAGTACGAAGTAAAATTAAGTACTCGAAGTAGCTATCTCTTAGCATGCAATGTATTAGGATCCGTCTGTTAGTTGTATCTCAAATATTATTAAAATATAAGCTATCTTAAAAAATTGTTAAAATTTTCATTCTTCTGGTATGCAAGTTACACATTTGTGGAATTGCCTATCGCTGCAAGTTTTATCGACCATATTGAATCTACAGGTCATTATATTATTTTATCATATTACATTTCTACATTCTTTGACTTATTATAACTTACTATTACGTAAGATTAGTGAAAAAACGTAAGAAAAAAAAAATATATATATATATTTTTTTTTTGTTCTCAGATCGTATACCACCAGTTCGGTTTCATGCTTCGACTAACACAAAATTTGTTTTATATTAAATCCTGCTGAAAATATCATTTATCACTTTTCCGCCTCCAGAGGAACTAAAACAAATCACTGTCACGCAGAGACAGAGGGTCCGGGTTGGAATACCGGCCGGAGCATATCTTTTCTCTTTAAAATAAAAATATATATAATGATTTTTATTTTTTAAGCGAAAAGATAGGCCCTCGGCCGGGATTCAAACCCGGAACCTCTGTCTCTCCGTGACAGTGCCCTACCATTTGAGCCACCAAGGCCGCCTGCCGGCAGAGGACAAAACTTTTCTCTTTTCCGATCCCATGTCCTCGTGTTCTGGCAATTTTTGCGATGAATACACTACAACAAAAGTTCTTTGAATATTAATTTAATTTTAGGATTTTATTGACTTACTTCATATTACTATTTATAATTTTTTATACTTATTGGCCAATTTTTTGATTTTTAAATATTTTTATTTTTAAAGAGAAAAGATAGGCTCTCGGCCGGGATTCGAACCCGGAACCTCTGTCTCTCCGTGACAGTGCCCTACCGGGGTTACCTACTAAAGTGCACGAACTCCCCGTGTCCACTAAAGTCTTCCATCCCTTTATGAAATCAATAATAGGCAACCTAACACACTTTTGTTCACTGCCTTCTGTCTCGGATCCTGATGCCTCCGCTGATTCCGACGGTATTCTGCTTCTCCGCTACATTTGCTGAGCGTTTCTCCTCGGTCGGATTCTCAGCGCCCTATGTAAGGGCATTTTCTCGCTTTGTGTCCCTCGTTCTAGCTTCCTTTCGCCAATTCCTTCTATCTGATAATCGCCTCCTTTCTCTTGGAGATATCTTCTCTCTTCTGCCGAAATGTCTACCCCTCCTTCTCCCCAAGTCTTCTCCGGTAGGACACTCTATTCCATCCCGGCTCCAATTCTTATCTTCCCTCTTCATCCCGGGCATTTGCGTCTACCGTTTCTTGCGCGCATTAAACGAACGTCTTGCCTCTGGGCAGGCTATCTTTCTTTCCCGTGTATCTTGCCAACTGGACTTTCAGGACTGTGGTGATAAAGATCATCCATGCCTTACTGTTCCCGTCTCCACCACTTCTCGCAATTTTTCGTTAATTTTATTTAACCAAGCAAGAAGATCTGTAGCATAGTGACCGTTCGTCTGTTTCGGTTTTTCATCGAACTCTGTTTTCTCGAAACATCTGTAAAATACCTTCTTCTAGGGCCTATCGCCCTCCTCCATATGCCTATTTCAATCTCTCTTTAATTACCTGCCACGAAGTATCCTCGTCAACCTGGATCAGGTTCAGCACGCTACCTCTTACTCGACGTTCTAGGGCCACCCATAGTCTGTTGGCGTCTAGTTCTTCCAATATAACCGCAGCGACCTGGGATTGAGTGCTGTACAAGATTCCGTCGCAGCGTTTGAGGGAGTGGTTTAGGTCCCCTTTATCGCCTTTAAATTTCTCCAGGCCGATATTTCTCTTGTAATGTCCAGCGCATTGGGCTTGTTTAACTTCATTTTTTCTAGCTCACTTGTTTCTTTTGCGTTCCTGTACGTCTCCGTTGCAGCTAAGTCCGCCCGCGCCATTGCTAGAATAATCGATGGTAATGGCAGGAACTTGGGATCCACCTGTTCTGGCTTTGCTGGTGCTTGTGGTGGTGGAGGCTCCAGCTTTAATGTTGCCGGCCGGAGGATATCTCTCTGTCAATTATTTATTTTATGGACAACAAAACAAAAACAAATATATAAAGAAATCAAATTATTGGTTCTTGTTCTCGAGATAAAACAGAGATAGAAAAAAAGATAGTCTCACTGTAAATTGTCTAAAGGACCCGGGTTTCGGCACCACTTAAGAGCTTCCCCACGCAAAACATAAAAAAGGAATGAATTGGGAAAGAATTATCACTCACAAAAGCGGTTTTAACACTGACTTTATTTTAATCATAATCCTCTATATATACTATGTACATATGTTTACATTACAGTTTGGGATTAGTGGCTGTACTGTCATAAATCCCAACTTACATGGATTATAATCTCATATATATGTATGCACAAAATACCCCTTAATAATTAAAAAAGGATTACGATGTTATATTGATTTTTAAATTCAGGTTGCCTCGTCCTCGAAAAGGAAATAGTAATTAGTTATTTTATTTGGTTTGGAAAGTGTTACAATAAATTTTGAAATACTGTGATTAAGGAATTGCATCCCAAATTTGTTAATTATATTTTTCATTGAATTTGATCATTGCTTCTGAGAGGAAGTGTGCTGACCTGATCCAGGATGACGAGAATACTTCGTGGCAGCTAAGTAAAAAGATATTGAAATAGGCATGTGGAGGAGGGCGATAGGCCCCAGAACAAAATATGTTACAGGTGTTTCGGGAGATGGAAATACCGACTAAGGTTCGATTCGAATAAAACGACGGTTTTATTCAATATATCTGATTCAGTTAGGGAAAAGTTTTTTGACCATTTTTAAATATATTTTATTTTACTGACATTCAATTATAAATTATAGAATACACCCAAACGTTCCCTAATGGTCTCCAATACATATATGTAAGGATCATCGGGATTGGTTGAGTTGCTTTGCCCATTTTCCGGCTGATGTGGCTTGACATTTCTCATTAACAAATAATAATATTATCTATTATCAGATTACTGGTTACTGGTTACCATGGTTACTATGGATGCAACTGGCAGCGGTTAAACGAATAGGGCACGACCTGTTTGAATCCGGAATATGCCGTCCGATAATTGCTCCCCAACATCCAATCCGTGGTTTGCAATATCCGATTGAACAGAAGTAAATATTCAGGTCATAGCACAATATTTCTTTCGTTAGCCCAATGTTTTCATTAAAAATATTATCTGCTAGCTTAAAATTCCTTCCATCAAAGATAGCTGTCGTAATTCTACAAAAGTTATATTTCAGTCTATAACTATGAATATCTATTATAAAATAGTCCATAAGGAAATAACATCAGTCACTGTGTTGTGATAACTAATAACTTCAAAGACGCCAGCAACGTTCCTAGATAAATATTATTATTTCAAGATCAAAATTACGTTAAATTTGTATTACGTATAACTATTTACATAAACGTATAAATATAAATATTCACATGATATTTGTTGTAAAAGATTTTAGTTCATATACCCACTAAAATACCTGTTTATTATGAGTTATTGTGGCTATTTCTTTACTCAATTTTGGAATACACCAATATGAAACAGCAGTGTATTTCATAACGGGTGCATCTCTTACAAAGTATGTTAGGATTTGATTATAAAAAAAAGGTTTCTCAAATGATCGGTATTTTTCTTTTAGAAGTGCGCCACTATTATTAGAGGATAATAGTAGAGGATATACCAATGTTATAATATTTTGACGTTTGTTATTGTTTGTGCATGTAGTGTGTTTTCTCCTTTTTGTTTTGATTTAATTTTAAAAAATTGATGAGAATGTTGGATCTTCCAAAAACAGATTGAATCAGTGGGATTTTTATGACAAAAAGGGAAATTGCCTCGAAGCAAGTGTTGTCAAAATGGTCACAACATGAAATTATGCACGAAAAAATGATTTAACAAGTTGTACAACTAAATCCGTTTAGATTTTTGACTCCGATAAGATTTGAAACCTGGTTTGATTCTACAAGAATGTTAATGCCATAACATTTATTTATTTTTTCTTAGTATAAGGAAATTACTTCAGTTATATTTTGCTCAAAACTGAAGATGTTCAAAAAAGGCGCAGATTGGAAAATGGGAGTTGTATGCAATTACATTGAAAGAAAACAGGAATGTGAAAGTAGGAGCAAAAAATATGATATTTGAGGTTTATGAAACATTATATTCAAAAAGAAAAAAAACGTCGGTCGTGTATTGCCGTCACAGTGAGTTCTGGGAAGTATCGTGACGCACAGCATGCTCTGTATAAGTGGATTCATCCCAATATAAATGGGACCTTTTTGTACAAGTCTATTATAATATGACGTCTTATTATCGAGTAGGTTGTATTTCACCGCCAGGGCCTGATGCAAAGTTTTTGCTACATTGTTATGCCTCTGGAGATTCTCGATCAGCCAACAATCCACATCCTCCAGTGATATGTTGGATTGACTCCAGCGTTGCCGAGTCATAGTAGACATTTATCCGGCGTTGATGCGTCGTTTAGAACATGCCTTCTATTAGTAATTTTATTATTGACATGTTATTATATATATATATATATATATATATATATATATATATATATATATATATATATATATATATAAGAGTTCGTCCAGCCTGAAAAGACCATCGCAGGGCCAAGACGGCATAAGCTACATTCTTGAAATTCGGACAGTAGTTACATTTTAAAAGGCCAACGGAGAAAAGCGTGACAAACGTTTGTAATAAAAAAAAATGTCATTTTTAAAGCGAGCCCCATGGAATTTTAGATTTGGCTTCTAAATAAAAATAAAGAAATATATGTTGTTGTTTTTTGAAAATCGATCCGTTAAAAAGAAAAATACGGGAAATCGTATCATGGTATCAATATATATATATATAGTTAAATATCTTCAATATTCTAAGGACTTTTTAAAAAGCACTTTATTCAAGTTAAACATGTACATTCAAAGGAGAGACTAAAGACTAACTGACTTAACGAGCTAATGACATCATAAAAGTAAGATTGGGCTCCTCTTGATCAGAGGTCCTATATAGGTTTTTACATTGCTGATTCTCATTCATAGTATTGTTTACTAGTTGCAGCTGCAACTCGCACCTGCACAACAGTTCCTACAATTGTTTATGAATACACTTTTGGTTTCCACTTTTTAACTCATTTAACTCCTCCAGGGGGAAGATCCGAAGCTACTCCTGGAGCTTTGTAGTATTTGGAAAATTGTTTATATTGAACCATAGGTTCATATGTAATCTGTCATTGCACAGCTAGTTCATTTAAATCAGGTGTTGTTGGTATAATTCGCTTTTTCCTGTAGTATACATAATAACTTATAACTACAATGAGTAATAAGGGTGTCCCGAATTTAAATGGCAAAACTTCAGGAACTTATAGGGGACCGAAAAACTAAGACAAAAAGTCCTTTAGAGATTTGCTCGTTTTTGCTTAGTTTTAGAGAAAATCGCAAAAAAAGAATCAAAACAAAAATGTTACAGGTAGCGATTGTCACCTTTCAAAGTTCGTCAGGTTAGGCAGTGAGATATGTAAACACTTATAAAACACTGTATGTTATCCTTTACATTATTTTATTTGTTTACATTTTGGCTTCAGTCAACTCAAAAGAGCAATTAAGAGACCGAATCATAGATGCAGTGCACCAAATATCATCAGAACAATGTTTAGCTGCAATTTATCAAGTGAGTGCTAGATGTAATGCTTGCATTGGTGCAAGAGGACAACATTTTGAGCAATATATACATTAAAAAGAGAATAACATAAATATAAATGTAAATAGATAAGTATAAAAATGAAAACTTGTTTGTTTCTTTTTTTGCGATTTTCTCTAAAACTAAGCAAAAACGAGCAAATCTCTAAAGGACTTTTTGTCTTTAGTTTTTCGGTCCCCTATAAGTTCCCGAAGTTTTGCCATTTAAATTAGGGACACCCTGTATAATAATCATATAGTGGTATATTACAGGTTATCAGGAATATAGGGAATAAGAGGGATTTCTACAAATTCTGGCATTGTAATATTTAACATTTCTACAGTTTCTAAGTGAATATTCATATATAAAGGTTTGTACACATGATTTTTGCAAATTATGTTTATATGTTTTGTTAAATATGGGTGCAGTCATTTGAACTAGCATTAACCTTAGCTATGTCAGGTAGAAATATAGTATCATTATTACAGGTATTGGTTTTTCTTATTCCACTAGTAAAGTATGCACGTAAGTCATCATTAAAGTAAAGTTTAGTTTCACACAAAGAATAAGTACAATTATTAAGATTAGCATTTTCTATGATATTCATAGTACATAAATTATTTACAGGTTTTAGTTGTCGACAATAATAATAGTCTAATAATTTACATTGTCCATACACATATTGATCATTATGTTTAATAATTAATTGGTTGTCAATGTCTAATTGTCTATAAGAATTATTTACATTAATCGGGATTGGTATTATAAGATATCCATTATAATATTTTTCATGGATAGGTAGCCTTACAAATACTCCAATTTGTGTACCCCCACTGGAGAACCCTGTATGTCCCACAGCCAGGGAAGGGAGAAAAAAAAGTGTGCAATTTCACCAATCTAGGACAAAAATAAAAAAAATGAACTATTTTTTAAAGGATTTTTAATGCTACATATGACAGGTACAATGTCTGAGGGTATTGTAATTGAAATAGTTAAAATTTTAAAGCGTCGTACTTTACACCCAAACTTGCCTGTTTAATGTTAACTATATAAGGAATTAGTACAAACCTTCACTCATTCGTTCTTTGTTCATCAGTGTGCACGGTTCTGTTTTCCAGTTATTTCAACTTGTGTGAATTTTTCTTTGTTTATACATCATTTGAGGTAAGTATTGATGAGGTTACATTAGAATACGTGTAATTTAAAGGGCTTAAACATTTTGTTCAAAAAAAAAAAAAGTTCAAAAAAATCATACACTTATTGAATTTTGGAGGAAGGCAAGTTCTTTATTACGTCGATTCACGTCTTGCTCTATGTATTAAAGTAAACTTAGGAAGCTAGAGAAGAGAACATGACAAGAAAAGTTTGCTCATATTTGCCCGTTTTGTCGAAATCTTAAAAAATGTTACTGCATTTTAGAATGGATGAATTAGTCACTTACGAAATGCTGTTTGAGATATGGAGAGAGAGTGAAAAGGATGCAAGATTTGACAACGTTCTTAGTTTTTTATTGAGAAGAAAGGCTGGGGAGGATTGCCTGAGGAAAAATATGCTAAAATAATACTAGATTTTGTTCTATTTTGATATTTACAAAATTATCAAAATTTAATAACATTTTCCCAAAACTTCCCAAAACCAATGGAAATGAGACAACAGGTATGGAAATATTTTATATTTTTAGAAAACATTAATGCTAATGATAATTATTAAAGAATGCTATCGAGTCGCTAGAGCAGTATAGTAAGTTAGCGTTAGGCGGTGAATAAGCTACTGTTATAGGTTATTTACTTTTAAGATTTTAAAATATACAAGCTAAAATAGCCGAATAACTTATGAACAATTATTTCTGATTTTTATTTATTTTTATTATTTAAATTTTAATTAAAAAAAAAAGTTTTAATCTGTATTTATGATGAAATCATTGATTGTTTTGAATAAGTTGTATATTAATGTGATCCATGAATTCGATGCTTTTTCAGATTGAAGTTATTCAATTCAAATTCAATTTACATTGCAGTTAAAAATAGATCATTTTAATCTATATTTAAATGGTTCTAAATAAACTTTGAATTAAATTAAAAAAAAAAGTTTTAATCTGTATTTATGATGAAATCATTGATTGTTTTGAATAAGTTGTATATTAATGTGATCCATGAATTCGATGCTTTTTCAGATTGAAGTTATTCAATTCAAATTCAATTTACATTGCAGTTAAAAATAGATCATTTTAATCTATATTTAAATGGTTCTAAATAAACTTTGAATTGTTGAAGACACCTCACTCAGGAATCAGCCTACTTACTATCGAGGCACGAGGCACCAGAAGGGAGAAGGTCGTTGTAGAATAGATAAGATTTAAAATGCTATCGGAAAATGATTACTTTCTTATCAAGTTAAATTCGACTGAAGAAGGGTCCCTATCTCTCTGTAAATTGCCTTCTAGATATTTAATATTCTATTTGTGGTGGGGGAGTTTTTTATATATATATATATATATATATATATATATATAGAGAGAGAGAGAGAGAGAGAGAGAGAGAAAGAGAGAATAGTAATACGAGCATAAATTACTAGCCGTAATGTTTGAGTGTAAAATACAATTACAATTTAATTAATTAATTAAATACAAATAAAAACGACTGTTTGTGCGCGCGTGTGTGTGTGTGCAGAATAGAATAGAAAAATAATTTTACTGTGGGGTCAGGTTCCTTAAAAATTATAGATGTGTAAACAAATAAATTCATATATTAATATACTTGAACATAAATATAAACTGATAGGTATGCTCTGGTCAAAAAAAAAAAAAAAGAATAAAAATCTAAAATAACAAGTATTAATCTAAAAAAAAAAAAAAAAGTGGAGAAAATAGACAGTAAGTCAACAATTATTTCTGATGGCTATGAGATATGATTTTTAAATGATTAGAGAGCATTTGTTTGAGAATTCAGGATATGCAGGAAAAGAATGGGTTTGAATGTGGATCAGGAAAAAGCAAAAGGGATGAAAGGAGGGATTGAATTCCACACTGTGGTGGATCTGGTGAGAAAAAAATGAGGGAATGTTCTGTGGAAACGAGTGGGAAACGGGAGATCTTGGTTTGGTATGAGAATGAACTAAGAAAATATTGTCTTTTGATGAAAGGGAAGAATCCCTTTAACTCGCCATAGAGGTACGATCAAATCACAATCCTCAATTCGATCAGACCAGAAAGATCAGACAGTTTCTAAGGAACGGTTATTGGAATCGCCTAAAATACAATGCAGCAATAGTACTTGATCGATTCTTGAAAATTCTCCGACAAGCTTACAACCAGCATTATCATGTAAGAAATTAATTAGCTGGAATTGTGGTGGACCTCATGTCTATTTTAGATGTTCGCTACCTCGTAAGTTGTTCTGCTGCCATTGTGGTACCCCAGGAGTACTTTCCATTCACGCTTGCCCTAAATGTACAGTGGAAAATGGGCAAGAGAATCGGATGTAAGGATCATTTCTATTATCATGGTTTCAGCGACTCGCCGAGTACCGATATGAATGAACGATAATAAATTACTATTATCGTGCCTTATTGTATATTCTTTAGTGTTGTAACCAAAGTTGGCAGAATTGAAGCAGTGGAGATAGGGAAGGTCTGCCAATTGCCTCTACCAGCGTTAACCTATCTTTTTAAAAGTGCACATGTCTTCTCTTTTCCTTCTCTTGTATCTTTTTCTTTTATCATCTTTCTTTCTTTGGTTTATGTATGTATTATTTATTTTATATAACTAATGTTTTTGGGTAATATCTTTCTTCATTTTTTCACTTTTATAAATATATTGTTACGGTCACAGAGAGAAATACGGGCACAAGGGATTAACGTTCCTGCAAGGGATTAAGTCTCCTTTGTCGGAAGAGATCAAAGAGACTGTTCTGGGATGTTCTAGATCTCCCCACTCCGTGTTGGCCTTGCCTATTAAAATACCCTCTCGGCGCGAGTGCGTCAGAGTAGTAAACCGGACTGTGTGATAAACTTGTGCCAGTGAACTGTGCCGGTGAACTGTGACAGTTTCGCGAGTGTAATAAACCGCTTCTGTGTGTCAGTTTGTTATATTTGGAGAATCTTACGGTCGGTGGACTAATTAGTGAACTGTAAGTATTAATAACTAGTAGTTAATTAGTTAAGTAGTAGTTATAATTTTGTGGTATTCATACAAATTTATGTAAATAGTTAAGCATTTTAGAATCAGTAATATCTTATATTATTGTAATAATTAAATAGGAGTTAGGCCTAGATAATAATATTTAGAATATTGTTATTGTAAATTTATATCAGTTTAATAATTTGATTGTTAATAATTTAATTGTATTCTTTTTGTCACTTTGTTAATAAATATTAGTATCTTTAATTAAGGAATAGTTTAATTCATTTTAATACCCAGTAGCCCGTAACAAATTGGTGTCAGGTGTGGGGTATTCTGTAATTGCTGTTATTTTGCTTGCCTTGCATATTAAAATTACTGGACTAGTGTATGAAAAATGGCTTCTAAAAGTGTTAAATTAATTGATTTAAAAGTTGCGGATTTGAAATGGGAGTTAGAAGAACGAAATCTGGATTCTTCCGGAACTAAAACAGTACTGCAACATCGCTTGCGTCAATTTTTTGTAGATTTAGGGGAAAATCGAGATGACGTTCTGTTTGAAACTGATTTAAGCAAGTTATCTGCAACTTTTAAAAATGAATTAGGCAATGTTAAAAATGAGCTAGGTAATGAATTAGGTACTGTTAAAAATAAGCTAGGTACTGTAAAAAGTGATTTATTGGATACATTAGAGTCCAAGTTAGGCACATTAGAGGCTAAGGTCAACTGGACTCAATCATATAATTTATTCTTTAAAATTGGAGAAATCCAGTAAAAATTTTGTATTCCTTATTTATCGAGATACGTTTCGGCGTAGGCCATTCTCAATCTTTTGTTTAACATTGTTTCATTTTTTTCCCAATTATATGGTTAACAGTTTAAACCATAAGTCGTTCATCTGTAAAAATCATGCACAAATTCTACAATTGTAACAGTATAAATAATTCAATAAATAAATCTGTACATACATTCTTTTATTGTCCAACAAATAACTAAAATAAAGCATAGATACCTCATTTTAAGTGGTTTTATTCTATTTAAAAAAAATTAAATTCAGAGGGAACCATGTCCTCTATTGATTATTATTAATTGACTATAGAGGACATGGTTCCCTCTGAATTTAAAAATTTTTTAAATAGAATAAAACCACTTAAAATGAGGTATCTATGCTTTATTTTAGTTATTTGTTGGACAATAAAGGAATTTATGTACAGATTTATTTATTGAATTATTTATATTGTTACAATTGTAGAATTTGTGAATGATTTAATAGGGAAAAAAATGAAACAATGTTAAACAGAAGATTGAGAATGGCCTAGGGCGAAACGTATCTCGATAATAAGGAATAAAAAATGTTTACTGGATTTCTCCAATTTTAAAGAATAAATTATTACAGACTAAGTTAATGGAAAATGTTGAGAATAAGTTAGCTAATGTAGATGATAAGTTAGCCGATGTAAATAATGAAGCAGCTAATGTAGAACCTAGGTTAGGAGAAAAATTGAATTCCATTAAAAACGAACTTAGGCTAAGAGTAGAAGCTCTTGAGGGATGTATGAGCAACCCACCGACGAACGACACCGACCGTTCCTCCGAGCCTCAGCCGAGGGGACAGCACCATTATGCCCGCCAATGCTGGGACGCCACCAACTCACAACACAATTCTAGTATTCGATGGAAAGACGCCGTGGGAAGACTACATGACTCTCTTCGAAACAGCCGCTTCGATCCACGGGTGGTCAAAAGAGACCCAAGCTTCAGCGTTGTGCCTGGCCTTGCGTGGGGACGCCTTGGGAGTACAGCATGGGCTGCCCATGTCGGAGCGGTCTAACTACGAGGAGCTTGTTAGAAGACTGGAGATGCGTTTCGGCCACCGCCACATGGACCAGCTTTATCGCTCACAGCTAAGAAGCAGGATCTAGAAGACCAATAAGACGCTGCAGAAATTTGAAGCGGATATTGCCCGGCTGGTGAGGAATGTCTACCCATTAGTCACCGACGGCGTCTACGAGAGCTTGGCAGTCAATAAATTCCTGGATGGACTTCAACCCAGAGACGCAACAAGCAGTGAAGCTCGCCCGGCCAAAAACGTTGGGAGACGCATTATCTCAGGCCATGGAGTTCGAGGCTGTGAGACAATCAGTACAGGGCCAGGCGCTAGTTCGAGCAGCAGAAGCGGAGCCTAATATGGTCCCTAGTGTCGAAAATATAGTGACAAAAGTTTTGGAGGCTCTCAGGACCCGTAAGAAGGAGATACGCTGTTGGAGCTGCGGCCAACTTGGACACCCTAGAAGCAAGTGACCATCCAAGAAACAAGAAAAGCCACAGGAAAACTAATTAGGGTTGATGGGCAACTGTCAACCCGTAACGTCAAATATAATGTCTACGGGGAGACAGTTGCCACCTTCACCATCTGAAGCACCGCGCTCTCGTGGCAGAAATTGATGAAGATGTCATATTGGACATGGACTTGATGATCGCATACGGGATCAAGCTGGATATGTCGAGAGGTGTGATGACGCTGGGAAACGAAGACTCCTTGCAGGTAAAGTTGTGACTTTACCTGCAAGGAGCCAAATCAAGACGCATGGGACGGTCGAAGGACATCTACCTGCGGGTCAATGTGATCTAGTTGAACCTGTAAGGCACGAAGAACAGGAGATCGGACGCGGCGTACTGGTGGCTAGGTCTCTCATCAAGGTCGGAAGTACCACTCCAATTAGGCTAATGAACCTGAACAGCTTCCCGGTAACGCTGAAGAAAGGAACACCTGTCGGAGAAAGTACAACCACTACCTCAGTGGTTCATCAGCTGCAAAGTCATCCCACCGAGCTGCGAGGACTGCCAGAAGAATTAAAAGGATTTGTGGACGAATCATGCCGCAACCTTTGGCCTGAACAGAGCGAGGAAATGAAGAGGATGATTACCCGATGGCAGGACGTTTTCGAGATAAGCCCACGGCCACGGGGTAGAACGGATATCGTCCAGGACAGGATTGACACCGGGGATGCTAAGCCCATCCGACTGGTCCCACGGAGGCTGCCATTAGAGAGCCAGAGAGAGCTTCCGCACATCTGCTTGAATTCGTCGGCCCATTGCTTGCGTTACCGGCCTCTGCACTTCTTCCTATCGCGCGGGATCCACTCGGCGGCTCGCCTATCCCAGCTGTCTCCATCTTGTCTCATCACATGGCCTGCCCAGTTCCATTTCATTTTTCTGGCGTAGGTGACTGCATCGGTAACCATAGTGTGTTTTCTTATACGGCGTGAATTTATTTGTTCCCTCAATGCAACTCCCAGCATTATTCTTTCCATCTTTCGTTGACAGGTGGTTATCTTCCTCTCTAAGGCTTTAGTGAGTGACCATGTCTGACAACCATAGCTCAGAACAGGGATTATGCAGCTGTTGAATACGGTCGTTTTATATCTTATTTCTAGGCGGCTTTTAAATATACTTCTAAGGCTCCAAAATCTCTTCCATGCCTTGCCGACTCTTGATTCGATTTCTATTTGACTTCTCTTTTCGAATGAGATGATTTGTCCCAGGTATCTAACTTCTTTAGCGATCTTCATTTCTGGGAGTCTGTGGCTGATATTATTGGAAGTTCCGTTGGTCATGATTGCTGTTTTTTGTGGGTTCAATATCAAAATCCATAGAACATTTCCATAAATATCTATACGGCAGAAGGTTCCTCCTGGGAATCTCCCTGGGGAATCCCGTACAGGGTGGCACTGGACAAGGTGAAGCCGCTGACCATGATGGCGGCTATCAGAGTGGGAGACGCCCAGGCAACCACCCTGGAGGAGACGGCGGAGATGTATATAAACTATACATACCCCAGGGATGATCCGTCCCAGGATACGGAAGATGATCGAATGGTAAGACGCACCACGGTGTGCCCTCCAGGTACCGAGCTGTGTCCACCATGGGATGTATGGGACCTTCGTCTTGCCGTGGATAGGCAGAGGACCGGAAGAGCTACAGGACTCGACGGGATAGACGCCGCGATCTTGAAGAACAGCGCCCCCCTCATTGAGGATGACCTTCTTGGTATCTTCAATGAGTGTCTGGACCAGGGGCGGTTTTCGAGTGGGTGGAAGATCGCGGACTTGAGACTCCTCCACAAGGGAGGAGGCAAGGATAAGGAGACGCCTAAGGCGTACAGGCCGGTAAGCCTCCTCCCGGTGATTAGTAAAGTCCTGGATAGCCTGATCGTCACCAGCCTAAGGCCGGTCCTCGATGCGGCGAGTCATCCACGGCAGTTTGGCTCGACCCCTGGCAAGGGAACAACACATGCACTGCTGAGAGTGCGCAGGGACGTGGAAGAGAGAGCGGAGAAGTATAAGCGGAGAAGAGTGTCAAGCTAGTACTGTTTGACATATCCTCCGCCTTTGACAGTGTGTGGTGGCCCTGTGTACTCAAGCGGCTGCAGGAGTTCGACGCCCCCAGCAACCTGTACTCTCTCGTGAGTAGCTACCTCAGTGAAAGGAGTGTCAGGATTAGAGGTAGCTACTACCAGGTCGAGAGGATGATCGAGAGAGGATGTCCACAAGGGTCAGTCCTAGGGCCGGCCCTGTGGAAGCTCGTGTTCGACCAGTTGCTGGGGAACTAGAAGAGGAAGGGTTCCTTGCCATCGCCTACGTCGACGATCTGGCAGTCATCGTGGCCGCGAACAGCAGACCCAGACTGAAGACGCAAGCGGAGAGGTGCTCCAGTCTCGTAGCGGAATGGTGCGTGAAGAGGAAGCTGAGTATGGCCGCTGCCAAGACTCAGGCCATACTCTTAAGAGGCTCCACTGACAGGGCTCACCCTATCATTTTGGAGATCCAAGGAGAGAGGGTCAAGCTAGGTGAGGAGGTGACGTATCTAGGCGTGAAGTTTAGGAGAAACTTCGACGCCACTCCTCACCTGGGATACCTGAAGGATAGGGTGACCCTGTCACTGAATGGACTAGGAAGAATAGGGGGTGCATTCTGGGGCCTCAGGTACCCAGCAACGATGAATTTACAAAGGCGTGGTCTTGGGTATCCTGAGGTATGCATCCCCGCCGTGGAGCCGCAACCTCACACAGCTGCAGAAGAGGAGACTGGCGACGATCCAGAGACTGGCTCTGCTGCGAGTCAAGAAGACTTATAGAACGGTGCCCCTGGACCTCGTTCTGAGGGAGGACGCCCTGAAGTATGAGGCGAAGAGGCAGGGGCTAGGGACGCTTCCGGAGGGACTCCGTCAGAGGATCGGCGAGACCCCGAACTTGTGGAAGAAGATAGTGAGGGAGGACTCAATAGAGGAGTGGAACAGACGGTGGGTGACAAGCCAGAAGGGCTCTACGTTGAGGAAGTTCTTCCCCACCGTCCGGTCGAGATTGGCTACTACATGGGTCCTCCCGGACTACTGGGTCTCGCAGATGCTGACGGGACACGGTGGGTTCCGGGGAAAGCTCAGTGAGCATAGAAGAGAAATCGAGCCCCGGTGCCCCACATGTTGAGTCCCAGAAACGGCAGAGCACGTGGTGCTCTCCTGCACCGCGATGGAAGGACACGGTTGTCGAGGAAAACCGGGATCTTCGCCCTCACCGAGGAAGACTTCCCCCGCCTAGTGGAGGAGGACAACTACCCTCATTTCAGGGAGTTTGTCTACGGGTGGAAGGAGGTGGTCGGTCCTGCGCACTTCACCATCAGCAGGGTACGGCCACCCGGCGAGCCACCAGACCAGCAATCAGGAGATGAGCCCCACCAGGAGGATGAGGACAGGACGGATGCAGACTGGCCGGACGCGGACCGGACGGATGCGGCGGACCAGGGAGGCTGTACGGCACCCGGACGGATGCAGACCGGCCAGGAGGCCTAAAAGGTGCTGCCCCATCAGTAAGGCACCTTACTGTGCACCACAGATTATTATTCTTATGTTTGTCCCCCATAATTATACATATCCCCCCGAGAGTATGTATAATAAGATTGATTAATAAATAAAGAGTTGTTTTTTGGCAGTGGTGGGCGTGCGTATACCCAAAGTATCAACCTGCCACTGCCGAAACACCGTATGCCAGTAATGGCAGGTAGGGGGAGAAAAAAAAAGAAAAAGTTCCTCCTGAGAACGGAGAGCAGCGTGTCTGATGTGGTTGCTGCGATTTAAGTCACCAGAGGGACAAGTAGTGAGATGGATGGAGCGCCTTCAAGAATATGACTTTGAATCTGCTCATCGTGCTGGAACGAGTCACAGAAATGCGGATGCGCTCTCAAGGATACCTTGTGACGAAGAATACAGACATTGTTCTCGACAAGAAGAGAAGCAGGCAACAGTGTTGAGGGCAACGGTTGTCATGGACAGTTGGCAGGATGCAGAGATGTCAAAGGAACAGGACAAGGAACGGACTTGAAACAAATGAAACAATGGAAACTATCAGGGCAAGGAAGACCAACCTGGCAGGATGTTGCTCCAATGTCAAAGAATGTAAAGACGTACTGGGCCCAATGGGACTCCATTCTAGTGGACAAAGGGCTGCTGAAAAGGGCATTGGAGAACGCGGAAGGAGATCAGCGCAGACTACAACTCATCATTCCAAAGAGTAAAGAGCCCGAAGTACTCAGGGAACTTCATGACGGAGTATCTGCAGTTCAGCTCCAGATATTTCATTTTATTTTATATAATTTGGTTTATAGATTTTTTATAATTTTAAATTTTTATTTCTTACATTTTTATTACTTACAATTTTTATTTCGCAATTCTTATCATTTTCTACATTTATCCATATCATTTTTATCATTTTTACACTACTATTTTATATTCAGTTTTTATTTTTTATCTTTATTAACTTATTTTTTATTTTTCAACACTTTCTGTTTTATTATTATTTTATTCTTCATTATGGATTTTGCTACCTTTCTAGCACTTCGTTGTTTATTGTATAGTCTCATAAATTTTAACCTTCATATTTACCTTGCTGTGCATCTTCTTCATTTTCATTGCCTGCATTCACCTTACTTTTGTTTATTTATATTTACTATGTTCAATATATTTGTACCAATTGTATTCTTAATTGTCTTTATTTTGCATATAGCCCTGAAGAAGACATACAAAGTAGGTCGAAACGTTGGCTAATCAATCAAGTTTTTCTCCAATTCTACGAGAAATTCATTGTGACCTCTACCCGGACCACTTTCTGCCACATCAATATTTTTTATTTTAAACGAATCATGGAAAAATGTTATGAATATGATATTGATCGGGACTTATTATTGCTTATTATTATTTGTCAACTACAGCATCAAGAATAAATATTGCTAAAAAGTGGTAGTTATAAATTTGTGCCTATGCTAATGACCTTGAGATTTCTGTCAGAAGTATAAAGGCACCTGGAGAGGCATTTTAAATGGTATATGAATATGGCAGAAAGGTAGGGCTTTTGTTCAACGCAAGTAAAATGAATTACTTAAAATTGTCCTCAGCAGCTAGTAAAAGCGGCATGAAAATAATTAATTTTAAGTTTTAAAACGACTCCGGGTTACTTTACAAACTCCGTAGATTCCTACCTTCTACATATTTTCTCATTAACCAAACCTATCTCTCCAACAGGTCATGCAAAGTAAATCATAATAATGTTTACTCATCCCTCTTTCCTCAATCTGCTGGTGTTCTTCAAGGCAGTATCTTCGGCCCAATCCTCTACACAGTTTATACAGCTGATATACCAATCCATCCTAATACTTTCCTTACCACTTAAGCGAATGAGACATGCCTATTATCAGCCAACACACATACAGTTATATCATCCCAAACTCTTGAATCCCATATCACTGACCTCGAATCTGTTCAAAATTGGAGGCTTTAAATAAATTCTCACAAATCCCATCAACCAACATTTACCCTCTGTCGTAAACCAATCGTAAACTTGCTGCCCTCCTCCCTCCTATTGTCCTATATTGTCCTATATTGCCCTATACTGTTTAATAGCATCGTACTAATTTCTGTAGAACAGGTTCGGTACTTAAGACTACACCTTGACAAACGCTTAACTTGGACTCCTCATATCATAAACGATAAGAAACAGCTCGCCGTTTTAGGCTACTTCAACATTTATTAGACAAACGCCCCAAGCTCCAAAGTAATTACAAAAGACTCGTATACATGGCAAACATTAGACCCATCTACTTACCCATGGCTTTGGGACCATCGAATTCCTCTCGTATTCAATCCTTACAATCAAAAATCCTCAATGCTCCTTTCTTTGTTACAACAAAGTAACCCATAATGATCTTATTGTTGCTGATTCGGCCCGAATCCGATATCAATATTTTCATGATAAACATTATTCCCACTCAAACCCAATAGCTTCAAACCTAGCAATATCTTCAATTCCTAATAATCCTCCGAGGTGTCTGAAAAGAAGATGGTCTCGTGACCTTCTAAGTTGAACTTGTTATTTGAATACTATCACTGGGTAGTTTTTCTACTTGGCATTATTCGTGCCAATATGTACCATTCCTACCATTTACTTGTTGTATTGTTATAACACAATAGTAAACTTCAATGAATAAATTATTAAATGCGTTCAAAAATACGTTTCAAAAAAGTTTGAAAACTTATTGATGTTTGTGCGTCTGTCATGAATTATGATAATTTAATTAGAAATTAGGAACAGAATAATGACTGTAATAGAACCTAATATACAAACCTTAAGCTTCTCAAGTCTGGAAGATTCTAATGAAGGATAGAATTGGTCAGGGGGTGCAGTCAATAATTTATTGAAATAAAATTAACAAACGTGAACCATCTTTACTTACCGTCTTCCTCTTTAGGAGCTTCACAACTAATATAATAAATAATTTTTAAATAAAAAAAACAAAAAAAAAAAAAAAGCTTCTTAAGTCTCAATTGCTATCAAAAGAAACAAAAATTAGTCAACTTTTAAGTAGTCGCCTATGGAACGAAAATTTGGTACAACAAATTTCATGGTGAGTGGAAAATTAAGAGCAACTGTGAAACTGAGATTAGATGGGCAAGGCATGTAATCAGAATGGAGAATGAATTATCCCTGACCAATTCTATCCTTTACAAATATTTATGAATTATTTATTATTATATTAGTTGTGAAGCTCCTAAAGAGGAAGACGGTAAGTAAAGATGGTTCACGTTTGTTAATTTTATTTCAATAAATTATTGACTGCACCCCCTGACCAATTCTATCCTTCATTAGAATCTTCCAGTCGACTATTTTCCTCTCCCTGATAATGGCTCGTATATCAATAGCGATTTTTTTTATTTTGAACGTTGCCATCCATAATGTACAACACTGACTGCATATATATTGTATTCCACCATAATAATAAAGTGAAGCCAGGTAGATTAATGTAAGCAATGTTTGAAACGAATGTCGGCCAGACTGATAACTTGAGTTTGTGAAAGTTGTAATTAAAAGATATACGGAAGCCAAAATAATCGTGGTGAGGATAAAGCGTAAGCCTGGTAAAGAGCTTTGGTGATAGCTAGCGGATCAAGTGTTGTTTGCTTGGATTACAACTGCCTGCTTCAATGAAGTCTGTCCCTCTTTTTCAACCAATATATTTAAGCCTGCTTTACTCAGCTAAGTGCTTTTTCTTGAATCGAAAAAATAATTGTTAATTTATATGAATATCAGTAAATAGCTTAACATATGAGTGTTATTCAGGTCACAAACTTTTTTCTTTTTAAATCTGAATTTCGGGCGATGTAACACGTTATAAATTACAGCATTTTTTCAGGGCATTTCGATTTTAAACATGGTTGCTACGTCCTTGAAAACGAATCTAACGATTTCGATTAAACTCGTTTAATCATTGTACGGCATTTAAAATGAAATTTAAAACCATACATTATTATTTCATTAAAAAGTAGTTAGAGAGGGATAAAATGGGCCGATGAATTTGTTCTTCGCATATTTTAACATTGCCATTTGAGACTTTAACATGCTTACATTTAAACCATATGTTTTTATTATATAGGGTAATTCGTTTTTAGTTAAGTTTAGTGAGTTTTTAAAAATCAATAATAAATTCTTTGCAACACTAAAATTTTAATAAAAAATAAAATAACTTTAAGTAATAATATTAAATTGGATTATTTTTATGTTGAAACATTTTTTTTTCATTTTTTCAGGTTTTATATATAATTTTCAAGATTTACATTCCTTTTTCTATTATTTTTAATTTTCATTTAACAAGGATATAAAATCTCTTGTCATTTGATCTTCTTGCTATCTGTTTTTTCATGTTCAACTGTTTAGTCAAAAAAACATAGTATAGAATATAGTACCTGGATTAATGTTTAGTAGTACAGTGTTAAATTAAAGTATCACATGAAATTAAATGAGCCAAAATGAGGCTATGGCTAGTTTACCTACCCATTGCAAGGGCCTATGATCGGTATATACCCGAAATCTTCTTTCGAACAAGTAAGTTCACAGCCCATAATATACCAAGGAGCTCCCTCTCCAATGCGCAATATTTAGCCTCGGCTTCCGACAGACGTCTACTCACATAAGCGACGGACACCCAGGGTGTTCGGGAGGTGAGACAGCACAGCTCCAAGTGCGTATTCGCTCGCGTCGGTAGTGTGAATTGAGTGTGAATTGCTTGTTAAAATCCGGGAACGCCAACACCGGTTTTTCCTTCAATCCATTCATACACCGACGGATACTGCCCTCCATGACTGAAGTAATTACAATTTCGCCCCTTTTTTAAGTAAATTATTAATAGTTACTAAATACTTCGCCATCTCTGGCACAAAGCGCCTATAATAATTCAATGCACCCAACAGCCGCCTTATACCCTTAACATCTCTTGATATATCCAGCGTATAGCGTCAACTTTCGATTTATCCGATTTCAATCCTTCCTTGGAAATTGTATGCCCTAAGAAATTGATTTCCTTCTTGCCAAAACCTGATTTCTCCGGTGATAGTTTCAGACCAAACTCCTAAAAACTTGACGCAGATACTGGATATGCTCCATCTCAGTTATACTAAAAACTGCTATGTACTGATGCAGGCGGCACCATGAAAGGGATGCTGTGCGGGGAAAATGTGTCATGTCGGGACACATGAAAGGGAAGATATTTGGGGCAAAGAACAGAGCCTTGGTCCCCTTATGGTTTTATGATCCAAGATGGTGGAGAAGGAAGGAGAGGGGGAGAGAAGAAAACTCTTGAAAACGAGGCTGAAGGAGGCACTCGAGAGATAGACACAGAGAAGGAGGTACTCTGGAGACGAAGGCGGAACAGGAAGGAGCTACTCTGGAGATGTACAGCAAGGAGGAGAGATCTGGCAGAAGATAGAGAATCCCGGAGGCAGCACGGCGAAGAACGACCAGTCCCCCAATCTACCCCTGTCCACAGATAAGTTTAGTTTATTTCCTGTAATGTATTTTATGGCAATCCTTTTTATATATTTAAAATCTGAATCATTAACTTTGTTTTGATATTGAATAAATAAACGATCCTTATTGTAATTCTTTTGGTGCTTACGTACCCCAGATACACTATTTATTTATAAATAATATATTGAAGGTATAATAGATAAGTAAATTGGTAAACACAAGAGTAGACCTTTGGAAAGGAACCCAATTAAGATGAAGGAATATAAATAATAATTTGAGTACTCATCCTAAATGAGACTCTGGCATCCCAAATATCAATATATATATTCAAAATATATTTAAGAGTAGAAACATAGCAAAACCAACAAGTCGTCCGTATATATTTAACAAATGCCTTCGTCTATATCCCGTAAAAATTCATCCATTAAACTTTGAAATGCCAAGGGAGCGTTTTTTAACCCGAAGGGCATTCGCGTAAACTCATAATGTCCCCGCTCGAACGTGAACGCTGTCTTAGCTTGATCTCTCGGGTGAATGTTAATTTGGTGGTACCCCGCTTTCAGATCTAATGTACTGAACACTGTGGCCCCATGTAGCTTATCAATAATATTGTCAAATCTCGGAATCGGGTTTGCTTCATCTAATGTATTTGCGTTTAACTTGCGAAAGTCCACGAAGACCCTATACTTCTCCACAGTTCCTTCCGGCTCTTTCTTCTTCTTAACCGCCTATAAGGGGCTATTTACGGGGATGCACTATTGCCTAATATGCCCTGTCGTCGTAAATTCTCCATTTCCCCTCGAATGTGATGCCTTAATGCACGAGGATATTACCATTCCATGACGTAAGATATCCTCTCTTGTTTCAAAGGTATTTCATGGACTGTCTCCCCTGTCGCACCCAACACGCCCCCTTCGATATAAAAGATATCCTTGAATTCCTCCCTTATCGCTTCCCTCCAATTTTCCACTCTACTCACCGCTCCAATCCGCGCCTCATTTAACGCCTGTTGACACCTATACCACTTATTTCCCATCCGCACATGCCATTTATCTTTCATATGATATATTTTTGCTCTCACCTGACAGCGAATCACACCCCACGATAGCTTGGTATTCTCTCGACATGAACTTGCAACTTAACCTGTTTCTCCGTCCACTTAGTTAACCCAATTGATACCTCGCCTAACATGCTACCCCCCCCCTAAGGATGATTAAACTACAACTACATACCTAAGAAGGAATCTGCTCGTCGAGGGCTGCGGTTCCATCTGCTTAGGGGCCGGTTTCTGGCCCTGGGGGTCACCGAAGGGCCCGGCTCCTGCTGCCTGTGTGTCCTCCTTTCTTCTCTTTACTGCTTTGGTAGCCCACTTGCCACGATTGGCCCCACTATGTCCGCCACCCTCTTAGCAACCATCCGGTGGAGCTCCTCCGTGCTCAGTATCTCCCTGACCACTGCTTGACTGTATCCGGGGTCAACCTCCACTCTCTTTCTAGTCTTAGGATGATGTCCCGAAGCTTTTTGACATTCATATTTACATACTCTCTTTTCTCCTTGGAGATGGTATTTCTATACCTCTCCATATATTCTCTTGTACTTTTCTCTATATTCCGTGCCTGATCCGCTGGACTTCCTTCGCTGTGGGCATGGGGAGGGGTACTCCCTCTTCTTCCTCTTCTCCTTTTTTTTGATTCGGGGCTGAAATCCTGGACCCCCTCCGATTCATTTGCCTCACTGAGGTCACTCTCACTAGTCGGGGAGAGTTTCACTTTTAGACCCACCTTACCCGGCTCTAATACTTTCTCAAAGAAGCTGGAGTGGGTGATTACACCTCCTGCCACCGTCTGTTCATTTCATGCGTTTCCCTGCCCCACCGTTGAGTTCTCTTTATCTCCTTGGAGGGGCTTCTTCTTTCCTTTTCCAGCACTGAGGTGTCCTGTCTCAGATCCCTCATCGATGTCTTCAGCTGTGTACTCGTCCATTGTTTCCACATTATTTTAGTCCATTATCCCGATCTCAACAATTAGGTATTTTTATACCTACAATTTTTTTGAAGATTTTTTCCAAAAAAATATTTTTTGAAAAACATTTCGATTCCCAAAAATATTTCAATTTTTGAAAATCCTGTCCGTAGGAGTCCTGAATCGCACGAGTGTCCCTCGGGTCTCAACCACACACTAACTGGCACTCCAGCGCACTAATCACTGAGCAAGGTGTAAAACACGTCTTACCTGCTTGGTAGTTGTGAGACGACTGTCCTCGATTATTCACATTAGGAGTGGGGTTCGATCTCCGGGAGCGTTCTAGTAGCAGGTCCTCTTCCTACAACTGCCAGAGCGCTAATACCTCGTTGATCATAGCTATTGCAATATAAACATTTTACGATATATAGCGAAGTAACTGATTAATGCTACACTTATCTATTCTTTGGAACTTGTAAGCACACCCTATCTATTGCATCTTACACGTGTCATTTTATATTTATTTTAGTGTGCTATTTAATGTTTTTACTAAAAGCTCATTTTTTCACTGCCAGGGCATGAGTATGAGACTAACCTAGTCGCGAAACGTTAAATGAATGAAGTTTAAACTGAAGGTCTGAAACTCGAGAACTAAAACACAATATTTCAACAACGGTCAAGATAAGTAGAAACCAATATATATATATATATATATATATATATATATATATATATATATATATATATATATATATAAGTTAAGACAAGACGATGTTTGCATAGTCGCTAATCAAGCTGGCATTGTGAACAGCTGTTAGAATCTATAAATAGAGGTTCAAGATGGCAATAAAGTCAGTATTAAACCAGTTCTCGTGCGAGTTGTTTCATCCTAATTTTACTTTTTTTTACATATTTTGTTCCTGGAACTATATAAGTGGTGCCGAAACCCGGGAAGTTTAAAGATAATTTTTTTATTGGTAAAAAAAAATATAAAAAATAAATCCTTTCTCCTTTTTTTTTACTATTTCTTCTTCTCTCTCTTGTTGCCATAAATGAAAATGAGAGACCAGAGAGATATTCTTAGGCCAGCTACATTAACACTTGCGCCACCATCGCAACCATTTACACTGGCGGAACCGCTGGACCCGGAGTTCCCGCCTTTGCCGACGACTACGCTCGCACAGGATGTAAGAAGAGAGATTTCTGATCTGGAAAAATTTAATGGTGATGTCAGGGAGCTGAACCATTTCCTCAAAGGCGGCGATGGTATTATGTTCAGTATTGAATCCCAGGTCGCTGCGGATCTAATAGACGAACTGGACGCTAATAGGCTACGGGTGGCCCTTGTACGCCGGGTTAAAAGAAGTGTACTGAACCAAATGATGAGGATGAGAATACCCCGTGAAGAGCTATAAAAGAAAGGATGAAAAAAGCATAAGGAGGGGGACGATGGGCCCCCGAAGAAGACATGCTCCACATGTTTAGGGAAATGAAGAGACCCAACCAGTCGAACGGGCAATACGCGGCAGACCTAATCGCCAAATTAAACCGGATCAATGAAAAACTACGAGAGGTAATGGATACTGGCGCAGTGGAAGCATGGATGATTTTCATGACCACGATCCTTAAAGTGCAGTTAGCAAGGGACACAGGAAAGAAGGATTAACTGCCTCGAGATAACCCTTTCTTGGAATGCCCCCAAGAAATGGTAGATTCGAGTGCTCGGGAGGAAGAAGCACGCGACGAGGGCGAATCAAGAAATCGGAAACGGAGAGAAGTAGAGTTTAGTAGGAGAGAGAGAACGCAATTACAGGAAAAGAGACAGACACCGGATAGAAAGAACTGGCGCAGGGAGGAAAGGAAAAGTCATGGGTGCGGCAAAGCACATGACACCTGGCGACTGAATGCACCCGCTCCAGGTGCTATGAACGCGGAACGGAAGGACACTTTATGTGGGAGCCAGAATAAGGTGTAAAACGGGCGGTGGATAATGAAGATTGGAAAAAGGGTGTATAAAGGCTTGCGTGTACGGAAGAATGGCCAGGGAAAGATCGGGGCGATTAATCAAATGGAATATTGGACGGAATGAAGGTGAGATCCTTAGTGTTACAGGGCAGACGGTACACGAAATCCCGTTAAAACAAGACCGGGCGACATATGTTAAAGAACGTCGGTACCCGCCAGCATTACGGCAACATATACGGGAAGACCTGCACAACCTTAAAATCCAAGGGATCATCGTCGACAGTACGTCACCGTACAACAGCCCCCCTTTGGGCAGTAAAGAAAAAGAGTGAGGACGGCGAGAAGTCCCGGGTGGTAGTGGATTACGGAAGATAAATGAGAACACTTTGGACGAACGCTATCCCATTCCGCGATTCGATGACATTTTAGACCGACTTGCAGGGGCAACTATTTTTAGCACTCTTGATCTGAAGGCAGGATACCACCCAATTCGGATGCAACCACGAGACCAGCACAAGACAGCGTTCACCTTTGAGCGGAGTCATTTCGAATTTACACGGATGCCCTTCGGTCTGAAAAACAATCTCAACAATCGGTCTGATCACCTTTCAAAAACTCATGGATGAGTTTTTGCATGGACTGGACGAATCCTTCTGCCAGGTATATATGGATGATTTACTCGTATTTAGCAAATCAGAAGAACGCCATGTGGAAGATCTTCGTAAGATTTTTACGAGGTTGCGGCAGTTCGGGTTAAAATTATCCGAAGAGAAATCTGTTATGGGTCAGGGTCAGATTAATTTTTAGGTCATACAATATCCAAAGAGGGATTGCGACCAGATATGCGGAAGGTGGAGGCGATAAGACAAATGGCGATTCCGACTGACGTCAAAGGAATACGGTGGTTATTAGGAACTTTCAAATATTATCGCCGATTCGTACCGGAAATGGCGGAGTATCTTGTGCCACTAAACAATTTGCTGAAGAAAGGACGGAGCATTGTAATTACCCCTGAAAATGAAAATAATATTCGGGCATGCATGAGAAAACTGCAGGAAGAACCAATCCTTGCCTTTCCCGATTTTAAGCTGAAATTTCACATGACCACATATGCGATTGAGTACGCCTTAGGTGCGGTATTATCACAGGAAGGTAACGGTGGTGAGCGTCCCGTAGCGTACGCTAGCGGACGATTAACGGAGACGGAAGCACGATCGAGCATTTCCGACCGTATGTTTTCGGGCGAAAGTTCGTGTTCCACACGACGATGATCGCACAGTCGCTTATCAAGGTCTCATTGTAAACAGCTGTTAGAATCTATGAATAGAGGTTCAAGATGGCAATAAAGTCAGTATTAAACCAGTTTTCGTGCGAGTTGTTTCATCCTTATTTTCCTTTTTTTTACATATTTTGTTCCTGGAACTATGTAAGTTATATTTAAAACTGTCTCTTTAGCTATTAACTACTCAGTTCTAGAACGACTCACAAGAAATCTGACGGTGCTAGAAATTATAGGCGTTAATATCAGACAACGGATGTTAGACAGACGAAAATTGCTAGCTCGATTTCCACGAAAACGTAGCACTTGGAGAGTTATTTGGGTTTATGGAACCGTAATATTGACCTGAAAAATTAATAGTAATGGTTGGAGGCAGACTATTCAACTTGGAAAGGCGAAGCTTTGGTGAAGTCCAATTGAGATAGTATGTGAAAGGAATATATTATGCTATGTGTCGTACACACCATCTCTGGTTTTAGAAGTGATAATATGAATATGAAAAATATGATAACAACATAACAAGATATGAATTGTAGGACCTGACGGTTATTAAAGCTGGGTCACATAGGCAGGTAGCGTGGAACTTCAGGTATCAGGTGTTGATTGATACCTCTAGGGAGAATATAGTGGGTGAAAAACATTGCTGGAGGAGAAACGGAGGAAGGAGGTCGCAAGAAACTTCTTGAGAGGAAGTGAAGACGCAAGGACTGGAGAGGAGGCTGAAAGACGGAGAAGCTCGCGGCATAGTGCGGAGATGGAACGACGTGGTTAACGCCCCACCATACCTGACCCACAAGTACCGTCCTGTAGAAACCGGATAAAAATCGATTCAAATTATGTACGTATTTTATGCCAATCCTCTATATATCTCAATCATTATTCGAAATCTCAATGTATGTATTGATAATATCTATAAATGATATTTGTTTTAATGATTGAACTGTATATATAATTCCTTATACACCACAAGTTAGCAATATTGCTATGCTGACTGATTAATATTTCCCTATAACATAGCGATTAATATATTTATTGATGTAAAAATGACTTGGAAATTGGCAAAGTTTCACAATTTCATCACTAGTAATGATGCAGCTAACATAAGCAAAGGATATGTCGACCAAAGTTTCTCAAGTTGAGATTTATTATGCTAAATGCTCAGTCGTACTAAGTCAACGTATATTGCTTTGGCATCATCCAACATATTTGCAAATCAATAAATAATTTTAATACATAGGTCTGATTGTTGGTTTTAAATAACAGATGCATCGAAAGTGAAATAATTTCGATAAATCTAAAAAGTGCCAAAACGTTATATAATCTGGTCTAAACATCATTGAAAAGAATTGCAAATGCACTGTGGAATTATGTACGAATATATTGTATTATTTTTTGGTAACATTCGATGAAGGATGAAAGGTAGTTTCTATTTTTATTTTTATTTTTTTTTTTGGACCCAAGATTAATACTGTTTGTGAAAGTGAAGGCTCCATAGCTCTAAAGATTATTGATACACGATGACTATAATTAGAATGCTAATTACAAATCAGATTTTTTAATGTTGGGAATCGTAATCCTATCCTGAATAGGTCAACTGGATAGCAGGATGAGCTGCATGCACAATGCCAAATGAATAATTGGGGATCAGAACAATCTACTCGGAGATTTTTTTCCGGCAAACATACTCCTGATTAAATAGGAACCTACCCCTCATTCAATTACTGGCCACAACTCCCTTTGGATTATTTTAAAAATCCTGCAGAATCCAAGTTCATTTGCGGTCGAATGTCATCCGCGAGAACAGTTCCGCTGCTCGAATGTAAATCTCTTCTCTTGATGGCTACGAAGCTTAACGGAAATGAGAGCGTCTAATATGATTTGTGGACTCTGGCCTATAACCTAGTCCGTTTACACCATCACTAAGTCTAAACTAACTGATATAACTCGATGGAGTTGCTATTGTTCCAATCAACCGTATTTAAAAAAAAATATGTATCTGATATTTTCAGAACTCTTAAAAAGGACTATTTAAAGTATACAAATACACACACACATACATTTATATATGGCTAATGACGTAATATTATAAGTAATAATATCTTAAATGTCAGTTGTGATCTATAACATCATAAATAGAACACAAGCTGTTTAATTGACATAAATGTAGGAACCGTCTTAGAATAATGTTCTACTCATTGATCCATGAATGAATGAATATTTATATGTAATATTTTAAGATAGAGTAAAAGATGATTTACCCATAAGTCAATCTAACTAAAACTTCTCGAAGGTTGTAGCAGAGTAGCAGAGTAGCAGCCTTATGAATTGATCACAATAAAATATCAATACAATTACAATATAAAATTTTAAATTATTATGAAGCCAATCAATTTCTTTCCTCTTTCTAACAGCTTCTCATCAGGCTATTCCATACGAACGGATATCAAGGATCTCAAGTAAATATTATCCTAATCTCAGTCAAACTCCACAGCTAATATACTGCACTCCATGCAGTAATTTGTATAAGCTGTAATTTTTATAAAATTGCAAATGTATTTGAAGCAATGACCCCATGGGATCGCTCTAAAAATCAATTACAATTTTTTTTTTAAATCGACGTATCAATCAGAAATGAAGTACTTCTGAGTCACGAAGAATGTTTTTATATCACGTATTAAACTTGGAACAAATAAATTCAATGTACCATAATATCAAAGTAGTATATAGGATATTTTTAAAAATATAACTTTTCAATTATATAACCGAAACATGCATTATTGCAGCGAATCATAATAAATTTAAAAAAAAGATTATTATATATTAGACTTGTCAGTAATATTATACTATTATTATATTACATATTATATTATAATGATATTATATTACAGCAATAAATATTGTCATGTTTTCAAAACTATTTACTCAGTTAATGTAACTTTATCGGAAATATATTCAAAACTGTGCATTGAATCTATAACTATCATTATAAAAAAAAAATCTAAATTCGAATTATACCTTTCTTTTTTTCAACGGGTGCGATATGAAAATTTTAAAAAGTTCAAATGAAAAATTGAATGTAAGTGAACTTTCTTAAGGATATGAGTTCAAGAAGCATTATCTATTAGTGATAAATTAATATCCCTTAACGTATATAGACTGGTTTTATTAGATCTTGTCAAGAAATATTTCGGTATCAAGAGTATTAGATATTAAAAAGGAGGGAGGGATGAATTGTTTGGCCACCCGCAGGAGCGACGAAAGAAGAGAGTTAGCTCCGGCTGGTTTTGAACATTAGCCACCGCCGGGGGCCGGCTCCATCACCCCCATCAGCTCCGCAGCCTCCGTCCCCTCCATCAGCCACATCAGCAACATTAACCCCTTCCATAATAAATAACAACTGATCGCCTTCCGTTACTAGCCCCACAAATGCGATCTCTTCCATTTAGGATAAGATTCTAATCCAAAGTATTGAATATATATGAAGAGAAAAAAAAAGATAGTTCGTCTTTAGTCCATTTATGCAATTAAATACCTTTCGTATTGAGACATTATTATATTTAGAACATCAGAATTGATTCTTAATGTTGACGAAAGGAGAACTTCATATCCCCCCTCCAATTTTTAACAAAATTTATTGAGCGATTATACATTGAAAAAATGTTGACAAATATACAACTGCTTCCTCTAGGAGGTTTAAGGAACTGAGTAAAACAACTAAACAAAAACTAATCCCTGATTGTTCTATATCTCGAGATATCAAAAAGATATATTAACATATTTAAAAAAAAAAGAAATTGTTTTTTAAATTACATCAAAGAAAAATTTAAACTTTAAAACGTTACCGATTGTGTGCCGACGTTTCGGCCTACAGTGTAGGCCATCTTCAGGGCTAAGAGAGAGAAACAAACAGAAAAACATATAAAAAAACGTGGCAGTAACAAGAATATGGTGACAAGTAATGTGGAAATTAAAATAGTGACTAGATATGATGAAATAGTGAATAGATATGATAATTAAAGATAACGAATATTAAAGTGGTTACTGAATATAATAAAATTAAAATAGTGACAGATATAATAATTAAAGAATACGAATATAAAATACAGAAAATAAATGTACAGAAAGGATAACATGAAAACATAATATAAAGGGAAAGAAAAATGAGGAGGTAAACGTAGTTTACTTGTATCTTTCCGTTTACCTCCTCATTTTTCTTTCCCTTTATATTATGTTTACATGTTATCCTTTCTGTACATTTATTTTCTGTATTTTATATTCGTATTCTTTATTGCAATGCAATTGGGAAAAACCACAATGCAAAGCCTTATGTTTCAAATCCAGTAATACACCCACTTACCAGTCGACGTTTCGCCTTTTCAGGCATTATCAAGATACAAAAACAAAAAAGAGTTATGTGAATCACATCTCGAAGAAAAAGGTGCAATACATCCCAACGATCAACAGCCCAAACAGGCTCCAAACATGAGACAGCACCCCACCACCAAGACGTTCAACATACAACTGTATTGGGTTGTTAAGGCTGTTGATCGTTGGGATGTATTGCACCTTTTTCTTCGAGATGTGAGTCACCATATTCTTGTTACTGCCACGTTTTTTTTTATATGTTTTTCTGT
The DNA here is from genome assembly GCA_037127475.1 of Arma custos. NCBI lineage: Eukaryota > Metazoa > Arthropoda > Insecta > Hemiptera > Pentatomidae > Arma > Arma custos. The sequence goes on from CM073761.1 coordinate 105,883,599, forward strand.
TCGTTTCTCTCTCTTAGCCCTGAAGATGGCCTACATTGTAGGCCGAAACGTCGGCACACAATAAATAAGTTACACTTACTTAGGTGTTTTTATTGACTGCACCCCCAACTATTTCTTCCTTATATTATCATAATGGTTACAGCGAATGATAATGAAGTTGCCAACGAAGAGACATGGAGGAGATTTATACTCACTAATATTAATTATATTCTAATTTACTTTCTTAAATCTTACAGAATAGATGAAAGCCCTTTATTTTTATTGACTGCACCCCCAACTATTTCTTCCTTACATTAGAAGTTACAGTCAACCAATTCTTCTCTAACTTTAAAACGTTACTTTCGTAAAGTAAAATAAATTTTCATAATTATTGAATTACTTAGTAAACTAATCTAGTAGACATTTTAAAAAATAAAAATAACGATAAATTTTGATTCCATACATCTAAAAAATTAATATTCAAAGGGTCACCGATAAATAAAAAAAATCAGACCTGAGAGTGCCTCACATTTTAAATGTTAATAAGTTACACTAAAATAGAGCCAAAAACTCAAAAAGAAACACTATTATTTATTATAATGCAATTGGGAAAACCCACAATGCAAAGCCTTATGTTTCAAAAAATACACCTACTTACCAGTCGCCTATTCAGGCATTATCAAGACACCAAAATCAAAAAGGGGTTATGTGAATCGCATCTCGAAGAAAAAGGTGCAAAACATCCCAACGATCAACAGCCCAAACAGGCTCCAAACATGAGACAGCACCCCGCCACCAAGACGTTCAACATACAACAAACTGCAAGAAATTATGTTGTATGTTGAACGTCTTGGTGACGGGGTGCTGTCTCATGTTTGGAGCCTGTTTGGGCTGTTGATCGTTGGGATGTTTTGCACCTTTTTCTTTGAGATGCGATTCACATAACCCCTTTTTGATTTTGGTGTCTTGATAATGCCTGAATAGGCGAAACGTCGACTGGTAAGTAGGTGTATTTTTTGAAACATAAGGCTTTGCATTGTGGTTTTTCCCAATTGCATTATATAGTTAATAAGTTACATTTCGATTAAAAGTTATTATTCGTCATCATTATATATATACAGGGTATCCCGAATTTAAATGGCAAAACTTCAGGAACTTATAGGGGACCGAAAAACTAAGACAAAAAGTCCTTTAGAGATTTGATCGTTTTTGCTTAATTTTAGAGAAAATCGCAAAAAAGAAATAAAACAAAAATGTTACAGGTAGCGATTATCACCTTTCAAAGTTCGTCAGGTTAGGCAGTGAGATAACAATGTAATGTAAACACTTAATGTTATCCTTTACATTCTTTTATTTGTTTACATTTTGGCATCCTTTTAGGATTACAATTCCTAAATCAGTCTTCAGTCAGTTACTCAGATATCCGTCAGTTACTCAGGTATCCAGTCAGATATCTTTGTGTGAAAAGCATCAGCCACAATGCCGCATACATATTGTAATGTTGAATACGCTGATATGATTTTTGTGTATGGTTTCTGTAACGGTAATGGTTTAGAAGAGATGCGGGAGTATGCGCGCTGATTTCCAAATAGAAGAGTGCCTAATCGACGAGTCTTTTCGTTAACTTTTAATAGACTACGAGAGACTGGGTCATTCTTAATAGGTATTGAAGGCGACCAATTCCAGGCAGCAGTAAGAGCAGATTATCGGAGAAGAAATTATGTCCAACGCCACTTTGATAACAATCCTGAGACTAGCATCCGAAGAGCATTTGCTGCATTAGCAATATCGCGGCAAGCAATATGGCGAACTTTGATAGGTGATAATAGCTACCCATACCATCTTCAAAAAGTTTAGAATTTATTACCTCAAGATTATGTCAAGAGATTGAATTTTAGTAACTGGTTTCTAGAAAATATTCGCGATGATAATTTATTTCCATTAAAAATTATATGGACCGATGAAGCTACCTTTACAAGAGGAGGAATTGTTAATCGAAGAAATTATCATGTATGGGCTCTTGAAAATCCCAGAGCTATTAGAGAGAATATGCTTCAGCATGAATTTACTATTAACGTTTGGCTTGGAATTTGAAACGGATTACAGGTGGGACCATATTTTTTACCTGGAAGATTGAATGGTATCACATTTACACATTTTTTTGAGAACGACTTTTCTAATTATTTAGATGACATTCCCTTACAACAGCGGATTGAAATGTGGTTCCAACTCGATGGAGGTCCAGCTCATTATAGCAGAGTTGCTCGAGCTTGGCTGGATATAAATTATCCACAACGATGGATTGGACGTGGAGGAGTAGTACCTTGGCCACCCAGATCACCTGATATGACACCCATGGATTTCTTCGCATGGGGAACCTTGAAGCAGAAAGTTTATTCGGTGTCAATCAACTCAAGAGAGCAATTAAGAGACCGAATCATAGATGCAGTGCACCAAATATCATCAGAACGATGTTTAGCTGCAATTTATCAAGTGAGTGCTAGATGTAATGCTTGCATTGGTGCAAGAGGACAACATTTTGAGCAATATATACATTAAAAAGAACATAACATAAATATAAATGTAAATAAATAAGTATAAAAATGAAAAATTTGTTTTGTTTCTTTTTTTGCGAAATCTCTAAAGGCCTTTTTGTCTTAGTTTTTCGGTCCCCTATAAGTTCCCGGAGTTTTGCCTATCAAAACTCTATCATATTACTCTACCAATACTCTCTCTCTCTCTCTCTCTCTCTCTCTATATATATATATATATATATATATATATATATATATATATATATATATAGAGAGAGAGAGAGAGATATTCTATTCACTATTCTCGAATCCGCACAAAATTTTAACAAAAAGTTGCAGTGCTTATCAATAAATGTTTTGTTTATTTATTTATTTGACGAAACAGCCCCGAAGGACTAAGCGACTGTGATGCAGCGTTTTTTTCCAGTTTTTTCTTGGCCCATCTTTGCCTCATGATTTCTAATAAATCTTGTGAAATCCCGTGTTTTTGTGTGTCTTGTTTTATTTGCTCTGTATGTTTGAATTTGTAGCCCATAATTTTGGTGAAAATCTGTTTACTCTTTTCCCATATGAGCTTTGCGTGCCTAAGTGTTCTCTTCTCTGAACCTTTATTCCCTTGAGCGTCCTTCTGTATTCATCTCTGTCAAAACAATCGTGGTCTGTTAGCCTAACTTGGACATCATCATCCTTAAGTTGTTTGAAATATCCTGTTGAATTTTTGTGACAGTGGATTCGCTGAAAACTTTTATGGTTTAGTCTTTCAGGATTCATCCTCATCATTTGTCCATAAAACCTTAGCCTTCCCACCCTAATGTCAGTTTCTAAGTCTGTTGTTTCCTTATAGGTTTCTTGATTGGACCTCAACCTGTATCCTTCAGGTGTTCTCCTAGGTCCGTAGATTCTTCTGAAAATTCTGCTTTATATTTTCAGAAGCCTTTCTCGGCTGGGAAGACAAGATGTTTATGTTCCATAAAGTATCACCGGCTTGATGACTGTGTTATAATGTCGTATCCTAGCTTAATAGCTAAGTTCTTCTTAATGTAAAAATTACTGGTGGCGAAGCTTAATTTTTCCATTTTGGCGACTCTCTCCTCAAACCAAATAAATGATTTTAAACATCATTACTGATTACAGAATAATATTCACTTTGTTGATGATAAAACAGATTTCAATTTGAGTTCTGTAATGCGATTCAATCTTTACTGCAATATTTCCATGAATGTCATCAATTACGTTATTCTCATCTCAGATTGATTGGTTAGTTGTAATTTCAGTATTTAAACATCGTTCCTGAAATGTAAAATAGTAAATAAAATCCGGGTTTTATAATAGTGGCTCCGGCGTTTAATTAGGGTCAGACATATTCACTAAAGTACTAAGTTCCAATATTTTGATAAAAAATTATTTTCAACTTTTTATATTAATTATATCGTTATTAAAATTGAAACTGTTTATTTATATAATTAACTAACGATTTCCAGATTCGCTAGCGACATTTTAGCGTAAACAAACATGAAGAAATTATTTCTCAATAAGGATTCGGAATGCTTTTTTAAATGAAAAAATGTTTAACGAGGACAACTGATTAACTCTGGAGGATAGTATAGTTTAAAGCTAATATGTTATCATCAACTTATCAACCAATTCCATTTGCTACGGCGGAGCTATAATTTCCTTGTCACGGTTAGTAGATATGCAAAATCAATGTGGTGTAATAATTCCAAGTTGACATTATCATTGAACCGTGGTTTGGTGATAACATTTCAAGCAACACGGTTATCCCTGGATTAACTTAAGTAAATATATAATGTCAGGGGATTTCATTTCTATTTTTGGATACTCTCCGAGTTTTACCAGTGTTGGGTTACCGTTACGTCAATTCCTATCAGAGTTTCTTTCCAGTCTTCATTTCGAATACTACTCGCTGATATATATTCCTCCAGTCCTTCATACCTCACCTCGACCGTTTCTTCTACTATTTTCAGGAGCCCAATCCACAACTTTTTCCGGCCAATGGTGAAGATGAATTAGAGGAAGCCCTGCTAAGCATGAAGCATGGAAAACTGCAGGTATTGACGAAATAACTGCTCCTGAAATGTTAAATTTGTTGGATTTAAAGGAAAAGAGATCATGATCCGTTCACATAACTTCGTTTGAAAGAAAAAAATAATATCCCGAAGGATTAAGAAGTAGCTGTTGTCCCAATTTTTAAGAAAAGGGACAACAGAGACAGAAATAACCATCGAGGTGTAATATCTCTCTCTTAAGTGTGCCAAGCAAGATATATTCAAAAATCTTGGAAAAGAGAAGCAGACGAGTCGAATGATTGCTCCAAGAGGAACAATACGGCTTTCGTGAAAAACGGAGCACCCAAGACCTGATTTATGCAATGAGACAGGCTTTTAAAAAGTCCTAGAACGCAAAAGGAAATGTCCTTGTGCTTTGTCGATTTCACATAAGCGTTAGACCGTGTAAGGAAAACTGATACCTTGCAAGCCTTAAAAGAAATAGTGATGGATAAAGGTCATATACTTGCGGTTGAAAGTTCATATAAGGAAACGAGAAGTGTAGTAAGATTTCTCACCTGCACTTCTCAGGAAATTGAAACCACCATTGGAATCCGGCAGGGATGTAGCCCACTACTGTTCACTTTGGTCATGGCTTCAATTATTTGAAAGGCCAAGACAAAAATTAGGAAATTCCACCCACGATTTGTGAATCTGAGCTTAATAAGCTTCTCACTGCTGGGATTTGCGGATGACCTTTTTTTCTCGGAGAATGAAATAAGCCTTCAGCACAATGTGTGCAGGTTAAAAGAAGAATAGCTTTTTACATGACCATAAACCGTAATAAAACAAAAATGATGAGGGTAGGAAAGAAGCCAAGAAGAATAATGAGGGTCATTAGAGTCGAAGATGTTCCTGAAGTCCTGGAACAACTGGAGAACTTGAAATACCTAGAAGCACACCTAAATTAAAGCGGTTACTTCGATTTGAAAGTGACCGAGCGAATCGGTGCTGTGGGCAGGATGTTTCAGGAGAGGTTTTCTAAACGGAAGAGAAGTAGAAAAGGAAAACTAAAGTGGCTGTATTCAAGTCAACATTCCTCCCTATCCTCACGTACTCTTCAGAATCATGGACGCTGACAAAGAGTTACGAATTCAGAATACACTGAGCAGAATTGAGATTTCGTAGGAAGAATGGGTGTCAAAGAAGAAGAGACCAAGTCAGGAACACCACTATTCGACACTGGTCGAACCTAAATGTTAAGCCAGCCAACAAGCACATCCTGCGGATGGATCCTAACAGAATTGCTAGCGAGACCTGCCGATCTAAAGTTTGGGAAAACGAGGAAGAGGACGAACTAGGAAGAGATGGAAAGAAGAAGTGAGGATTCCAGTGGAATATAAGAGCACAGTTGGTGAGCTCTAGCGGCCTCAAGGCTTGTTAAAGTTTATACATAATCTTCATTTACTCCCTTCATTTTTTTTATAAGGCAATGTTACAGGAGCAGCAAAAGGGCTATATGACTCTTGGATTAGATTTTGTTCTAATAATTTTGATTTTGTTGTTCTATTTCTCGTTTATCCTCAATGGAGCACCTGTACGATATTTTACTAACATACGTATCTAGCAATAAATCAGGTAAATCACCTCGTAACCCTTTACAGTCCCTATATCATATTTATCTTTAGCAAGCTGATTGACTTATATCGATGCAATGGTTTCAGTTCAGCTATTTTCTATATATGTCAAGTGAAAGTTTATTGAGCCTAAAACACGTCGTTTTATCTGATGGTATGTGTAGGTGTTTAATTGAAACTAAATTACTTTGGGATGGTGAGACTCTGTTCTTTGAAATTGTGTGGCCTAGATATTTAACAGATTTAGCTTCAAACAAACACTTGACTAGTTTAGTTTGAATCCAACAGCGTCCTTCACCTCCAAAAATTTTTCGATATGTTGAAGATGATCTTCCCAGGTTTGAGAGAATATCAAAATATCATCGATATAATTGATGCAGAATTCGTCCAAACGATTTCTTCGAATAATGTTTGATAAGATTCTCTGGAACGTGGCCGGAGCATTTTTCATACCAATGGAAGGACTTTGAACATGAACTTTCCATATGTCTAATTCCATATGTAAGTTTATTCTCTGTCTTCTTCTTTTAGTGTAATACATCAAAATGCTGAATTAATATCTAATACCGTAAAATATTCAAAATTTACAACTTTGTCGATTACGTATTGTATTGTAGGAAATGGAAAAACTGCTGGAACTACCAATTTATTTAATTTGCGAAAATCGATATACAAGCGTGATTTCTTGTTCTCCTCTTTCTTGGACGCGAAGGCTACAGAGGAAGCGAACGGTGAATCAGATTCTTCAATAATCTTTCCTTGCAATAATGCCTTAATCCGATTTTATAATCCTTCATCGTCAGGAATTGAGCATTTATACGGTCGACAAGCAATATACTCATTAGATAATAATTTTATCTCTGCTTCTTTTGATTTCACATTCCCTGTATCAAATTTATCCTTTGCAAATATGTGTTTATGGTTTTGAATTATCTTTGCAATCTGTTGTTTTCGCTCTTCATTTTCAATATGATGTAAAACGGCATCGAATTCTTCTATTTTTAAGCTTCCATTAAAATTTAATTAAGTATAATCGTTGTGGCACTCAGCTATGAGTTGATATCGATTCGGAAAAACCAATAGCTGTACAAATTGGACTTGCCTTCCTTTGAACTTTGTTCTTTGAGTCATCTCTCAAAGTTTTCGGGCCAGAACTTATTTTCAATATAGGACTTGAGTGATTTTCCTTCTTCATTCAAGAATACGAGTCCTCAAGTTTTCGGAGTTCCGGATATAAGTCTTCAAGTTTGTTAATTTTGTCTCTATCAAGTTCTTCTTGAGCTTCTTTCGGCAATCCAAAAACTATGAGGTTGATACGGGATATAGTACCCTTAGGTACTACTTCTAGGCATAACCTTTCCTTAATAAGCGTGTAATCGACTAAAGACCCACCCAAATATTTGAGTATGAAACCTAACCATGTACCAGCATTTATCAACAAAAACGTTCAAGAATGACTCCTTCCAAGTATTCCAATGACCATTTACGCCTATTTTCTTCAGATTTATTTCATGCCAATCTTTTGCTGGGCTCATGACATAAATACGCAAAGCCTGAATCTTGAATTTACTTGAATCGGAATTTACCTGGATGCGGCTACACTCTTCTTGAAATTTAGTTGACCATTCTTTAGGATCTGATTGATTTTTTTCAAATTTTTCTAAATCAAATATTTCCTCTTGTTTTAAATTTAAATATAATTGGTCTTCTAATTGTTTAATCCGACATTCAACAAATCTAGTTATTGTTCAGCTTCAGCAACTCGGGAATTCGATGTTGGGTCACATTCTTCTAACGGCAATTCTTGAAAATAAACAGTATCAGCTTCATCAAAATATTCTTTTTTTAATATATTTCCATCGATTTTTACAGCAAATTTTCTATAACATTTTTGGCTCTTAATAGCGGACATTGCAATTTTTATTATTTTTGTATTTGAAGATTCTGGGAAGGTTCGAAGTACGTGGCCACGTGGTTGCTCTATTAACTTAAAGTATATGTTCTACTTAAATGTTGACAAAAGTTTACGTTTTTGACAACATAAGTTGTTATGTATTCTGTAGTATGTCCAATGCGAAGTAAAATTGTAGCCCGGGCTGAAGTGAAATTTTAATCCACTGATAGTTTTCAATACACTTTTTTTTTTAAATTTAGCAATTCATACGGCAACTCTTGAAAATAAACAGTATCAGCTTCATCAAAATATTCTTTTTTTAATATATTTCCATCGATTTTTACAGCAAATTTTCTATAACATTTTTGGCTCTTAATAGCGGACATTGCATTTTTTATTATTTTTGTATTTGAAGATTCTGGGAAGGTTCGAAGTACGTGGTCACGTGGTTGCTCTATTAACTTAAAGTATATGTTCTACTTAAATGTTGACATGTTTAATCGTTTAATCCCAAATTCGATAGAATTTATAAGATTTATCCTGACGGCATAACAATGGGCTGAAGCCTGGATTGCCTGAATACAAAATAAGTTGAACTGAAAGTTGAAAACAAGAGGGAGGAAGGAAACGGCGAGTTGCTCTAGGGGTAGCGGTAGTGTAGGGGTAGCCTCAAATCCGTCCTTTAAACAATCTATATTTCTTTCTTGGTGCATTTTACAGATGTGTTTAAATGAGCATGACATTGTTGAAGTTGTTCTTAGCGTTTAACAAGTTGGCTAGGAAACACACAAAAGAAGTTATATAAGATATATTTTATGTTTGCTACACAAATTTCTGCTTCTAATCGTTTTAATGAAAGAAATGATTACGATGTTTTTAAACTCATTAGATCAACGAAGAATATGTCATTTCCGGACCAAAATTAAATTTTACCTCAACGAAATAATTAAAAAAATTATACAATAGCATTTTTAAGAAGCATTATATTTCATTTTGAAAAAAATATATGGAACCATTATTAATTTTATTTGTAGTAGTAATCGCCAAACATTAATTTCGTCACTGATCACTTTTTGGTTTGTTAAGATTTATCTCTCTTGAAACATTAACGGAAAAACTTAGTAAGTTGAAATGAAAAAAAAAACCATGGTTAATAATAATAATAAATTATCGTTATGTTATTTTGTAAGAAAGAATATTTTATTGTTAAAGCTTCTTACGAAATGTTGTGATTTTGTTTAGTCCTCTTTTAATTACTGCTAGTATGAAGCACATATGATTTATAACCACCTTATATATATTGTTTTGTGACCACCCTTACAGTATATATATTTCCAACATGGCTATATATTAAGTTTTATATATACATATTAACTAACATAGGTATATATATTTTTTGTACATTTTCCTTCAAATATTTAATTTAAAAATTAAATACATTTCCTACAATTTTACTTTCTACCTATATTTATTATAGCCATCCTTTTAAGCTGGCTTTACTGTAGATATTAATACCATAAAAATATAATATATATATATATTTTTATTTACTCATTCAGTTGTTGTTTTTTGAAATTTCGAGCATATTACGTCCCTCCTCGACCTCATTGTCAGCTGTGATTCTTTTAAGGGTCGCTCTCTCGATTTCTAGACGTCATTTTTTACAACCGCTATTTAAACGTATAGAAATCGTAATATTATATTACCACTTGAATGCGTTTAATTTTTCCCAAATATTTCGAAAAATAATTTGACTTGAATTAAGTTTTCATTACTCATCTTTTCACTCCCAAAACATAATCAAACCGAACAACGGTTTTAAAAGAAATATTCATTAGAGAAAAATGAAACTAAAGTAAATCATGGTTTTTATCAAAAGTAACTAAATGTATTAATCTTTCCACTGATTAATAAAATAAGTGCTAAAATTAACACGGGCCGAGTATATAATATAATCTTGTCAACTGGGAACAAACTTTATTTATTTTTTTTACATCGATTAATTAATTCCGTTAAATCACCCTGAGAGTGTAGCTTACATCTGTGTATATCCGAGTACATATTAGGCTACTATTGATTTTTGATATTATAAGAAATGTTTAAACCGAATAGATATGTTATTATAATATTGCTATTAATAAATAACAAATTTAATCCAATTAGTTTATATATCCAAATTAAAACCAATTAAAAATCGTGTAATATAACTAAGGTAGTTTTTTAAAGATTTAATTTCAATTGCGATTTCTACACCGTTCCATTTTTCAGTTTACATTATTCATACGAAATATATGTCAGGAAATTGTCATTATATCTATAATAATTTAAAGCAGTCGATAAATATATGTATCTTATCTTCTTAGCTTCAGAACAAGGCTGTTGTAATGTAATGTAATACACATTCATAATTTATATATAACACATATAAATAAAAAGGAGCGTAATGCGATATTGCCAAAGTCTATATTACATAAATGTAGAAAATATCTTTTGACTGTTTCATTTACGAAAACCGTTCGATATTAACAATAATTATTACACAGTTTGAGCTTATCCAATTTTCAAAACTGTGATATCCTTCTGATCAAAAGAATTGAATTGATTTGAATTTGGTCATCCTAAAATACACCATTCATTTGATGTTCTCAATTTACAATGCAGAGGGATCATTAAACAGCCTCGTAGAGTTGATGACAAATTATAAAATGGTAGTATGTAATAAATGGCTAGATGAGCATGTTCTGCTCGATATTTCGTTAGAAGCAAATATTTTATTTAACCGTCCTTTAATATCTCTAATGTATTTTTAATTTCAGAAACGAAAAATAAAAAATCAAACATCTAATTATTTACACACTTGCTTCGATAGTCCATTCAAATTGAGAGATACAAATAGGTCTCGGCTAAATAAAGCAAAATCTATGGATTTTAAAGATGGATAGTTTGTAAAGAACTCATAAACGGTTCATTAGTTCATATGAAGTTAACTAAATATTAATTCAATTTTTTTACCGTATTGCTTAATTTTTACTTGCAATAGAGTTAATACATTAGTACATATGATGTGATGTAGCGAAAACTCGGGCTATAACACAATTTTCGCTTCAACTATAAAAAAAAAAAAAGATTATTAAAAGAATTGAGGGAAAAACTAAGGTTATTAGAAGATGTGGTAGATTAAACTGTAATTGTGTACTTTAGAGAGTTTTATTATCTTGACCGTTTTGTCGTTATAGGAATCGGTTTGCGACCTTCCCAACTCTTTTCCTTTTTAGAGCCAGGTTACAGCTCTCTTTATCTTGATTGCAACTGCACACTTGCTATTGGCAGTATAGATCAATCTAAAACAGGAAAAATTAAAAGCAAGTGCTTTCATAAAACTGTGAAATTCCTGAACGACTCTTAAAATAAAACTGTCCCATAAAATGCATAAAGACAAGATAAGAGTTGATCTAATCTTTCTACATGCACTTTGACATTCTCAGTAATCATTGGTTCATATAATCGTCCACTAAGACACCCTTATACTTTCGTAATCATGTAAAATCATTTTTATTTAGAGCGTAGAGACTATATACTAATCCGTAGTTAATGGTTGCCGGATTTCGAAATATTTATTTTATTTGTGAAATCATATAAAGTTTCTGTGATTTTTCCACTAGGCAACATCATCGAAATTCGTCCAATTCCCATTAAGTCAGAACAGCGTGGCGAGTAAATTCTGCTATATTTTTGACATTAATATAACTTTATAATTATTTTGTTTGACGAGATCAGTTATTACTATTTAATTTTGAATAAATCGTGTCAGAAGTTATACAACAATATGTTTGTAATAAAAAATAGAAGCATAATAAATGGCCAAACAACAATACACAAATACAAATTAAATGCATTTCTTAAGACATCAACTTGCAAAAACAAAGAATGCCATTTTCTAAAAAACTCATTACAGGCATATTAAAAAAAAAAAAAACTGATTTTATAACTGTGAATAAACTATGATTTAGTCCGTATGCATGAAATTGTATATTATAAAATAATCCACATCTGATTAATCACAATGCTTCATTCATGATTCGATTTAATTTTATTAAAGTTGGTTTGTGAAACAAAAAAATTTATGCGGCTTACGCGAAGTACGTACCAGAGTTTGGGAAGGTAGTAGCTCGAAGAGAGATGGTGCCAGGGTGAGGAGGCCCTCCTCGGAGGTGAGCCTTTATATAGACAGACCACTCCTCCCCCCACTTCTATTTCCCCTCCTATACCCCTCCCCAAATCCGTGGGCTCATAACTTCTTCAAAAATCCTGCTAAACACTTAAGAGTGTTCCTCAAACTAAGAGTTTTACTCAGTCTTATATATTTTATTATACACACACACACACATACACAGATAACTATATAGTACTTAGTTTTAATAAAAAAAAATTAAATTTCTAAGTATAGAAGGAATAAAAAAAAATGTCCCAATTATTCTTTAGCTATTAGCAGGAGTTCTCCTACAGAGATTAGTATCAACAAATTCTTTATCATAATGATTATTTCTTATTGATATTCCGTTGAATCAGTAACTGAATTTTTATTTAGTTTACCGGCTGTTCGTGCTACGCTTATTAATTTCATAATATTGCTGCTTCGAATTTTAAAATAAGCTACAGATGTTGAGGAAAACCCAGAATAAAGACAATGCTTTATGTATTGATATCAAAATTTTGCTCAAATTTTATGTTTCTTTGATTAATACATTTATACTTGGTATTAATTTTTCGGTTTCGATATATGAGGAGACTTACCGATTCTATAAAATAGGAAAAATCATACACTATACAGTCACAAATCACAATAATGCTACCTAGTAAGGTAGAGTAGGGGAGACCGGGGCTAGTTGACATAGATTTTGGTTTTCGATTTTTCTATTTTTTTTTTTAAACACTTGGAGAGATTCTGGCGAATGCACCTCATAGCTTAACTTTAAGGCTACAAAATCACGTAGGGCCCATTCGTTAAATCTATGTTTAAGTAACCCAAAAAGCACTTTTCCTAAAAGCGTGTATCTATGCCAACTAACCCCGGATGCGGGGTTAGTTGGCACACCCCTAGGGGTCAGTTGGCATAATGTGATTTGGATAAGGATACTTAAGCAAAATACAGAAATTTTCGAGGAAAACATTTTATTTAATCAAAAATTGACATAACTCCCTTTTCAAAGAGTAATTCTTCAAACAAAAAAGCCTCTTACAAAATAATACTTGAACGTAAAATAAATTATGTTTTAATGTAGGAACAGACAATGAATTCTAAGAAAATCAAAACAAATTCCGCTTATTAATTATTATAGCTACCTGTAATTATTCAAAAACAATTAGCTCAATGCTTTAAATTAAACACAAATGTAGGAATTAGGTGCTCGTTTATTTGTAAGGGTGGGTTCAATTTTCGCACAATTTTAATTTGGTCATACCAAATTGAATCATCCTCGTCTGGCCATCTCCAGTTTTTCCTCTTTTTGACCATCGTAGACACACGAATCTCGTTGCCATCGGTTTCGACAATCTTCCCAGGGTACTGTCGGGCGACTTCACCAAAACAAAGTCATTTACATGGTATTCAGGGTGATCAAGAGGCTCTTGAGGCTGTGGGGGATTTGTCGTTGGTGTTGCTCGATGAGACATGTTGGCATTTTTTTTAAATTCTCCAGGGTTTGTAGGGACTTTTGAATGGGAAACCTCACCTTCGTCTTAGCAGGAGGCTGAGGGTGAAAGCTCTTTGCCATGGAGAGGTTCTTCAGCCTCCGAACTATTACTAAGGAAGGTCAAGCTGTTGTCACTTTCTGCATAGCTTATGTCTGACACGCCGTCATGAGAATCCTAAGAAGAAACCTCAAATCGAATTTTGTTGGCGATAAAGTGTTGGCAAAACTTCAGAAAATTGTGTTCAACCATCCAACCTGACTTGTTGGCATCACCGTTGGAGCCCTCTGGCCTCGATCGCACGAAATGTTCTTTGAACTTGACTGGTGGAAAAATGAAAAATGGAGGAATAGCACTTCCTCCAGCTGAGACGCAAATAGCCAAAGTAACTAGAGTACCTCTTTCGGCAGAGGTAAGCTGTCCAATTTGCTTAAACCCTTCCGTGCTATCACCTTGTCTGGCTATAGATGTGGGGCGAGTTGGCATAGCTATGCCAACTGACCCCATACCTAGCTATGCCAACTGGCCCCACAGGGATATCCAAAACAAGAATGCACAATTCACACAATTCCAAACATTCGGAACAAAAGATTATGATACATCCATGCAACCACAGTTAATCACTCTTTCAAAAACCGCCATCAGCAGGGCCTCAATTCGATTTACAAGATCACCACACCTCAAAAAGTTTCAATAAAAAAATTTATTTACCGCTCAGAAAAACAATTAAACAGGTGTCCTTCCTTCTTGACACTTCCATTCAGACTGAAGTTACAATGGATGGTGCACCTTTACATACACTTCCTAATCACAAGATGACAGCACTCTAGATCCAGAGTGGCTGGAAATAAAAGCAGTGTGCCAACACGCTCCTTATGCCAACTAACCCCGGTCTCCCCTACTAGTTACCAGCTGGAGGCATGGCCTTTTTAAGAGACCCAAAAGAAGCATAAGGAATACATAAGACTCTTTAGCTTGCTTTTGAGTTTCTCAAGGGTTGGTAGGAGACTAGGTGAACAACCTTTTTAAAAGAATCGAATTTGATTATAGTCTTGCATTTTATTTTTGTATCTACTTCGCTGGTTTGGTCGTCACAATTATGAGCTGCATTTTGGCTAAGACGGAAATTCGTTTTTATTTACCAGAGGTTAAACCGAATGTACTTTACATTGTTAAATTATATTCATTAATATTTAGTTATTGAGAATTCTTTCAATACATTCAGTTACAGATCATACTTTATATTAGTTTTTTTATAGGTTTTATCCGATATATATATATATATATATATATATATATATATATATATATATATATATATATTATATTATATATAATATAATATTTAGATCTTGAGTTTCAGTCTTTTATTTCTTTATTAATTTCTCAGGCGACGTTTCGAGACTAGGTTAGTCTCATATTCATGCCTTCATCTTCAACTGAGAAAACATGATTTCTTGAATCTAACGTTTTATTACTGATGTCTATCAATTTGATACACCTAAATTATTTATAATAAACGAAATCCTATACACTAAAGAAACCCAAATAACTACAACTATAACTAGAATATCACATCCACCATTTTCTCCATAACTACCTGAATCTGATTCCATAACAGTTATTATTTCCATAACAGTCAAGAAAAGTGAAAACCAACATACATATATATATATATATATATATATATATATATATATAGATATATAAGTTTCTATTTAGTTTTTGTTGTTATTACCAAACATTCAAATTTGAAATCCCGATTGGCTGTTTTGAGTAATAAATGCCACCAAGGTTTATAGTTTCACAAATAATTTGGACAGCCTACCGGTTGATGAGCTTTCAGTTTTGAATTAGAACATAACTCCAACCTATGAATAATTTCAGAATAATTAACACTATTAGTTTATATGTCTATGATGAAAAACATTCTGGCCATATTCCTGAATTTCATAATTTTAAATAAACTATAGACGAGGAAATAAGGGAAGAAGTAATAAAGTAGTTACTTATATCTTATAAACTAAATTGACAGATCTTTAACTGAAAATAAATATTGGACATAAAAAGATGGGGTATATGGGTATGAAATAATTGGAGACAATGTCTTTGAAAGAGTGTCACATAGTGCTAGGAACTTTCTCAGGTAGGTAGGTGAGTGACGATGACAGGCCTTCAGACCGCATTCACCAACACTCACCTGTAAACCTAGATATTCCTTTCAATAATAGATAGTATATCGTTGGAAATCACCTTTTATATTTATTAACATCGATTTTTTTTTTAAATATCCAATAATTATTATTTTGAATTAGTACCATGTCAATAGAGAAGGTTACTAGTAAAAGTGACGGGAAGGCCACAACTGACTTGAAAACTTGGCAAACAACAAAATTTATGACAATCTAGGAAAATATGGAAACCAAGGAGGTTAGATGTTTTGTTGATTTTTTTTTTTTACATCTCATTGAAACGGTTTATCATAGCTTAAACATGTTACATAGAATATCAAAGAGCATCGAAGTTACTTCAACAGTTATAGGTAATACACAGAAATAGTCAACACATTACTTTTTTTTTAATGCTTATATTTACAACTCTATAGTTATAATACGTCAATTGATGAATGAATGAAACATAACGGCATGAGGTAAAGGCAAGTAGTGAATGTACCATATATAGTTATACTCGAATAACAATTTCTTTTCAGACAGCTCGGAGGATCATCAGGAAGTGAAGAGGTTGCTAGGTTTGAAACTAGTGGGCTTGAGTGGGAATAAAATTTGTCATGAAAGGATTGGTAGCGGGTTCGGACCAAATGGCCCATCAAGGTCATTGTGGATAACATTGTTTGTAACAAAGTATGGAGCATTGAAGATTTTACGAAGGATTTTGAATTGAATACGAGAGTAATTGGATGACTTAGTGGAACCCCAAAAGTCTACTCCCTTAGTCCAAATGGGTCTTATAATAATCATTTACAATTGGGAGTTTAAAGCGTTTGTCTATTGAATGTTCAAGTATCCTGAAACGCCGAACCATTTCTTGTCGTTTCAATCTAGTATGTTTCAATGATTCCATGTTAAAAATTTGTCAAGATGTAGTCCTAAGATCAGTTCTACAGGAATCAATGGGATCTTATTAAACGATACTGAAGAACAGGATGTCATTGTTTTACGACGGAGGGTAAAGGTGATTTGATGGGATTTATTCTAATCCTCCAGTTTTGAAACCATTTTTCAAGATCAGTTATATGGGATTGAAGAGTACGGAATGCTATAACTGGACTAGTGTCGACAGATAATGCACATGTATCATCAGCATACTGGTATGGAAGGTATTAGGATGGGTTGGGAGTATACTAAATGAACTGTGTAGAGGATTGGGCCAACGATATACTGCCTAAAGGAACACTAGTATATTGAGAAAAGAGGAATGAATACTTATTATTATGGATTACTTTAAATGAGCTGATAATGAGATAGGATTTACGGAGTTGGATAAGCAACTCCGGATGCCAGAAGCGGTAAATAGCCTCTTCAATATGGAGAAAGCCCGCCGAAACATATTGCCCACCTTCCAATGCAAAGGAAACAACGTCCACCACACGATAGCATTGCTAGATAGTAGAATGGGATGTTTGGAATCTAAATTAGTGAGGCCTCATACAAGACTGAAAAGACAAGAAACTGCTCGACGTTTTCGCCTACTTCAACATTTACTGGACAAACGTTCTAAGCTCCCAATTAATTACAAATACTCATTTACATGACAGTTATTAGACCTATTCTTTCAATACATTCAGTTTGGCCTATTTGGACGTACGGAGATGAGCTTTAGGGCTCTACTAAACCATCCAATTCATCTCGTATCCAATCCTTACAATCCAAAATCCTTCGTAAAATCTTCAATGCTCCTTATTATGTCACAAACAAACTCATCCATCATGATCATCATATCCCATATGCTGCTGATTTGGCCCAAAGTAGATACATACCTTCCATGACAAGCTCCATACACACTTGAATCCGCTAGTCTCTCAACTTGCTTCCCGTACTATTCCTGATACCCCTCCGAGGCGTCTGAAAAGAAGATGGCCTCGAGACCTTCTACTATTGAACTTTATTGGAGTGCTACCGATGGGTAGTTTCTCCACAAGTGTTTTTTGTTATCATGCCATTTGTTCATATTAGCAAATTTACTTGTTGTAATATTATTACAGCTGTAAATATTAATAAATTAATCTAAAAAAAACATCAAATTTTACAGCGGACTATACAAGTTTTGAAACTTTAATTGTTTCCGGATTATTTCGGCCTGGTTCCAGTTCTACAAAAATTACGATAGATGATATTTTTCGATGGAGTGCAATACCGACGAAATATTTCTAAAATTGTGACCTATTTCTTCTAGGTAACTTTTGATTGCTGTCGTGGATGTGGATGAGTCTTGCTCTCTCTTCTTTAGATCTGTGCTTTATCCCTTTCAGAAACTTGGCTCTGATTCCTGGACACAGTTAGATAGAGGTCCGAGTCAATATTGGCACCCCGAAAAACCCGTGTTCTGATCAAATTCGACCTATGCCTGGCACATATCAGAGTATGGTAAATTTGATTAACAGTTTTTCCGTCTGGGCATCTCCAGGTTCCTTTGTAGATTATCTTACTGGAAAAGAGGGTACTTCCAATAACCATGTTTTTGGCTGCTGCAGAGTTAATAAGTCGGTGGCCACTATCATTGGTTTCTTCATGTAGACTGTATTTACCTATCGTTGGGATAAATACCTCCTCTTTTCCAATATTTGCATTTAAGTCACGACACATGATTTCAGGTCACTTTTCGGATCATCGTCGTAGGCTTTGTCTAGAATTTCATAAAATTCTTCTTTTTCATCGTCTGTAGAAAGTTCTCTTGGAGCATAGTAACTGAAAACACTAATGTTCTGAAACCTTTCTTTAAGGCGTAGTATACATACCACATAGTCTGTGGTTAATCGGTTTGAAATCGATTACCATCCATCTTGCTTTACCTCTCACAACGAATCCCGTACCAAACGCATACTGTTCTTTGTGGCAACTATAATAGATTGTATGACGCCGTTTTTCAATTAGTCCGTTCCCAGTCCAGCTTAACTCCTGAAGGGCCAATCTATAAGTATCTATGATATTTAGGAGCTGCCGAAGCAACCCCAGTAGGTATAATACAAGGACATTCCACTGTCCAAGTCGTACGTCCTTATGGCGAATTTCAGGTCTATTCCATTTTGACTGTCTGGCTATTTCTCTCTGAGGATTGAAGATAAATAAAATTTATTGAGGGTGGGCGATCAACCTTCGCCTCCCGAGTCGAGTAAAAAGAGTATCTTTTATAATGAAAAGTAAAAAAGAGACCTTACATAAATGTTAAGACCGCGGAAAAATTCCAACGAAAAGCCTTAAGTCTCCAAACCAAAACAGAAATAGAAATATCTGTCCAATATTTCGCCCATTCAGGCATCCCCAGGGTAGAAAGAGAATAACAGCAAAACAAAACATGAATAATGCACCCAAGAAACATCCCACCACCTCGAAGGCTCAAAGTTGCATTTCTATTTCTGTTTTGGTTTGGAGACTTAAGGCTTTTCGTTGGAATTTTTCCGCGGTCTTAAGAGTATCTTTTTGGAGCATCTCGACATGCTACCCCATCCGGGGCGGCTACCTAGGGGAGGTGACCCTAGGGTGTGTACTGTAGGTGTCCTTAATCTGCAAGTGTGGAGTGTGTGTAGTCTGATGTGTCTAGTGTACTGCATGTGTGTCAGAGTCAATGCTCCCCCAACCTGGAGGACCAGGGGCTGATTGCGGTCTGATGACTAGGCGGTGGGGTCGCCACGTCCCAACGCCATGTTCCACAATGATACGAGTTAACTTTGAGCATCGATACTCCACCTACTTTCCCCCAAAAAATATTCACAGTGCCTGGAACAGAGGCATTAGGGTCATTTCACCATCTTCTATATCAGTCTCTCTTTTTTTTTTTTATATACTTTATTTCCAGATCGGCTATTCCTAGCCTTACATGTTTTGTTTTTTTAAAAGGTAAAATTGTGGGTTTCGTCTCATGCAAGAGACACTCCTAACTGTAGATTATCAGATTATTTAAAAGAGAAGTTATAAATATATATATATATAATATATAATATCCGATATATAATGTATATATATATATAGGAAACTGGATATATATTACAATTAGTTAAAACGATTGGTGAGAAAGGTAATAGAGTTCACATCAGAATATCTTTCAAGAGTCTCGGTTTTAGTCTTGAGCATGAAATAGGTTCGCCTATGTTGAATGCAACAGCTCCTTAGATTGCTGGTAATCCGGTCTTAAATCAGGTGTAACGCTTTTAAATAAATTCTTCTATCGCCTTTAGTTTTAGCTCTTGGGGTGGTCGACTGTTTCATACAAACCAAGGCGCGTTTACTGCGATCCGTAGGATTTTATTTTGGAAAGTTTGCAATTTTTTTCACTTAGTTGTTGACACTGCACCCCACACTTCACAACCGTACATTAGTAGAGGTCTAAGTATGGTTTTATAAATTAATAAGGCTGTTTCTGGTTTTAATCTAGATTTTCTATTAATTATTGGATAAAGTAGAGCTAATCGGGCATATGCCAGTGTTAATTTGGTGTTGATATGCTGGTTCCAGGTAAGACGAAGATCTAAATAAACTCCGAGATATTTTACTGCTTCTTTATTCCACGGGAGGTTGCTGCCATTGAGCACTAGCTAAGGTGGGTCTGAAGGGCGTCTAAGGGTGAAAATTTTTGCGCAGCATTTTCGAACGTTGAGGTCAAATTTCCATTTAGAAAACTATTATTCTAACTTATAAAGGTGACTTTGAAGTGTGTTCCTGGCTATAATTACGTAATCACTCAGCGAGAATACTGCTGTGTCGTCAGCGAATATAGCTATGGAGGTTAGTGGGGACTGTGTAATGTCTTGAACATAAAATTTGAAGAGAATCGGAGAGAGAACAGAACCCTGTGGGGTACCGGCACTGATTGGTCTAATGGTTGAATTAGTGTTGTTTATTTCGACTGAATAAGATATTAGAATAAGATATTAAGATATTACGATGTCAATAAGAAATGAAAATATGATATCGTGAAGGTATTTTGGAATATTTGCTTCTTTGAGTTTGTAGAGGAGACCGGTGTGCCAAACTTTATCAAATGCTTGTTTAAAGTCTAGGAATGCGACCAGCGTGTGGTTATTCATTTCAAATCCGTTGACTATGAACTCTGATAATCTTGATAATTGGTGTGACGTAGAATGGTTAAGTTTAAAACCAAACTGAAAGTTTGGGATTATGTCTTTAGATTGAAGATAAGAAGAGAGGCACATTTTGATAACTGATTCGAATAGTTTTCCTACGATTGGTAGTTGACTAACGGGGTGGTAGTTGCTTAATTCTTTGGCATTTTTGCCTGGCTTGTTTATAATCACTAGTTCTGCTCTCTTTCAAGTATCGGGAAAATATTTAATCCTTAAAAAGCTGTTGAAAATTGATGTTATGTAGTGTTTTTTAAAGTGATTGCTGGTATCAAGTCGTGGCCGGGACTTTTCCTAGTTTTGAGCTTCTTAATTAATGAGTGAATTTCTTTTGGAGTGGCGAATTCCATCGGCAATTGTACTGTTGATAAAGGTGATTATAAAAACTCTTCGATTTCAACATCTAACCGCCCTCTATCAGATTGTGAATTTGAAAATGTTTGTTGGAAATAAACAGCAAAGGCTTCGGCCTTTTCCAAGTCGCTGGTGATATACCCTCCGTTCATTTCTAGACTGGGGATATTTCCTTTTTTATTTAAAAGTCGTTTTGTAGCCTTACATAATGATTGGTCTCTTGGGTCCAGATTGGAAACATATTTTTCGTACGTGGATATCGTGAATTCCTCTAACTTCTTTTTACGGCTCGTTTTAGAAAGTTCCATTTACTTTTGTCTGGAGGGTTCCTGGTTTGCATCCATCTCCTCCTTGCAATATTTTTTCCTTTATTCTAAGAAGAATTTAACTAGGGACACTGCTTGTGATAGTTATCCTCTTTGTACGAAATATTCGTGTGGTTGACTGCTTTAAGCATTCAGCTATGGATTGCTGCAGTTCGTTTACGCTTTCTTCTATTTCTTGTAGGCTGGTGAAATGATTTTTGGGACAAACATTATGGTAAATTAGATGTTTATAGGTGTCCCAATCGATTACTCCTTTGATAAGAGAGTTTCGAGTAGGAATTTGTTGAATTTCGATGCTGATGTGAATTCCTAGTGGATTTTCTATGAGAGCGGATGATGTTTGAACTTTTATCGGTAGACTGATATTTTTGGTTAATACTACGTCTAAGATATGGGGTGAACATTTCAGTATCATCATATTTTTTGTTCGGGATACCGATAGCGGCGTTTATATTCCCGTACTTCTAGCAGGGTAGAAGAAGATAGATATTCTTGCAGCTAAAAATTGTGCAACTGCGTTAAAATTTTTTTGGCTGGGATTAATGGACTTCAATTGTTTTCTTGGGTATTCCAAAAGATAACTACATTGTAAATTATTGTACATTTTGAAATATGTAAATTAGTTGATAGAATAATATTATATTGATTTAGCTCGGGAGAGAGTAGAGTAAGCGAGGGAGAGAGAGGGGGTATTTATTGTTGCTATTAGTGCACCTTGTAAGAATTAGCGTACTGTATACAGCACTCGAAGAGGATGCCTCCACGGCCTTTGCGGAACGAGACTGTCGATTTGCCTGCCTCGTGACGAGAATTACATCGCCTCAGAAGACGGCAGCGCCGAACTTAAACGTATTTAGTGAACTTAAAATAATATATCAGGTCAGGCCTTTCATTTCTCTCTCTCTCTCTCCCTCGATTAGAATTAAAAGATTTTTTTTTTGCATTGTCACATGATAATCTTTTACTTTAATTATTTTCATAAGAAGATTTTTTTGTTTGTATTTTACTATAAATATAGTCTAATTAATTCATAATTTTAAATGTATTTTTGTTAAACTTATAATGATAATGAAATTATTTCAGTTAAAATTCTCTTAAAAATAAACTATTTTCTGTTATTTGCTTATTGTATAGTTTGTATGTTTTTTTTTGTTTGTTTTTTATTTTACTAATAGGAAACGGGCAATATTATCGGCGTTAATATTTTCAGTGCACCTTGGCCCCAACACGTTTACTATGTTTAACTTTACAAATAGTAAAGGCAGATATCAATCGTATCTTTTTTGATAATATTTACTAACACTGCAATTTAACAAACATTATTTAGTTAACCTAATTATAATCATGGAATCACGCAATTTTTGTGCATTTTTTTTATTACTTAAAACTTGGACACTAGGTAGCCCAAGCTGTAAGAATCATTAACACCACATTTGTAACGTACAATTGTAACGAACAAACCTTTCTCCAATTTCTAACCTAAAATATTATCGGTTTCTTTGTGATAGTCAATGACTGGAATAATTTCCTTCTTTCTACTCAGAATTGAAACCATCACATTCATATCGCACTGCAGGGATATTGACAAGATGCGACATAAACCTGTATACTCTTACAAAACAACTCCAGGACCTCATGTGTCCCGAGAGATAGCGGAGAAGCTAAAAAATCTTATTTACCAAGACTCATATCCAACAGATTTCTATCAGTTCAAAAATTCGAATAGCTTCCTTAAGGATAAAATTTTAGTAGATGAGTACAAAGTCAAAAACGCATTTTCAGACTTTATTCCGTCCCAAAACAATCTTAAGTTCCATAATTCCCAATATTCGTATGCAAGCTGAAAAAATAAACGATCGTAGTGATCCACTATGGATCAAAATTCTAATGGGGGCGGATCATTCTATCCAAGCCAAATTGATAAAACGTTGGGAAATGATGTATATAAAATGAGTGGAAATATCTTATTAATTACAGTTTTAACTTATTAAAAAGAGTTTTTTTAATAAATAGCCTTTGAAGCCAAAGTTTCATAAGAAACAACCAAAGAGAAGATGATGCTTTAAGTTGTGGGCCAGGATGGAGATACACATTCTGTGGTCAATTAATACTTTAGTTCAAATGAGCCTTCTGAGGAAGTAAGACGAAGGACTGTTCCTTAAGCGATCACCCAACCTAAGTATCTCTTTGTGGTCTATGAAAGGTGATAAGGAGTGTTAATTCCCTGTAACTGGTTGGGAATTTGCTAAAAACAAAGCTCCCGGAAGCATTTAATTAGCAATTGAGTTCTTTCAGAAATTTAGTTATTAAAATTATAGGCCCACGTGTTTTTTTCTTTTAAATTCAGTGTATACTGCTATGTACTGATGCAGGCGGCACCATGAAAGGGATGCTGTGCGGGGAAAATGTGTCATGTCGGGACACATGAAAGGGAATATGTTTGGGAAAATGAACAGACACTTGGTCCCCTTATGGTTTTATGGTCCAAGATGGTGGAGAAGGAAGGAGAGGGGGAGAGAAGAAAACTCTTGAAATACGAGGCTGAAGAAGGCACTCGAGAGATAGATACAGAGAAGGAAGGAGGTACTCTGGAGACGAAGGTGGAACAGGAACGAGGTACTCTGGAGATGTACAGCAAAGAGGAGAGATCTGGCAGAAGATAGAGAATCCCGTATTGACCGAATAACTGTGCTTTCTCTTTATCAGATCTTTTCCAGTCATTGGATTCAGAAAGGAGTGGATGGTTAAATTCTTTGAAGTGAAGGATTTTTTTGGTGGTCATCCATGTATGTATTCTATTTTGTTATTTATGTAAAGAGTTCATGTATTCTATTTTATTTTCTTTATGTAGGTAGTTTATGCATTCCATGTTCATTTTTTCTTTATATAAATTAGCATAGACTAATTTAGGTGGGCGGTTTGCTCACGGCACACAGTGGAAATGAATCAAGAAGGCTGATGACAGGAAAAATCAATTTAAAAACTAGCAACCAATTTGGAGACCTGTTTTGTTTTTCTCAGCATATGTTGTAAAAATATAGTTGTTGGCTAGCCACTAAATGGACAGAATGTGCAAATTATATAGACCTGTTTTGTTATCAATAAACATGAGTGAGTAACTTAAGCTGATCGAGACTGAAGAATGGGAAGCAAGAGAAGAAGTCCAGTTTAAGTAAACACAATGAACAATGCAGACCCCCACCTCAAATAATGTAATATAGTTTTATTTTTCATCTTATTGAATTGTCAATTAGATTAATAAAAATGTTATGGTTAATGTTCTATAAAGTTCACATGATTTTCATACAGTCAACTAAACATATCTTTATTACTGAACCAGCATTCTAAATTAATGGTAACATTTCTATCTTAAAGGGAATATCCTAATTTTGAACAGTGGCAGGTCAGTCTTCCGAGAATTATTAGTTTTATGATTTGAGGTATTATCATTTAAAGTGGTTTTTATTGATTTACGGCGAAGAACGACCAGTAATCCAATCTACCCCTGTCCACAGATAAGTTTAGTTTATTTCCTGTAATGTATTTTATGGCAATCTTTTTTGTATATATTAAAATCTGAATCATTAACCTTGCTGAAAGTAAATAAATAAACGATCCTTATTGTAATTCTTTTGGTGCATACATACCCCAGATACACTATTTATTTATAAATAATATATTGAAGGTATAATAGATAAGTAAATTGGTAAACACAAGAATAGACCTTTGGAAAAGAACCCAATTAAGATTAAGGAATATAAATAATAATTTGAGTACTCATCCTAAATGAGACTCTGGCATCCCAAATATCAATATATATATTCAAGATATATTTAAGAGTAGAAACATAGCAATACCTGATTATGTTAGCTGCGGTTCCTCCCTTGGACTTGGTGGATACCTAAAAAGGGCTGGGTGAGAAGACAAGGTATAGCCTGGGACACCTATACCTAGGGAAACCTGCTAAGGAAATAAATCCAAAACATGAGGACATCTCAAAAATAAAACTCGACTATATTAAAATAAAAATGGAATACAATTATAGCAAAAAAAAATAATCCTAACGGCATTAATAAAAATAATAATTACGATCTAAAACAAGATTCACCATCAATAACCATAATTCTAAAGGCACTAATAAAAATAATAATTGCAATTTAAAACAATGTTCACCCTACCGTCCGTTAAATGAAACGATGCAAGTCAAAAAGAAGAGAGAGAAGAAAAATAAAATTTTTAACTGTCATACTCGGTTGGGGCTATCAGCAACTGAACTACCATCTTGCTACACCTCAAAACTAGTCAGACTACAGAAAAATAGAGATTCCTACCGATACAGTTCATTTTCCTTCCAGTCGGAACATGACCTTGCTCGCCGGGAGTACCAGTCTTCAACTCGGACTTATTGGGGGGGGGGGGGAAACGCTGTTCAAAAGGCTCATTCCTGCTAGCATAACCATTTTCAATATTTTTCCTGTATTGTACTGCGCCTTAACGGACGGATTTAACTAATTTATTTCGCCCCCGTGAGAATCCATGACTAATTTCCGGCTCCGTTTACAGAACTGGGTGAGGGAAATGATTTGTAAGCATGTGTCGAACACAGATGAGAACCTTAACAATATAATTTATTACTCTAAATTACCAGTTAATACAGAGTCGAATGTCAAATTAAAATGTGAACCATTAGCCTCACATCCTTTACTGGACTCATTCCATATTGGGTTATCCTTTACGGACCACAGTTACTGTGGTCTCCAATTTCACTTCCTCCTCCCCTATGATCCCATAATACAGGTACATTTATATTTATGTTATGTTCTTTTTAATGTAAATATTGCTCAAAATGTTGTCCTTTTGCACCAATGCAAGCATTACATTGAGAAGCTATACTAAAAATAGCCTAAGAGTACTTTAGCCAACCTCCGATGTCAAATTCCTTAACTCTGTAGTAACTCTGGTTATCACTGCTTCCAAAAGATATACTGCCTATATCTGAGTTGTAAGAATTAATTTTTTTTTTATTTATGCACATTTTTAAAAATATTTATTAGCAATCAAATGTTTACATATTAGTACCTTGTTATACACTTTCCCATAGACGGTTTTAATCAGGAATTACTGTCAAGTTAAACAGTATGTTTTGTAAACAAATATTAAATATTATATCTACATTTTTTAAAGAGAAAAGATAGGCCCTCGACCGGGATTTGAACCCGGAACCTTTGTCTCACCGTGACATCGCTCTACCAATTGAGCTATCCAAGGCCGCATGCCGGCCGAGGATTATTTAATTATTAAATATTATATTTTGACATGAATCAACAAATACTGATCTACTTTATTATAAACTGCTCTTTATATACAAGGCATAATAATTTACTCAATAATACTCTTGATTAATATTCTGGGTGAGGGGAGTCAGGTTAACGTACCAATTCGAAACAAAACGCTAATCAACTATGAGCTCCTCAACTTCATTTCTTGTTAATCCACCCTTTATTAATTTAGGCGAATAACCATTGCCAAATGATAAAATTATTAATTAGACGGTGGATTCAGTTTTGCTAATTGATTGGTACATTTTTAAATTTATAATTCAGTT
The DNA here is from genome assembly GCA_037127475.1 of Arma custos. Classification (NCBI taxonomy): domain Eukaryota; kingdom Metazoa; phylum Arthropoda; class Insecta; order Hemiptera; family Pentatomidae; genus Arma; species Arma custos. The sequence continues at coordinate 105,910,940 of CM073761.1, forward strand.
GTGGACGAACGGCAAATCTGGCTTTATCGATTTCATTTAATAACTCTGTTGCTTTAATGATGCGAACAATATTCTTTTGGATACAGTAACCCTTCATTTTAGACCCCTTTATTAAATTTTATTTTTCTCATTTAATGCCTATACAGGGTGTCCCGAATTTAAATGGCAAAACTTCAGGAACTTATAGGGGACCGAAAAACTAAGACAAAAAGGCCTTTAGAGATTTGCTCGTTTTTGCTTAGTTTTAAAGAAAATCGCAAAAAAAAAGAAACAAAACAAGTTTTCATTTTTATACTTATTTATTTACATTTATATTTATGTTATGTCCTTTTTAATGTAAATATTGTTCAAAATTTTGTCCTCTTGCACCAATGCATGCATTACATCTAGCACTCACTTGATAAATTGCAGCTAAACATCGTTCTGATGATATTTGGTGCACTGCATCTATGATTCGGTCTCTTAATTGCTCTCTTGAGTTGATTGACACCGAATAAACTTTCTGCTTCAAGGTTCCCCATACGAAGAAATCCATGGGTGTCATATCAGGTGATCTGAGTGGCCAAGGTACTACTCCTCCACGTCCAATCCATCGTTGTGGATAATTTATATCGAGCAACTCTGCTATAATGAGCTGGACATTCATCGAGTTGGAACCACATTTCAATCCGCTGTTGTAAGGGAATGTCATCTAAATAATTAGAAAAGTCGTTCTCCAAAAAATGTGTAAATGTGATACCATTCAATCTTCCAGATAAAAAATATGGTCCCACCAGTAATCCATTTCAAATTCCAAGCCAAACGTTAATAGCAAATTCATGCTGAAGCATATTCTCTCTAATAGCTCTGGGATTTTCAAGAGCTCATGAGGGCGGGGGGCCAGACAGAGGTCGAAAGCCTGTTCAACATCAAGGAAGACCCCTGGATTATACAATCCACGTTCCAAACTGAGGAAACAACCACACGATGACATTGCTGGATAGAGGAGTGGGATGTTCTGAATCCAAACTGGTGATCAGGGATAATGTGATTTGCATTCAGGATAGGGTACAATCGTTTCAGGATGAGCTTTTCCAGGATTTTACCCATAGATGGTAAAAGTGAGATAGGGCAGTAAGAGGAAGGGTATTCCGGTTTCTTTTTAAGTTTAGGTATTATTTTTACGATGGATATTTTCCAGAGGTTAGGAAAATATGTGGAGCGGAGTATTAGGTGAGAAACAGAATGGCTTTTCTAGGAAGATCTTTTTAAGATGTGGATCGTGATGAGGTCGTGTCCAGGAGGTTTGCTAGAAGGTAATCTGTAAATAATATTCGATATTTCTGAAGGATGGATGCTTTGGGAGGAAGGGTAATTCGAAGAGGAATATTTAACTCGCTTTGTAAATATTCATGGTGAGACGGATTCATGATTTCAGGATAAGGCTGAAAAGTTTTAGAAAGGAATTGACCGAACAACTGTGCTTTCTCTTTATCAGATCTTTTCCAGTCATTGGATTCAGTAAGGAGTGGATGGTTAAATTCTTTGAAGTGAAGGATTTTTTTGGTGGTCATCCATGTATGTATTCTATTTTGTTATTTATGTAAAGAGTTCATGTATTCTATTTTCTTTTCTTTATGTTGATTGACACCGAATAAACTTTCTGCTTCAAGGTTCCCCATACGAAGAAATCCATGGGTGTCATATCAGGTGATCTGAGTGGCCAAGGTACTACTCCTCCACGTCCAATCCATCGTTGTGGATAATTTATATCGAGCAACTCTGCTATAATGAGCTGGACATTCATCGAGTTGGAACCACATTTCAATCCACTGTTGTAAGGGATTCCATGTTCATTTTTTCTTTATATAAATTACCATAGACTAATTTAGGTGGGCGGTTTGCTCACGGCACACAGTGGAAATGAATCAAGAAGGTTGATGACAGGAAAAATCAATTTAAAAACTAGCAACCAATCTGGAGACCTGTTTTGTTTTTCTCAACATATGTTGTAAAAATACAGTTGTTGGCTAGCCACTAAATGGACAGAATGTGCAAATTATATAGACCTGTTTTGTTATCAATAAACATGAGTGAGTAACTTAAGCTGATCGAGACTGAAGAATGGGAAGCAAGAGAAGAAGTCCAGTTTAAGTAAACACAATGAACAATGCAGACCCCACCTCAAATAATGTAATATAGTTTTATTTTTCATCTTATTGAATTGTCAATTAGATTAATAAAAATGTTATGGTTAATGTTCTATAAAGTTCACATGATTTCCATACAGTCAACTAAACATATCTTTATTACTGAACCAGCATTCTAAATTAATGGTAACATCCCTATCTTAAAGGGAATATCCTAATTTTGAACAGTGGCAGGTCAGTCTTCTGAGAATTATTAGTTTTATGATTTGAGGTATTATCATTTAAAGTGGTTTTTATTGATTTTATAAGTTTTTCTATGGTTGTATCAATGTCTTGTTTTGTCCTAAGTGAAATTTTTAAGTCCAGTTTGTTCTCCAAATCATAACAGAAGTTGTCCCAGTTTACACGTCCTGTAATTAATCTAGGAAAAGGCGGCTTGGGAACGAAACTTGATTGTAATAAAAGGAGAACTGGGCTTTGATCATTTGATAATGGTTTGGTTGGTGGAAATCTGGGATGTGATAATATGTCAAGGATGTCGGGACGTTTTTCTGATGGGTGTAGGCCAATAGGTGGGGTTGATTGGTGCCAGGATGGAATAACTCTTTGTGGATGTTACAGCAGACAGGATATTTCCTCGAGAGTTGGATGTTCGACAACCCCATCTTTGGTGTTTAGCGTTGTAGTCTCCCCCAGCAATTAAGCATGGACCAAGAGATTGGAATAAGGATTCAAGAAGGTTATAAGGAACGGAAATTCCGGGAGGAAGTAAATAGCTGAAAGTGTGATATAGAAAGACGAGTTGTTATATTTACTGAGGCTGATTAGATAGCATCAGTTGTAATGGAAGGAATAAGGGAATGGAATACTTTTTATGAATGAGAATACAAGATCCGGCATGTGAAGTGTTGTCTGGGTGGTCTGATCTGGAAATGATGTAGTCCCGTATGTAGAAATGTGTGCGGTGATTGAAGAGTGTGTCATTAAGTAAAGCAATATCTATTAGGTTGTCGTGTAGAAATATGTCAAGTTCGTCCCGATGATTATGCAGCTTATTAGCATTCCACAGAACGATGGCTAGGGGCTGTATGCTCAGCCTGGGTAATTAAGTGGAACTTCGGTAAGGATTCTCGTGAGTAGGTTGGTAGTTTCTTGGAGATCTTTCAGGAAGGATGACAGGATAGAATTTATGTCTATCGGGTTATGGATTTGGAATGGATATGAGACTGGAGTTTGATAGGTTGGCTGGCGGTTTGTACCCGAGGTGCTGGATTTTTATCTAATGTTTGATGAACTACAGCATTCGTTTGAATGTTGTGATTGGAAGGGAAAGGATTTGGTTGTTGAGTCGGTAATTTGACACGTAAGGGTTTTTTGCTGTTTTACTTTCAAAAAGGGAAAAATGAAGCGCAAGACCATCGAAAATTGTGTGGTGTTTATAGTGATAAGTGCTTAAGTAAAACTCAGTGCCAAAATGGATTTAATATATTTTCGTTCTGGGACATTATAAATTGAAGATGAACTTCGCATTATTGAACAATCGTTGAAAAAAGGTAGACCGACATATTTCGTCTCACAAACTCACTAAGGAACCGAAAATCTACCATAAAATAGTTTTGAATCATTGGATGAATACCAAAAGAAACTCGATACAAGTGTAGCACTTATATTAATAGTGAAAAATTTGATGCACAGATTTTCCGTTTGTGAATTGTAGGACAATAATGTGCGTCTCTTCGGGATTCAAGGTAATGGCGTGGCAACCGAGGTCAGATTGAGGCTATAGATCCCTGGCGTGGCAACTTCTTACGCTAAATAATAACGGGGGAAGGGAGGAAGGCTGAGGTTGCCCTTGGTGAATTTAAGGGGGATGGACGTGAAATTTACGATCGGCACATGTGTTCAACTTTACACATTACAATTGTTGCATAGTTCAAGTGATTTTGCTAATTTAATAGTTTTTCCCCTCTTGCCGAATCCCATTCCTTGACTTTATCCTACTTAGCTATAAACACTACGAAAACGCAAATTTAAAGCTATATTAGCTAATTTTTTTCAATAATTTATGGTACATTTCTTAAAAATTAAAGCTATGAATCAGTGTCTCCATTTATGGGTAATATTTCCATCTCCAACAAAGTACATTGTGAGCACTTTCGTCACCATCACTTTAAAAAAAAAAAATGTTATATTCGAATTCAAAAAAGTTAAATAACTTAAATTAAAAAAAAAATAATGGAGAATGGAGATAGTAGGGGGGTGCAGTCAAGAAAATACCAATTAAGTCAATACTTATATTTTATGTGTATTTACGTTTCGACCTACTTTGTAGGTCATCTTCACGGATAATGGGAGAGGCGGCTAGGTGAACTCAAATTAAAGTAATTATTTTAATTATATATAATAATTATTATAATCAAATTAAATTAAGTGAAAACAAATTAAGTATTGTTTATATTTTCCATGTACCAACTTTCAAAAAATATATTATAAACAAATATAACATATTATTATTTACATTATTATCAAATTTACTAATAAAGTTATTATGAGTTCCCTACACTAATCCCTTCTATGGCATACGAGCTAACCTCACACGTTACTCTACAGTACCTTTCACATGTTATTGTAATATTCGATTTTAGGATCAATAAGAATTCTTATAAATTTTGTTTATTTTTTTTATTTTAAACTGGATTTAATTCTTCGTATTTAGGGTAAGAGAAATAAAAACCATTTTCCAATCATTGTTTATTCTCGACTTTCACTCTATTCGAGACGTTTCGACACTATGTAAAAACATTTTAATGGAATTTACATGCATGCAGAAAAAAAATATTGAAAATGACACCATAGTGTCGAAACGTCTCGAATAGAGTGAAAGTCGAGAATAAACAATGACTGGAAAATGGTTTTTATCTCTCTTACTCTAAAAAAGATCAATAAGAATTTTACTAACCAATTTTAAATCTGTCAAGAAATGTGCCTTACACATGTGCATTTTTATTCGAAAATCAAAAATGTATTGTCGTTTTTTTAATTTTTCTATTTGAGGAAACACGAATTCGGGTAAAAAATAAGTAATAGTTTAGCCGTATGTAATATTTTCTAAAGCACATTGTGTCCGATATTGATGAAAGAAATTTATTTTCCATGCAATTTAGAACATGTAATATAAATACTAGTAAACATTTATACTTTATTAACAGCTATATAGATAAATAGTACTAAATAACTTGAATGAAATAATTCCTGCTTTGATTTCGTTGGCAATATTGTTACATCACCAGGTGTACTACGGACGGAAGGTGTCAATTTTTCAATTTATTGATTTTCTTCACTCTATTCTGAGGTTTACTTATTCCCTCTTCTTAACGAAGAACGAACTCGGAGCTCTTCTTGAGAGTACGGACTTTCAAGGGATAATTTATATCCCGGATGATATATAGAATTTTATTCTGTACAGCAATAATGCTATAAGCTGTGCGGCCGTTTTATTACGTGCTGTTCCTAATCGACAGTACAAGGAATCAGTTGTGTACCTACTATCTATCTAACGGTGATGATATGATCCTTGCAGGACCTTGGCCTCCTCAATGATTCTCCTCCACTCCGACCTCTCTTCGGCTGCCATTCTCCATCTGCCGACACCCAACGTCCGAAGGTCCTCCTCCACATCCTGCAGCGAAAGAAGTCTAGGTCCCCCTCTGCTCCTCCTTCCACCAGGGTGTCCCTCCATCATCATTTTTGGTAATCTACTTCTTTCCATTCTTTGTACGCGCCCCAGCCAGCCTGGCACTCTTAATCGTGGCAACGATATCTGGTGTACCATATAGATTTCTAAGTTCCTCGTGTGTCTTCTTCCGCCAGCGATCTCCTTCTTTTGTAGGGCCAAAGATCTTTCTGAGGATTTTTCTTTCCCATATGTTTAAGAGCCTTTCATCGTTGCATATCAGCGTCAAAGACTCACTTCCATACATGACCACCGGTTGAAGGACAGTATGATAGACTCTTATTTTGAGAGCTCTGGATATATTTCGGTTTCGAAATATTTTCATTAGAGAACAGTAGCATCGATTGCCAGCAGTTATCCTTGCCTTAATTTATTCTCTAATCTTATTATCCTCAGTGATAACCGTGCTACTATAATACTTAAACTACTGTACTCTTTCGAAACTATACACAGCCCTCTCGATATGACTGTTCCCTTCTTATTCCTTGCTGGTCCTCATATATTTAGTTTTTTCCATATTAATTTCCAGTCCTGTTCTACTAGCTGCTACCTCGCATTCCACGAATTCGCCAAGTAATGCACTGACTGTTCTTCCGGTGATCACAATATCATCTGCAAACACTAGATGCTGTGTCAGTCTGTGTAGATACATTTTCCAGCCCTTGTCCGGATCGACCTCATGACCATTTCTAATACCATATTGAATATAACCGGGGAAAGAGGATCTCTCTGTTTAACACCTCTCTTAATATTGCTATGTATTGCCTGCACCATGAAAGGGGTGCGGAGCGGGGGGAATGTGTCATGTCGGGACACGTATACACGGGACGTAAGTCAACAAGATCCAAAAATTAAAAGTAATGTTCAAAGAACATTCGTTCTCGTGTTCGCATCGCAAAAAGTTGCGACAACAACATGGGGGACATGTGATCTGATAAGAGAAAAGATTTGTCCCTTGCCGGCAGGCGACCCTGGTGGCTCAATTGGTCGGAGCGATGTCTCGGAGAGACAGAGGTTCCGGGTTCGAATCCCGGCGGGGGCATATCTTTTCTCTTTAAAATAAAAATATTTAAGAAATAAAAATAGCTGACCAATAATTATAAAAATGCATAAATAGTAATATGACGTAAGTCAACAAGATCCCAAAATTAAAAGTAATGTTCAAAGAAAATTCATTTTCGTGTTGATATCGCAAAAAATTGCGAGAACACGGGGACATGGAATCTGATACGATATATCTGATCTGATAAGAGGAATACCTAATAAACCTCACATGAACAATAATAAAGCGCTAGTTTTGTTTAAATCAATAGTATGGACTATTTGAACCTAGCGTTTGTATGTATTCTTCGTACCATATTTCAATATCATTATTCAATAGTTATAGAGTATATAGGTTTGTCATGTAATGTTGAATTATAATTAATAGTTCTAATACTAACTATAATAATAAAAACGGATAACTAGGAGAAAACCCAATGAACCTTACATAAACAATAATATTTATATATTGTTTTAGTTGTGGTATAAACCACAAAATGAGATCTAATCGATACATTTTCTTCACTTTTAACATTGTTCCTTGATTTTTTCCTTGGCTCCTAGCTTCATGTGGCGACTTAAACTTTAAAACTTCTGTGTTTAAAGATTCCCTGTGTTTAAAAACCGTCAGTGCAATATTTTCACCTGGTTCTACTCTGTTTATTGTTTCATCTAGAGACACAAATTCCTTAAAAGATTCTTCATACAAATATATATCTACGATCATTTCAAGATTATTTCTAGATTTAGGACTGTCCGCTTTGAGATGTTCTTCCACCGAAGTGTCTCCTATTTCACATTGGCCATCTGGCTTTTCTACTTTACTTGTCGAACCCAAACTATTATTTACCAAATCATTATTGTCCTTAGAAGCTATATCTGTGAGTACTTCACGATCATTTGTAGAATCGGGGCTGTTCTCTTTGAGATCTTCTTCAATCGAAGTTTTTCCTATTTCACATTGACCTTCTATTGGCATTTTTTCGTTTCTTGACAATATATGATTATTAAAGTTTTTATTTCCTCTTATTGGCCTGTTAGTTGGAGGTACTTAAGAATCAGCAATGTTACCTTTTTTTAAATTAATCTTTCTGTCTCTTAGATCGTCATAATTACTAATAGGTCCCTCTAACGAGCAATTTTCTTTCTTTTCTTGAGCAATCCGGTTAACGTCTTCTTTCAGACTTATATTTTTTAAATTGTTTACTACCTCATTTTGGTTTGTTCCCTTCTTCTTTATTCCTTCTTCTTTATTCCTGTTCGTGTTATTATCCACATCCTCTATCCTTTTCTTTATACTTGTATTTATTTCTTCCACCATTGTACCCATATTCACTCTAAATTTCTCTATAATTGCCTTTATTTCTTTAGTGTTTTCCATCATTCTCATCATCATATTTATCATTTTCTGTGTTCTATCCGTTTGTCATGTTGTATCTGCGTCGGTTCTTCCCTTCATGTTCATTGCCGCTTTGCCGTCAGTCTCCGATATCAATCCCTGAGCGCTATGCACCTGTTCTATACTTCCGGTGTTTTGAGGATATGCTTCTTTTAGAGCTTTAGAGGCCGAACGAGTTAGTATGGCTTTCATTAAGAACTTGAATTTTCGGATTATGCCACACGGATAACAATACATAAATAGACGAATATAAATAATAAGAATAATCAACTATATTTATGTTTGTTTGTTTGTTTGTTCATTTAACGTCACTTTATGCTGCTATGGCTAATCGGACGATGCTACAGTGGGAGCTCTAAATTTTGCCTATCCAGGTTTAATTAGGATAGGGATTTTTAACGAGTACCTGACATCATACAGGCTCGGGACCCCCGTTTAACGTCCCTTCCGAAGGACGGCGTAACTAAGGATTTTTTACTCCCTTAAAAAAATCCTAACTATATTTATGTCATTAGAAAAAGTTAAGAAAAAAAAATTCAATCTATCAATCTGAATCATTAAACCAATTAGATTTTAAGAATAATGAGAGCATACAGTTAATAAACATACAATAATTAACCAAATTCAAATTAGTAAATTGAAAAAGTAAAGTTCCCCACAAGCTGGATGCCATTTATTTATGCTATGTAAGCACCAAAGAATTACAATAAGGATCGTTTATTTATTCAATTTCAAACAAGGTTAATTGGGGTTTAATTGGCAAATTGATTGGGTCGAAAGAAGATGGAATTAAAAGTCTAGTCTCAAGAAACTCAGAAAAATTACAAATTTACATTTTAAAAACGACAAGCTACATTAACAATAACTAATATTAATTACAACAGGTTGAGGAGTTTGTATACCTCGGATCTCAGGTCAATTCCATCAATGACGTCTCGGCAGAAATAAAGAGGTGAATAGCATCGGCCACTAGGTGCTATTTTGGAATGCGTCAACACTTAGGAAGTAGCTCGTTATCAAGATCTACAAAAACAAGATTATATAAGACGTTAATTCGAGCACTACTAACCTACGCATCAGAAACTTGGGTACTTACGAAGTCTGATGAAAAGGATCTCCAAACATTTGAGAGAAAGATACTGAGACGCATCTACGGCTCAGTGAAGGATGGTTTAGTTTGGAGAAGACGCACAAACAGGGAAGTATACTCATTGATTGGTGAGCCTGATGTCGGAAAAATTGTGAGGATTGGTAGGCTGCGCTGGGCAGGCCATATAGCAAGGATGGGAACTGATGAGATCCCAAATAAACTGGTTAATGAGCGCCTACACGGAACAAGGCCGAGAGGCCGCCCTAGGCTGCGATGGTTGGATAGTATTGAAGAAGGTGCAAGGACCCTGCTCGGAGTACGGAATTGGAGAGAAGCTGCACTTGACCGGTTAAGCTGGCGGAAGCTGCTTGAGAAGGTCAGGACCCAGTAATGGGTTGTTGCGCCGATTGAAGAAGAAGAAGAAGAATTATAACAATATCCAGGAAAGTCGCCATATCTCAATCAATTTCATCGTCTTTATCACATACAATTGCATTTAGCACAGCTTTCACGTTTAAAGCATTATTCAAATTAAAAATATATTTGTCGACTATAATAATAGAAAATAAGATAGCACACTGAAATAAAATACAAATTTGCAAGAAATAGAAAATTAAAAGACTGAAGCAATAGTTAAAGATCCCGCTTACCTGAAAAATAAAAAAAAATCTAATAGTAATAGAATGGTCTGTAATGGTTTGAATCAAGTGAAAATTCAATTAATGTGTTTGTTTAAAATACCAATTAATTAAACATTTTACATTGCACAATTAAAAATGAGGTATGAATATAAAAAACTACTTGAATTTACGTATTCCTCATCAGATCCACAACACTTTAACCTAACTATTTATTGTAGGAATTTTCGGCCAAGTCTGTGGTTTGGTTGGGTCATGAGAAGAGGGAAATTATGTTAAATTAATTAAGACCGGTCATTTAAGTATATTATAATTAACATAATTAAATTATTTTTATAACTTTAAGTATACACATGATAGTTACGATCTATAATTACAATAATTATTATTAAAATGTATAATCACAATTTATAATGACAATAATAATGTTGAATATTGCTCAGATTTGGCCGTGTCTCAGCCCGCTGGTCTAAGGTCTCCCATTCGAAGCGAGAGACGCTAGACCAGCGATTTTGGTCTCAGAGACGGACTGGGCAACGGGGATTAGTCTCAGCAGCGGCTCCGCAACCGCCTAGCTAGACCAGCTAATCCGCGTCTCTGAGACCAGGTCTCAGCAGCGGTCTAGTAGTGTGGACGTAGTTTTACGGATGTTGTAAATAGGCTTTTATTGCCATCTCATCCATATTCGAGTTGAATAAGGCCCAAACCCCCAAAAATGTCACATCAACACAGAAGAAACTTCTGATGAATAAGGTTGGGATGATTCCTAATCTTTTTTAGAATTATTGTACTGTGCACTGTCATATCATTATTATGTACCTATTTTAAAGATTTTCTTTTTTGTTTTAAAAACAATATATTTAAATAGGTTGTGTTTAATGCTTTTCTTAGTTTCATTTATTCCTTTCTTATAGTTCTATCCTCTATTATACAAATGTTATGAAATAGCAATAAAACTTACATTAAAATAATTTGATCGACTTTTATTATCAAATACCCCTGTGTGCAGTGCCACAACTGAAAGACACTGACGAAATGACAGAAATGATTCGAAATGAGAGTGGTTATTTTTATGGGAAAAGTAGATTCGAATGTTCTAATACAAAGCCTGAAAAGAGGGTTCAGGTTTCACGATAAAATATTCCGAAATTACCAGGACGACGGTACTGCGGAACAGAAACCAACGAATCAAAGGAATTGACGACTTATTAGCCGTAAAAGAAATCACTTTTTCTGTTAATAAAGTGGGAAAATTCTCAAGAACAACCAAATACTTTGCTACATATGTTCCCCCCAGAAAACAAAACAAAAAATAAGTGATAAAACATCTTTCCCTTGAGATGTTATACTAACTTACATCCATAAATACTACAATCCCATATGCTTGAAGGGCTCTTAGAAACTGAATTTCAATTGCTTGAGGTAGTGATAATTTTAATTTTTAAAAGTAATTTAAGTTTCATTAATAGTTTTGAAATTGTTAAAATCAAAATTAAATATATTGTAATTAATTGTTGTAAATACACAAGTTTTAAAACATATAGTTATTTTTACTATTTCCTGGATGGATCTTATCTGTTTTTAGTTTACTGAAATTTGATAAAATACCATATGCTCAATGATTGTAGGCAATGGAAGAAGGTTCATGCAAGTAATTGAATGTAAAAATAATTAAAATGATTATATACTCGTATATTATTTTGTTTATATTAACTAAAGGAAAAACTATATCGGTACTTGAGTGTTAAGAAGCTGGTTGGAATGAGTAGTAGTCCTAAAACACTTTTTCTTCTTCTTCTTCTTTGCTTCATCTTATGCCATTTCTAGCGTCGAGTAGCCTCCGGCGAGTCTATTATACTAAAACACAATAGCCAAAAAATATCAGAAGCTGTTTCATAGAAGCGAAATACCTAAACGTTTTCGGGGAACTAGGATAATGAAAAGATAATAAAACTGGAAAATATTTATTTAGGAGAGCATTTAGTTATGAATTTAAGGGAGGCCTAAAGGCATTAGTCATTCAAGGAACATTTGCTCTGTCACAAACATAGCCTTACATCACTCATCGCTCTTCAGTTCCCCCTATTCCTTACCTCATTCAATTACTTAAATATATATATCTTCTACTTGAACCAATATCCTCTTTTTATTTAGTATATTACTTATACCGTTTGTGCATATGTTTCTGACTTGCGTAGTAATAATCGGCTTTATCAATGACATCAACTTGAGTTAATATATAAGTGTTAAAGTATTTGTGCCGTTAGCTCTGTGCCATGGCAAATGATGAGAATTTATACTTGTAAAAAAAATATATTGTTAATAGAACTTTAGCTACTTATTGAATAATATTAGTCGACATTATATATATATGAAGAAGAAAATGGTCCCAATGGAGGAGGTAACTGTTTATTGGAAAGCCAACATTACGGCCAACATCTTAGGTCTTCTTCAGGGCTTACAATGGGGTCAAGGTTTGAGGTTTGACTAAGACCTTTCAGTCCCTTACTTAATTTCTAGAAAAATAAACGCGAAAACGTATTTACATAGTAATTAGTTTTTGTCCGCGTTGATTTTGAATAAAAAGTTGAGTTTTAGACGGAGAGTGAATTAACTGATTGAATGAACTATGTACCTACTCCAACTTAAATTAAAGTTACACTCCATATTATTCACAAAGACTTAAAGTATTTATGAATTCAGCTAGCCTACCGAATCTTATCCCTTTGATCGATTTTAAAAAATGACCTATTAAATATTAAATAGCATAATTACAGAACTGTCGATGTGTTTTCGACTGATATCCACTATGTCCAAAGCTGTAATCTATTGAATTGAAATGTATACTCGGATAGTATTGGATGTATCTGTAAAATAAAATCAGTTTCTCCTCTACCACATCCTGTAATTACAGTAGCTTTTATATTTTTGTGAACAACTTTTACCTGTAGTCTAGTCCCATTGCAAAATGTTGGCGGTTTAAATTTCGGAGTAGCATTACAGGAATCCCAGGTTTATGTGTTGGCTGACCAGATGGATTTAAAGTATTCAAAAATTCTGTGGGATAGTGTAGGGCTTCGTCAATTTAGACTACTGAATCTATTGACTTGTTTTCTATCTGTTCGCCTTCGAATGCCCCTAAAACACAATAGCCAAAACATATCATTGAATTCAGTTGCACTCTCATTTGACGCCATCGATATAGCTCGCTCAACCAATCTGTATGGTTTTTCTTAATGGTGAATAGTATTAGTTGACCTTATACACTTGTTTTCGTACGTGAAGCCTTCAAGCATGATTTGACCTTGTCTGCTCTAGTACTGCTAGGTATCACGGGTAAGGTTAAGTGAAAATCAACATCGAGAAACAGAGAAACCCCCAATAACCTATCGTTACCTCTAATATATTTTAAGGATCTATTAAGGGCCTAAAACCACCCTTGTAAGCCATCGTGGATAATAAGCGGAAATTTGGAAAGGATTCTTGTCAGTAGGTTGATGACAGATTTTCTTTGACGTCTTTGTAGTGTACGTCGCTTTCCGTCGTTAAATCCGGTAAGTCGGTCTCATGTATTTCTGAAAACGGAATCTCTTCCTCCGACACTTCTCAGCACGAATCGTCCACATTCATGTTTACTATTGAAAATGAATAAAAATTGATAAAGTATAAATTTTTTTATAATGCAATTGGGAAAAACCACAATGCAAAGCCTTATGTTTCAAAAAATACACCTACTTACCAGTCGACGTTTCGCCTATTCAGGCATTATCAAGACACCAAAATCAAAGAGGGGTTATGTGAATCGCATCTCGAAGAAAAAAGTGCAGTACATCCCAACGATCAACAGCCCAAACAGGCTCCAAACATGAGACAGCACCCTACCACCAAGACGTTCAACATACAACTGAATATTTTTTGAAACATAAGGCTTTGCATTGTGGTTTTTCCCAATTGCATTATAAGTAATAATAGTGTTTCTTTTTGAGTTTTTGGCTCTATTTTAGTGGTATACATTTTTTTTTTAATCTAAAATCTGTATCGTAAACTATTATTAAAAATATTTATTACTGTTTATTACTACCCGAAAGAGGCAGGTAGCCTTGACCATGATCATGATAACTAAATACTACAAGTCCTATTATTACTAAGTGGCATTATTGGCCACGTTGCTGTCTTTAGCAGCCACTAACTAATTTATTGACTGTCTATTGTATAAATAAATTCACTCAGCTTACTGCTCTTGATTGAATGATGTTTTAGAGATTTTTCACTATCTTCTGACACAGTTTGGTTATTTAATAATAAAAAATACTATGATAACAATGCCTTGAACACAGAGCGATGTAAAGATATTACTTCACTGGCGACCGTGACACTTGGTACTTTCGGAATATAAAAAAACAAAAATATATAAAAGAGAGGAAGCTAAAATAGCCTGTTTAATGTTAAAAGACTTAATGAAGAATGCACAGATTTTAAAGTATCCTGATTGTGATAAATGTTTATTTTAACGGCTGAAGCCAGCAACAAAAAGAATGACCCAGTATTATCGCAAAGAGCTCACAACAATTGAGAATACCCTATATTCTACCCATGCGCTTCACGAGAAAGAGAAATACTAGCTGTACTTTGAGCATTTTAAACATTTAATTTAATTTAGGCATTTATTTATATGGGACAACATTTTAACTCCAGGCAGGTCACAAACCATTAACGTGGGCATTTCAATTGAAAAACGGGAACATCAGAATCATTAAATGAATTTGGAAATGAGATGAATTGTAATTTGATATAAAACACTTAACAAGAAAAAAAAAAGCACTTTGCAGATTCTATTTCGAGAAACATAAAATAAATAAATCAAACGTAAGTAAAAACAGTAGATGACGAAATAGACATTGACGGATTATTAGAAGAGAAAGGAAGTAGATGATGTGAGTTCGGTGCTATAGTATGTTATAGAGGAACAATACACACAAACGAGTTAAATAAAACAAACATGGAGAGAATACATTCGCAATAACGATTTAGTGGAGAACGATTCGGGATTTGTGAAACGGACAAAGAATAATGTAGAAAAAACATAATTATTACTGCATTATTAACAGGAAAGGCCAGTTACAAACGCTACTTTATCAAATAATCGACCCTAAAGGGACTTAGATATTCACTATTTCATTCAAACGTTTAGAAAAAGTTTATCAAGAGTTTTTTAAAGTTTTTCACATTTATTCAATATTTTTAATTTATTCAAGATTCTAAACATTAGATAAATAATTGGAAACTATAGAAAACCATCATTCAGCTGAAACTAAACATAGCGGGATATTTGAAACTTTTGAAAATTAAGAAAGCAAGTCTATTTTTCTAGTATGAATGATAAAATCTCTGAGGAGTATATTGATAATTGTCAAGTATGAAAAAAAAAACAAAGTATTAAGCTACGTCCACACTACTAGACCATTGCTTAGACCTGGTCTCACGGACATGGTCTAGCTGGTCTAGCTAGGCGGTTGTCGAGCCGTTCCTGAGACTAATTCCCGTTGCTGAGTCCGTCTCTCAGACCAAAATTGCAGGTCTTAGGTCTCCCGATCCGAATGGACCAAACCTGACGACCTTGGTCCAAACCTGAGCAGTATTCAACATTATTATTGTCATTATAAATTGCGATTATGCATTTTAATATTAATTATTGTAATTATAGATCGTAACTAACTTAACATACTTAAAACTATAATAATAATTCAATTCTGTTAATTATAATTTAATTAAAATGACCGGTATTAAATTATGTAACATTACGATAGGCGCGCGTATCTGTCAGATATGCAGTGGAAATGTTCATTTAACTTTCTTTGATCCTTGTCGGTTTTAATATTTCCCTCTCCTCACGACCTAACCCTACCACAGTCTTGGCCGAAAATTCCTACAATAAATAGTGAGGTTAAAGTGTTGTGCATCTGAGGACACATAAATTCAAGAAGTTTTTTATACCTTATTTTTAAGTATGCAATGTAAAATTTTTAATTCATTGGTAATTTAAACAAGCAATTAAATGGAATTTTCACCTGATCCAAACTATTGCAGACCATACTATTACTATTAGACTTTTTTTATTTTTCAGATAAGCGCGACCATTAATCATTGCATCAGTCTTTTTGTTTTATATTTCTTGAAAATTTGTATTTTATTTCAGGGTGCAATCTTATTATTTTCTATCATGATAGTCGACAAAAATATTTTTAATTTGAATAATGCTTTGGACGTGAAAGCTGTGCTAAATGCAATTATGTGCGAAAAAAACGATGAAATTGATCAAGACTTTGCTGGAAATAATTGGTAATTATAATATGATATAACTTGACGTTTATAAAATGTAAATTTGTATTTTTTCTGAGTTCCTTGTGAATAAACTTTTATTTCTCCCTTCTTTTGACCCAACCCTACGATAGTCTTGACCGAAAATTCCTACAATAAATAGGTAAAAATAAGGTGTTTGTATCTCAGGAATACGCGAGTCCAAGTCATTTTTTTAAAATATTTTATTTTTAATTATTTAATATAAAATTGGTAATTTACCAATTATAAAATTGGTAAACTGGCATGTAAATTGGGAGAGAGAGAAGAAATACTTTATTGAAGCATTACAATCTGCCTCTTGTGGGCAATAAGTAATGGTGCTATGTAGCTTACAATCATTCCATAAAAAATCAATGATATAAGCGAAATAAATAAATATATACAAGCGAAAAAATATATACAAAATAAAGCAAAAAAAAAAAAATATATATATATATATATATATAATAAAAAAATATAATAATAATAAATAAAACATAAAAGAAATATACTGCACACATTTATACTCTATTTACAATTTGCCTGGGGTCCCCGAACTGAGCTTCTTCCTCATGAAGGGCGCTTCACACACACACACAGGTCGTGAGTGGAGAATCTGGCCAGTGCCAGTACTCCAAATAACATTATTATATCAGGTCTCAAGGCCATTGCTGGTTTAGACGGTGGGGTGGGTTATATGGATGTGTGGAACTGGATAATGACTGAGCCAGGGGGTTGGGATGACAGGCAAGGTTTTGATGAAAGTTTGAAAATTGAGTAGGGATGAGATCGAGGACGAAAGGAATGTTGAGATCATTACGGAGGGTTTTGTTGGAGACATAATAAGGAGCATTGACAATAGTTCTCAGGACTTTGGATTGAAAGGATTGAATGCGTCTAATATTCGATTTGTTTGCGGTCCCCCACAGTTCCAGTCCATAAGTCCAAATAGGTTTGATGATGGTCTTGTATATTAGTAGTTTCTTGTCTATTGAAAGATGGGAGGTCCTACACAGTAATCTGTATAGTTGGCTGAATCGTCTGTTAAGTTCTTGTCTTTTGAGTCTGGTATGAGGATTACATGTAAGTCTTTTGTCTAGGAGAAAGCCACGGTATCGTACTGTGTCGGAAATAGGTAGGACGGTTTCATTGAATTGGACAGAAGAACATGTTCCCCGGCTAAGTGTAAAAGTCACGTGTTTGCATTTTTCCTCGTTGACTTTGATCCGCCATTGGTTACACCATATTCCAATGAGTGAAAGGTGCCTTTGGAGGTTCGAGGAAGCCATTTCGGGATCTGGATGAGATGATAGTATGGCTGTGTCGTCTGCGAACGTTGAAAGGTTTCAGGAGTAGTTGGGATATCAGCGGTGTACAATATGTATAGGATAGGACCCAAGACGCTGACGAATTGGGTAAAGATTGGAGTATTCGTTACCACAGCGATACATTGGAAGTAGCGATCAGAGAGGTAGGATCGAAGGACTAGGAATAAGGATTGAGGTAACTGGGTTTTGAGCTTGAACAGCAAACCGGCATGCTTTACGAAAGCTTGTGCTACGTCTAGAAATGCGCCTGTGCAGTATTGTTTGTTTTCTAGAGCAGAGGATATGTGATTGACAACTCGGAGACCCTGCTGGACCGTCGAGTGCCTGGGACGGAATCCAAACTGATGTGAAAGAATATCATTGGATTCTATTATGGGTAGGATTCGTTTCAGGAGGATTTTTTCAAAAAATTTTGAAAGAATAGGAAGCAGGCTGATGGGTTGGTATGATGAAGTGGCATTGGGTGGCTTGCCAGGTTTAGGGAATAGGATGATGACGGAGTGTTTCCACAGCAAAGGAAAGTGAGTTGTACGAAAGATACAGTTATATAGGTAGGTAAGGAAAATAATCCCTTTATGAGGAAGATGTTGAAGGATCTGGGTGGTTAGAAGGTCATGTCCAGGAGATTTGCGGACTTTTAACTTTTGTAAGAGGAATTTGACCTCAGAGGGATTTACCGCTTTAGGAGGTAAGGATAGAGGGATGGGTGAAGAGAGGAATTCATTAATATTGGAATGTGCGTAGAGTGGTTATCAGGATGTGGGATAAATGTATTTGAAAGGTGTTTGGCAAATTCTTCTGCTTTGTCCTCATCTGATGCAGCCCAAGAGCCGTCTTCACGTCGGAGGGGATGGGAAATAGAGTGATATTTGAAGATTTTTTTGGTGGAATTCCAAAGGGAATTATCTGAAGCAGATAGTGTGGAAAGGTATCATTTGTAGGATTCGGATCTATAGGTTGTCAGGTTCTTTTTGACTAATTTGGTGAAGTAGTTATACAGTCTCCGATCGTGAGGATGCCTGATTCTTTGTCAAAGGGAACGGTAACGGCGTTTGATAAGGGTAAGATCTCTAAGATCTTGCGGTAATGGATTTTTCTTACGGATTTTGAAGGAAGGACGGGGTGAAGATGCAGTCCAATCTACTTGCTGGATCAAATTGGTAAAGGAATTGACGGCATCATCCAACTCCTGAGGTGTTTTTAGGGAAACTCTGAGGTCAATGGTGTCGGATACAAGCTGGTGAAATAGGTTCCAGTCAACTGGTCCCCTAATAAATGATGGCGGTGGAAGTTTGGATATTGGGACTATAGAAAGGGCAAGGATCAAAGGACTGTGATCTGAGGACAGGTCATCAAGGCGTTCTATGGAGTAGTTTAGGGGACCTAAGCCAGCATGGATGAAAAAGTCAAGGAGATCAGGATTTCGGTTTGGGTCAGTGTGCCAATATGTAGGGGTGCCTGGAGAAATAAAGCTGGAATCATGGGAGTTAAGTGCAGAGAGGAGGATGCGACCTCGGGTATTAGTAGTTCTTGATCCCCATTATTGGTGTTTCGAATGAAATGGAAATGAATCCCTAAGGAGTTTAGGAGAGAGCTGAATTGGGAATGGGAAATGGATTTATTAGGAGGGCAGTACACTGATGCTAAGGTGAGAGGAAAGGAAAAGGTTTTGATTGTAACTGCTGTAGCCTGAAGGATATCGTTTGATTGGAGTGGAAATGAGTGTTGGGAGAGGGATTGATGGACAATGACAGCCGTACCACCATGAGCTTTTCCATCAGGATGGTCGGTCCGGTAGGTTTGGTACTGTGTTATGTTGAGCTTCCGTTTACTGGTCAGTCGAGTTTTTGTAATTAAAGCTACATCAATTTTTTTATCATACAGTAAGGATTTTAGTTCGTCAGTGTGGTTTCGAATACCATTCGCATTCCTAAGGAGAATGGATAAGGTGGATGCCATTTAAGGATTTTGTTGGATAGGAAAGAGATGGGAAACAAGATTTGTAAGGAGAGATATTAGTGGTGTGACCATGGATTTGAACTCGGAGAGGAATGATGTGAATAGTGTTGTGAGATCAGTAGCATTTGAAGGAGGGGGGATATGAGGGATTTGATGCGTGGTATTTGGATTTTGATTCACGGGATATACTAGTTGTCGGGGCTGGTTTATTGGTTGTAGTGGATTGATTTGTGGTTTAGAGAATGGTTTGGGGGGTTCGGGTTGTAGCGTAGCCCCGAGACTGTTTGGTTGTTGGCCACCTGACATTTCGGCGTAGGAAACAGCTCCATCTACAATTTCAGAAGGTTGTCTTCTTGAGGTCCTCACTTCGTCGCTGGGCCGACCTGCTGCCAGAACTTGAGATTTTATATTCTTGTAGGTTTGGCAACCTTTATAATTGGCTGGATGACCTTGTAGACATAGTGCGCAGACAGCTGATGTTTCTCTCGGCTTGACGCATTCTTCAGTTTTATGCGGTTCTCCGCATTTGACGCATCTTGGAGTAAGATGGCAGTAGTGCCTAGTGTGCCCGTATGCCTGGCAGTTATGGCATTGCACGATGTCTTTCTTTGGGTATGGTTTTTCGATTTGAACCTGGGTATAGTATAGTCTACTTACATCATAGATTTTTTCTACTCCGGTTGCTGGTTCTAAATCTATGAAGAATAGAGGCAATGGAATTTTGTTGCCTGTCTCGGGGTGTACAGGATTCTTCTTGTAGAGATTTGTAATTTGTCTAACTTTGAAGCCCATAGCGGTGAGCTCCTCCTCTATGACGTCAGCAGGGGTGGTTGGGTGCAATTTCCTACCATTCTGATGGATCTCTCCTCCTTTAGTTGGTACGTATGGTAATCTGCCTTGATCTCCGTTAGGTACTTGACTATATTTCGGTATGTCTCGGGCGTGTCTGACTGGATCTTTGTATCGTTGGTCCTGCTAGTGCAATAGTATTTTCCGGTGCCTACTGCCTTATTCAATTGTGTGCAAAGAAGCCTAAAGTTGTTTATGCTCCGTACGAAAACTTTAGGGGCCGATGTGGTCTCCATTGCTTCACAAGGTAGATTTGTTAGGGGCTGAAATCTGTTGGGTGAATAGAAGGGAGAATCTTCAGTAAACTCAGTAGATGACCCTGGTTGGGTACTTTCATTCGACGGTCCTGCCTTGGGTTCCTTATTTTCATTCGGAGTAGTAGGAGGTGTTTCGACTTTACGCCTTCTATTAGCTTTAGGTTTACATGGGCTATTTCTCGTATTTGATTCTAAGGATCGACTTCTCTTTGTATTTCCTTTTTTATCTGATTTGCTGGATAATACTAGATGGTAAAACTTCATTTTGTAATATTATATCACTGGAGCAGATAGTAGTAAAGAAAAAAAAAAGGTAGGACAGAGAGGAAAAGGAACTAAATAAAAATAAAGAGTTCGTATGAGATCTGATCTGAATACGGCACAGATCAGCCTCATTCGGTGCTAGAGGCAGCACTGATAGCTGATAGGGTCAGTCTTACCTTATACTGGGTGGGGATGAACCTGCCGCGACCAGCACAAAGATAAGTAACTCCTGTCTCTTAAATCACTTAATTTTATAATTAATATAGTCACGTTATAAGTCCGTAATTAGCTACGAAACTTCACATTTTACTTCACTGGTACACAGACTATGACTATGTAAAAAGCCATGAATATACGATAAAAGTTAATGGGTATAAAAAAAAAGTATCACAGAGACGACCCTGCACAATCCAGCGCGTGCTGTGAACTGATGTAAATTGAATTTTCACTATATTTAAACTATTACTGAAGTTAGATTTTCATACGTCACGCGACCTTTAATCATTGCATCAGTTTTTACATTTCTACTGCTTGAACATATTTATTTCAGTGTGCTATCCTATTTTATGTAATTATAGCTAAAAAAAAGGTTTTTTAATTGGATAATGGTTTGGACGTGAAAGCTGTGCTAAATGCAATTATGCGTGATACGGATTATGAGATTGTTCAAAATAAAGCGATATTCCTAGAAATAATTTTTAAGTGTAATGTTATAATTCTAGTCATTTTTAAAATGTATTTTTGTATTCTTTCTGATTTTCTCGAGAAGCTGTATAAAAAAGCAAAACAAAAAAAACTGTTCTGTATAACGTGCTTATTTTTATATAAACTTTTATTGCAATTTTTTAATTTATATTTTTTGAGAAACGCAAGTAAACTGAACTTGTAAATTATTTAAAAATACAAAAGCTCTAAAATAGTTAGTTTTTGATTTTCACTATTTTCTTCATTGATCGCATTTGTTTTTTTTGTACTGAAATTTGAAAAAATATATATTCGTTGGTTGTGGGAAATGCAAGAAAGTTAATAATAACTTTAGAGATAAGTAATAACAGGCAATAAAAAGGTTTAAATATTTTATTTTGTATTGACTAAGATTGGTCTAGAAACTGAAATAGTAGAGTGGACGCTAGACGAGGCTAATCTGGCTGCTCCTACACCGTTGCTGAGACGGACTAAGGTTTGTCTCGTCTATTGCCTAGCAAATGTCTCAGTGTGGCCGTAGCTTTACAAGAGACAACTCCAAACAAAATAGAAACTTCCTCCCACAAGTGATTCCAACAACTCATGATTCACATTTTATTATGATAATTATGATATTTAATATTAAAATAAAATAAAATGTTCGGCTGTCGATACTTTTTTTGGTACTTTTCCAATCTAAAGCCCACCTACCCCAGTGCCCCAAGTGGCAGTTTCGTTAACTACCTCCTACTGTTAGCAAAACCTTCCTTAGCCCTTTGTTATTGTTTGTGTCTAGTGGACGTTTATTTGTTTTCATGTTAATTATACAATATGAGTTGGAATTTGATGAAGATTTTTCGCGAGGTGATTGATGAAAAGTCAGCTGTGGTATTTCTACAGGAGCGGAACGTCATTCCCCGGAAAATGTGTTGTAGAAAGGGACATAATATGAAACTGCAACTGAATATTGTTCTTTTTAATGAACATTGTTTATAATTTTTGTAACATATTGTTCTTTTTAATTAGTATTGTTTACAATTGTTGCTAGATATCGTTGTGTTTAATCAATATTGTTTATAGTAAATGTTTATCAGATGTTAATTTGTATTTTGTATTTTAAATATTTAAATATTGAACATAAATAATTAGATTTAACTACAATGTGATGTTTTATGGTTAATTGTTTTGATTGTTCTGTATATACGACACTGTTTGATGTAATATTCTTATTTGTAATGAATATTGTTTATAATAAATGTTATTTTTTACGTTCTTATTTATTCAGTATTATTTATATATTTTAAATTTAAAGAGAAAATATGATATACAGCTAAAATTTGCCCGGGCAAATCGTTTCTCTTTCAAAGAAAAATAGGTTAAAATGAAAGAAAACCAAAAAAATAATCATATTTTAGCTGTATATCATCTCCTATTTCATTTCCTAAGAATCCTGTTGTCTGTTTACTATTTCAAATATATTTCAGGCATCATAACCTGACAGCTGCCAAATAGTTGAAGTAAGTGCCAGAGGAGCGTGCTGGGGTAGGTGGGCTTTAGATTGGAAAAGTACCCTTTTTTTTTTAAACTATTAGTGCAAGTACGCTAAAACTCTATTATCCGTCACTTTATTTACCGTCACTCTCTGTTAACCGTCACCTCAGTTTGAGAAAAAAAAATATGTATTTATATATATTGTTTGGTTGCTAAAGTCATAGACGCCGGCTAAGAATCGATCGTTGTGTCTTGACAACTTCGTTTCCTAGAATCTGTTGTTTACTCAACACCTAGGCTTCTTCGCACACCTTTCTGAGAAATTAATTATCTCTTCATCTCTACCTAATGTAGCTTCCGCAGTTGAACTACCTTCAGTCTTCATTCTTGTCTTACGGGTACTTGACGTTTTCTTAAAAGTACGTATAATAATGTCGAGAAAAAAAGACAAAGGAAGAGTTTAGATCTCGCTAAGTTTGAAATTGTACGTTTACGAAAAGGTGAATGTGCTCTTAGCAAAAATCTATGATATTCCTCGGACGACAGTTAATGATATAAAATGTGCCGGAGACACCTAGAGTATGTCCCTTCTATATAATCATTTAATGATTATTAATAAGGAGCATACAACGTTTGTGCACGAGGAAAGAGCTAAACTCTATCTTTAGATTGATATTAATTTCTCAAGAGGGAAATCTGGGAGACTGGGATAAAGGCGTCCTATGCCGCATAGTTTACAAAGAAAACCGCCTTACCACGCGTATAAGACCGGTATTTGATGCGTCGGCGAAGGAGAAAGGCAAACTATCATTGAATTTCTGTCTCGAAAAGGGTATGAATTTAGTGGAATTTATCCCTTCGCTCTTAATAATATTTAGGGCAAACGAGATTGGTGTCATTTCAGAGATAGAGAAGGCATCTCTACAAATTTCTATCTATGAAGATGATCGAGATGTTTCTGTGGGTAGACCTGTCAAATGGACAATTGAAGATCTTCCGTCACACCAGGGTTGTTTTTGGCGTTACTTCAAGTCCGTTCCTTTTAGGCCCAGTAATTGACCATCATTTACAAGTATGTCAGGAAAAGGCGGAGACATGTGAGCAACCATACTCTGTTGATACTATCTTGGATTAATTTGGAATAAACAAAATGACACTTTGAAAATTAATTCATGGAATAACCTGGAGAGAGAGGAAGTCACTAGGCGCACGATATTCTCCACTACACAACGCATATTCGATCCAGTGGGCTTCACTGCTCCCACCACTCTTACACCGAAATTAATGATTCAACTTACTTGGAAGGAATGTGGTAGCTGGGACTCACCAGTCAGTGATCACCAGTCTTGACAGAAGATATCAAGAATAGCCTTACCTTCAATGGGTTTCTGAAGCTCCATTATAAAAAAACATTGCGATACAGCGGTGGATAATGGCTATAAAATCAAATAATCAGTCAGCATGTTTACATGTATTTTGCGACGCAAGTACGGTAGCTTATGGAGCAGTGATTTTTCTTCGTGTCGAGACAATAAATGAAGTTCGAACTTTTTTGGTTCAAGCAAGAACAAGAGTAGATTATGTCACTCAATCATAAAGGAGTTTCCCAACGTTGGAATTCAATATTGGAATGATTCGTCAACCACCTTATGCTGGATCAAACGAGAGGAACTTTGGGGAATATTTGTCTGGAACAGAGTAATAGAAATAAGGAATTTAACAGATAAAGAGTCCCGGCGTCATATTCCGGGTACGCAGAATCCAGCGGATTACCTTACAAGAGGATGTTCACCAAGTTCTTTATGCAATAGCAAATGGTGGGAGGGTCCTATTTGGCTCAAATGGGATCCGTTACAATGGCCAGCGAGCGAATTTTTAACGAATGAAGATGAGATTATGTCGGAGAAAAGGAAAGGAGTAGTCACTGGCATAGCATGTAAGAAGGAGGATAGTTTCAGAGATCTTTTGTTCACTAACGTTCAGGATAGATGCTATTTCTTTTTACTTAGGAAGCTGTGTTGGATTTTTCGTTTCGTTAGTAACTGTCGGCTTTAAGTTAGGGTATCATCAGACTGGAGACGTCACTGTGGCGGAATTGGAGGAAGCTGAAACTATGGTTTTGAAGATAGTACAAGAGCAGTCTTTTTCTGGCGTTGAAGTTAAATCTCAACGAAAATTAAAGCCACACTTAGATAAACAACATCTGATTCGTCTATGCACTAAGGTATGGGCTCGAAAAGATGCTGAGGGGTTCCGTAACCCTATAATTTTGCCATCTCGACACCCCACAGTCGATTTAATTATATTAGATGTACATAAGAAAAAAGGTCATATTTTAGGACAAGGTTTACTTACTGCTCTAAGAGAAAGTTATTGGATATTAAGAGCGAGACAAGTTGTAAGGCGGGTAACTATGCGCTGTAGTATATGCCGTAAATTTCAGGCGAAACCATTGGACGAAGAAAGGGTTAGAGACGCCAACATATTCGAGGTAATAGGTTGTGATCTGGCTGGCCCTTTATACCTCAGAAATGGTAACAAAGTATGAATCGTAATATTTACATGCGCAGTCTACCGCGCAGTTCATTTGGACTTGGTTTCATCAATGTCGACAGAAGCATTCGTGATGGCTTTCAGAAGATTCGTGTCAAGACGAGGTAGACCATCAGTTGTTTTCTGCGATAACGGAACAAACTTCAGAGGGATGAGTAACGCAATAAATGGTCTGAGTTGGTCGAAAATTGCTACATACAGTGCAGATCAACGCATACAATAGAGATTCCATCCACCAGGAGCAGCGTGGTGGGGTGGCTTTTATGAGCGCCTTATTGGAATTTTGAAGAGTTTGTTGCGCCGGAATCTTGGCAAGGCTTCGTTGAACCAGGAAGAGCTGTACACACTGATCAGCGAGTGTGAGAAACCTTTATTAGTAGCAATGTTCATTAAAAAGAAGAATATCTAACTAAAATATTATATGTTTTTGTTAATTGTTTTAATTTTTATCTATTTTTCTTTTAAAGAGAAAAGATTTGTCCGGGCAATCATCATTTCTCTTTAAACTATAAATATTTAAAATATGATAATATGAGAAACATATCAAGAAACAATGAAACATTTATTACAAGCAATGTTCATTAAAAACAACAATATCTTCAGGAACTTTAACTATGAAACACTCTTCCTCCTACATTGTACGCATTTCCTCCAAATATCCACTGCTGAGGCAAAATCTGTCCTGTGTTGTTTTTTCTTCTAGCATATAGACTTTCGTCAATTTCTACATACATCCCTGGGCCTCCAATAGTTGTTGAACTTCTCTATAATTTAAAAGCACACACTTCTCTCATATAATTGGAATAATCAATCACTGTTAAATGAGACTTGTTAAGCTGTTCGTCACAAAACTTTATGGAAGTCAGTTCCTCCTGAAGAAATAGGAGAGCTGACTTTTCATCAGTCACCGTGCGACAAATCTTCATTAAATTCCAACTCATATTGTCAAAATAATATGAAAACATATCCACATTTACTTGACACAAACAATAACAAAGGACTAAGAAAGGTTAAAATAACAGTAGGAGGTGCTTAAGAAAAGTAACACCTGAGCGCTGATATCAACAGGCCCTAAAACATACTAGTACCGTCTTTTCTAGACTCAATTGTGGGTGAGGACGAAACATGTGATACATTCATGTTTATACTGCTGAGTCATAAAGGTAGTCTCTGATGTAGCACCGTATACTCAATCGCAATCAACCATTAAATACAAAGTGCTGCTTGACTCAACCATCCTACTCTCCAGACCTAGCACCATGGTATTACCATATTTACAATAAATTAGAAGAGTTTTAGGCTGAGGACCATTTGCAAATGGTCCAAGAAAAACCTCGTGGTCTTTAAGGTCAGGTCGTTGTTATGATTCAATTTTATTCTTAGACTTCGTCCCGTCGTGCAGAAAATATGGCTATACTAAGTATGTGAGCTACAGGCTACCAAAGTTGAATTCCGATTTTCATAGATATGACCTAATAATATTTCTTAAAACAGTCAGTTTTATCAACATTAAAGAAATTCAGATGCGATACAGTGAACATAAATTGATATAAATGTACTGAAACTAGCGGAATGATTTTTTTCATTAGTTCATCGCCTCTACAGAAATTCTTAGTTATAATGACAAATAGTTATGTAAAATTTATGGAAGATAATATCGGAAAAAAGATTGTAGAGGATAATTGTATTGCTGTCATTGATGTTTTTATTTTATTTTTTGGGACTGGAGACACGAGAACCCACAACTAATATTTATTCGTTGAGGCTCAGTTTCCTCATGCTCCCAAGCTTTTAAATCCTAAAAAAGTGAGAATATTCTCTTATACTATTATTTAATAATAGTTTTATTTGAAAATAAACTATTTTTAATAAAAAATTGTAAATATAGAAGATCTTTTGAAGTAGAAGGGTGGAATAAAATTAAAGTGTGTTGACAGAATCGATAAGACAAACTTAAACCCAAATAATAGTTTAAATAAGCATTATTCGTATAATAACAGCAATCTCAGAGGATTATTACCAGATTGAAGTCTCTCATCCTGTTACAATATACTTTTCCGAGCCAGCCTTCCTCAAATTAGATTCTGCGGGAACAAATCTAATCAAGGCGATGAGCACCTCAGAACCTCACAAGTAAGTTTTGATCTGCTTCCTAAGCAGTTTCGAATAGCGAAATTAAATAAAAAGAAATGTAATCTTAGTATGCAACTTTTTCTCCAAAGCATTTTGTTTAAGGTAAAATATAAATAAAATGGATGTGACTTATATTTATATCATATTTTTAGTGTATTTCAAACTTATAGTCACATGTAGCAAAATCTAGACCTGTAGTCGCATAATCTTTTAAATAACTGAAAAAGTGTGGTTTTCTGAATTCTACAATATTTTCTGGAAAAGATGTCTATTGTCTAGGGTTTTTGTAACAATTTTAATGAATTTTATTGTGCAACAAACTAAATAAAAAGAAAAGTAGAGAAATTAAATGGTAATTTAGATTGAGAAATTATATTGTTAAGGCTCTCATCTGGGGTCGAGGCGTGCTTACAAAACATTTCCCAGGCCCGGCTCTGTTAACAAACAACGGATAATACTCAGGGTGTTTGTTTTTTTAATTCCTTCTGAGATTAATCGAATAATTGCTTGATTGGCACATTATTTCAATAATGTCCTGCCAACTATGTCCGCAAGGGGCAGCACATCCCGGACACGGATGTGTAGTAATGTGTATGTTAGCTCCAATGAGCCTTTTTATACCCGTTCGTTTACCCCGATAAATCAGAATTGAGAACTGGTACTGCCGGGGAGCAGGGTCGCGGTCCGACCGAAAGGAAGATGAGCTGTCATGGCAGGATTCTCTATTTTTCTGTAGTCGAACTAGATTTGGGGTGTAGCCAGATGCCTATTCAGATGTTGATACTGCCAATCAAATCTGACAATTAAATATTTTATTTTTCTTCTCTCGTTTGTAGCGCTTCGATCCCAAAACAGATAGGAATAAGTACAATGAAGAAATGCAGTCTTCAAGTGATTCTTTTGAAAATGATACCAAGTCAATACTCATTAACCAGGCCAGGTTGAATGACCTCGTCCGCGATTTAGACCTCCCAAAACGTAAAGCCCAATTACTTGGTTCCAGGCTAAAACAATGGAATCTTTTGGAACCAGGAGTGAACGTTTCTTCCTTTCGAAAGCGGGAATCAGAGGTGCTCAAATTTTTTTCAACGAAAAGCAACCTTGCATTTTGTCAAAGCCCTTTCGAATTTCTTACAGAATTGGGTCTTCCGACCAATCCAGATGAATGGAGACTTTTCATAGACAGCTCTAAATTCAGCCTCAAAGTAGTGCTCCTTTACAACAACAACCTACATCCATCCATTCCTGTTGCCTATTCTACCCATATTAAGGAAACTTATGAAGATTTGAAACTCGTGCTTGCGAAAATTAAATATAGCGAGTACAAATTGAGCATCTGTGCAGACCATAAAGTTGTAGCAGTCCTTGCAGGTCTCCAAAGTGGTTACACTAAGTTTTGTTCCTTTTTATGTGAGTGGGACAGCAGTAAAAAAAGAAGATCATTACATAGTGAGAAAATGGCGAGAATGCACTCATACAGTTGGTCAAAGAACATTGTCAATCCTCCCTTGGTTAAAAAAAAAACTAGTCGACGAACCATCGTTCCGTGGTGGGGAACAAGGCTATGCGACGAGAAGAGCGAATTGGACCGCCTTTAGGCGTCACCTGGAGGTGTTGCTCGTGGACGACGATTGGGAGCGGATGATATCGAATCAGGACGGATCAATAGATGCCGAAGCTTGACGCCTCACCGACATCATCCGGGACGCGGCGGAGCAATCCCTCCTCAAACAACTGTAAGAAGACCGGTCCCATGGTGGACGCCAGGCTTAACCACCCTCAAGAGACAGCTCTAAAAGTCCCACAGATTAAGTGAATCAAAGATTAAAGAGAGGATTTTCGTGGGGCCTCAAATTCGTGATCTTCTTAAGGACGTTGAATTTAAAAGTCGATTAAATCCAACAGAAAAAAGAGCCTGGACTGCATTCGAAAACGTATGCCAACAATTTTTGGGGAACAACAGAGCAAAAAATTATTATGAAACTGTGGAAGAATTGCTTTCATCATATAAGGTCAAGGGTTGCAACATGTCCTTAAAAATTCATTTTTTGCATTTCCATTTGGATTTCTTCGCACCCAACTTGAGAGCAGTTTCAAATGAACACGGAGAACGGTTTCATCAAGACATAGCCCAGATAGAAAAAAGGTACAGCGGTAAAATCAATAAGAAGATGCTTGCGGGCTTCTCTTGGACACTACAACGGAAGACAGGTGATGGAGAGTACAAAAGGAAAAATTATACACATTAATTGAGTACAGAATTAAATTATTATCTTATATATAAAAATAAATTGCTGTCCGTTTGTCTCGCTAAAACTGGAGATTGGCTGGACCGATTTGGCTAATTTTGATCTTGAAATATTCGTGGAAGTTGAGGGAAGGTTTAAACGGTGAGAAACATAAATGATAAGTAACGGAAAATGCTAAAAACGACAATTCAATTTTCCTATATAAAATGTTCCTAGCTGAGATTCCCGATAAACAGTTGACCAAATTTGCATGCAGTAGTGACTAAATACATGATACATGGACCTTGCGGAGTTTTCAACAACAACTCACCCTGTATGGTCGACGGCATGTGTTCCAAGCGATACCCGAGAGACCTGATTGCTTAAACCATCACAGGAAATAACGGTAACCCATTGTATCGTCGGCGATCAGTTGCGGACCGTAGTTGTGAAGGTAAAACGACAAGATTGATTGAGATTGAAGTAGACAATCGTTGGATTGTGCCACACTTGCCAATATTGCCCTAAACTTTTGTAGCTCACATCAATGTAGAATATTGTAACTCCGTCAAATCAATAAAGTACATATGTAAATATGTTAACAAATGTAGCGACATGGCCATCGTTGCTATCTATTTTTTATATATATCTCAGTATCAGATGGGTCGCTATTTAAGCAGCAACGAAGCTATTTGGCCCATATTTTTATTTGCGATCCACGAAAGATACCCTACAGTAGTGAAAATTGAATTTGGCAGTTCATCTAGAAAATGAAAAAAAAAAGAGTGTATTTCAATCAAGTGGAACGCGGTGGATAGAGCGACACGTCCACCTTCGACCACATTAACAAGTTTCTCCTCAATTTGTCAAACAGATTTTGCTCGCACTTAGCTGTATGCTGATATGCCACGCTATTACACGTGAAACGCATCAACGAAATCGTTTCAGCGTCGGAAACTCTGGATAAATATAGGGATGACATGTCTGAGGATGCATCGTGTGTGTTGTCAAGCTTTGAATCCTACACTACAAATTACTGCAGAAATTTACAATGAGACATTGATCATGATAGAAGATATGTGTTTATTGATGGTAAATAAAGTTTTTTCGTGTTTGGACATGAGAGCACCCAATCGTCCTATGCGCGATTCATTTAACCACGAGTTGCAAAGAGAACAACAATACGATACTGAAGTATTGGCCGAAACAGTTCGTTCAAATGTTCCGCAATTGAATGAACAAAGAATTGCGTACGATACTTGGGTGGAAGCTGTGAACAGTGGATCACCAGTGATGGAAGGAATTTACTTCCTTGATGCTCCCGGAGGGACAGGAAAAATGTTCCTCAATTCATTGTTTTGGGCAAAGATCAGATCGCAAAATGAAGTAGCCCCGGTGTTGCCTTCATCTGGAATAGCTGCAACATTGTTAGAAGGTGGACAAACTGGACAGAACGTTATAAGATCTTCGTGACAACCAAAACATGCTTGGTGGAGCCATGATTCTGTTATCAAGTGATTTTCGTCAGAGTCTTCCAATTATTCCCTGATCAACTGTCGAACTAAACGACGAACTGTCGAACAGCTGACGAACTAAACGCATGCTTAAAATCATCTAATTTGTGGCTGCATGTAAAGACACTCCAATTAACAACTAACATGCGAGTGTTTTTCCAGCAAGATCAAACTGCGATTATGTTTTCGAAGCAGTTATTAGATATTGGAAATGGTAAGGTAGCAGTTGACACCTCGGCCGGATTAATTACACAACCCATGGATTTTTGTCACTTCATGGACTCAAAAGAGGGGCTTATTCCAGCGTGTTTTTACGGATATAGGACAACAGTTCAGAAACTATAATAGGCTGAGTAAACTAGCAATATTGGCGGCCAAAAAAAGTTGTCGATGGTCTCAATGCGACCATTCAGAATTTTCTTCCTGGAGAGTTAATTTCAAATCAGTTGACACAGTTACAAACCGGGATGACGTAGTCAACTATCCCACAGAGTTTTTAAATTCCCTGGATTTGCCTGGACTGCCAACTCACAATTTAGAATTAAAATTAGGATACGTTCTGATTATGCTGCGTTACATTGATCAACCTCGACTGTGCAATGGAACGAGACTGGCTGTGAAAAAGCTAATGAATAACGTCATCGAAGCCACGATCATCAAGGGAATATACAAAGGAAAGGATGTCTCGATCACGCTTATACCGATGATTCAAACGGATTTGCATTCGATTTTAAGCGTCTGCAATTTCCCGTGCGTCTGGCCTTTGCGATGACCATCAATAAATCGTAAGGCCAGACGTTGAAAATTTGCGGAATCAACTTAGAGTTTCCCTGTTTCGCGCATGGGCAATTTACGTAGCGTGTTCGCGAGTCGGCAAACCATCATCTTTATATATTTATGCACCACAAAAAATATAGTAAATCAGAAAGATTTAAATTGATAAAGTGTCTAACTGTGCTGCATTTAATGTAGATGAAAAAATTGTATTACGTTTTGACGATATTTTTCACAAATATATATTGTTGATACGAAGTTCACCGGGTCATCTAGTTTTATATATTATTGATTTTCACAATTTTTTTTTTCAAAAACAACCTCCTATCTCTAAAAAATGGTGCTTGGTAGAATTTTTTTGACTTCAGATTCGAATTCAGCACACATGAAAATATAAATATCAGGAACAGCTTCTCAAGGGAGAGTTTGCAGAACAGTCTTATCATTATTATTAGATGTTAGGTGTAATTTTATATTATTTTCGGTTTAATGAATTAGAGCGTTATTTTTTATATGTATGTTGATAAAAGGGTGTTTTGGGTTTATTTCTTTACCCAATTTCCCTATGTGTCCTCGACGATACCATGTCCCCACCCAATCCTTTTTAGTTGTCCACGAGAGAGGAGCAGCGAGTAACAATTGTAAATATATTTTTTGTATTGTTTTCAATAAACACGTCCAACCATTCATTCATAAAGATATTCCATTGAAGGTATTCTCCCATATAATCAATAAGGTGGGAGGAATAAATGAGTTTAAAGTATTGGGATAATGGGTCAAGAACAGAATAATAGTTTCATAGATAAAAAAGTCAAGAATTTGCCAAGAGATTGGTTTGATCGTTACGGTAGTGAGAATTTTACAATAAAGTTCAATTAGATTGTGTGACATCAACGATACAATAATACGAGAATAAGAGTAAATTTGTGTGGGAGCCCCCGTGGCGGGAATCGGAAATCAGGAGATTTTTAAGTCATCAGTTGAATAACGAAGTGCCTTCCAAATTTCACATTCCCTATCAATTTATTATAAAACGAGCAATACAGAATTCAGTTTTGAAAATGTTACCAATCACTGTAAAATATTAGTTTTAGAAATGATGATTCCGAATCTTTGATAACCATTATAAAATGTTGTTAGATAAAATATTTAATTCTGTTAAAAGATCTATAAAGTAATAATCACAACTCACTGGAAGACGGTTGCAGTCAACGTGGCCATAACATCGTATTCCCAATGTGTTATTTGCCTTCGGAAGAGTTCAGGTCTGTAAAAGTCGTGCAGCGCAGAACTAATAAAACTACGATACAGCTGCGTGCTTGAGCGGGTGTAACGGCGCCTACGTGAGATGTTTGCCTTAAAACATCTGGTACCCGCATGCTACGTCTGTGCCTTGTTTTTTGGACAAAACATGATCAAAAATCTGTCAAATGGCTTGAAGAATGAATGGTTTCTTTTGGATAGAAAAATAACTGGATAATATCGATTTTCACTTATATTCTAGTTGCAACATTTATTTTTACCTTTTTTTGTTGTTAATAATAGCTTATAGTAAAAGAATACATATCCTAATAGATTTTTTTTCACAATTTACCATATTTATATATAGAATAATAAAAAAAAGATGTATCGTTATTTTCTCACTACTGCAGGTTGAGTATGGAGTATGGAGACCACAAGTTGCACAGTCTTCACATTTTTTTTTTAAAGGTATTTAAATATTTTCTCACAATAAGTGTGTAAGAGAACTGATTGTTGGGCCTCTCTTAAGGTCTCTTGGGGTAGTTTTAATCCATCCATGCCTGTCAACGTTGATTTTGATATCAGCACATTGATGGAAGTAGTGGTCACTCCTTCCAAATGATATTAAAAAAACTGTACCACTGAGGGTATGGGGTTCAGTATATGGTAGAGACTGCACTGCTTCAGGGACAACGGTTGTGAAGGGAGGTGATTTGTCCTGGATCACGCTCGATCGCCAGATTTTCCCCCTTATTTTGGGTGCCCACTTAATAGAGACTGGGTGAGCCCCAGGAGGGTCCTAGTTCCCATATAATCCATCTCCGGCAGTTTACAAACTTTTGAATAAAATATTGCCAACGAGCGGGATTTCGGACCAGTATTTTCGGCAAGGCAACTCAGTGCCCTACCACTGAGCCACTCCGCTCCCTCTTCCAAATGATATAGTTCCTTCAATTCTATATCCGAGTTTTTCTTCCTCGGCGGGGCTTATATTATTATCGTTAGGAGTCCTGATATCGTCAAATTCTACTCTGTTTTTATAAGGATATATCTATAAGTTGTCCAATACAAGAAAATGGTTCGTTGTAATTGATATTTTGGGCAGGTCATGTCATCTCTCTAGAAATATTCGGTATTTACTTGGTGTTGTTGCCTCATTTACTCTCATGTTTTCTAAAAACTACCATTATTTCGAATTTTAATAAATTTATTGAGTTTCAACTTTTTTATTTATTTTTCCCACTTTATTTAAGTTATATTATAGTTATCAAATTACTGATGGGTATTGTGAGATTTGGGGTATAAACAAATTTAAAAAACTGTAGTAGGCGCACATGGACCCCCTTGAGGGTTCACGGTGTTAGGGAAGCGAGCGCTAGTCCTGAAGGATTAAGGAAATTGTGCCGCGTGAGGAGATTACATCAAGTGGAGCATTGGAATACTGCACTGCTATCGCTGGCACACACAACGTCCTAATTGAACTTTACGAGTTCGATCCCAGGCTTGTACCCTTCTTCTTTTTGTGCCTAATGTTTAAATGAAGATTAAATTTGTATTTTTATTTAAGTTTTTCAGAGTCAAATAATAATTTTAAATAGTTAAATGCGTTTTCCCTTTCATGACAATATTTATGCTATGCTTTATATATATATTTTTTAATTTTAAACTTGAGGTAACTAGATTAAATTTTACTATGTTTCTATTTATCTTTTTTGTTCATTCCTCCAATTTTGCTACGACCACTTATAACAATTTGCGCACCGTTTTAATGTTCTCGACGCTCCTGCACTTCATTTGTCCATGGCGAACTAAGAAATTCTAGAAATAGAATAGTTCTCTGTATTTCTATATAAGTAACTATCGGATATTCGAAATTGTATTATTCAGTCCCGTTATTATAACTATGTAAAGAAAGTCCGGTTTTCCATCTAAAAGTAAGCCAGTAAGTCACAGTGAGTTGCATAGGTAGTTGAATGTAAAATGAAAGCATACCACGAGTTCAAATAATTCTGGAAATGCATGCTCGTGAACCTCAGCATTGGTTAATATGAAGTGAGTTAGCAATGAAACACGGGTTTGGATAAGGAGAAAAAAAATCGAGCTTAACTTGAGCTAAAGTTTTAAGTTTATATTATTATTATAATGCAATTGGGAAAAACCACAATGCAAAGCCTTATGTTTCAAAAAATACACCTACTTGTTACAAAAATACCTACCGAGTTGTATGTTGAACGTCTTGGTGGTAGGGTGCTGTCTCATGTTTGGAGCCTGTTTGGGCTGTTGATCGTTGGGATGTTTTGCACCTTTTTCTTCGATATGCGATTCACATAACCCCTTTTTGATTTTGGTGTCTTGATAATGCCTGAATAGGTGAAACGTCGACTGGTAAGTAGGTGTATTTTTGAAACATAAGGCTTTGCATTGTGGTTTTTCCCAATTGCATTATAATAAATAATAGTGTTTCTTTTTGAGTTTTTGACTCTATTTTAGTGATTTTATATTATTATATTAAGTTTAAGGATAACAGTGACAATGAGGGAATTTGTCAGCTTCGAAAAATTTAATCGAAAGCAGTTAACGCTCAGTAAATGAATTGCATTACTTGTTTACTATATTTTATTTATTTTTTGTAAATGAGAATAATTTTCTTTTATGATTAGTTTGAAAATTTCAAGTTTTGAATAAAAGAGCGAGAGAAAAATTGGTGCAATAAATGTATTATTATTTATTTTACAACGTGGATTTAATAGTTCAGATATTGCTCCTAACTTTATACAACTCCTGGATTAACTATGGGCAATATCTAAACCTCCATGTCGTCTTTTTATATCCACTCAGGTTAAGTTCACCTTAGACTTTCGGTGAGGAAACCTCGACTACACACGATTGCCGATTGTGTTTTTTTTTTTGTCCCGTTGGCACCAAAATAGTAAAGAGCTATTCACACATTGAGAGTTCCTGAAATTGCTCCTATTATCACATTACTTCGATTCACTACGAGTAAGTAACTGCTCCGATCGAAGTCAACCGACCTTTGTTATCAGGTACCTTCAATTAATAATAGTAATCAACGGCCTTGATGTAGGGAAAAGATAATTCGAGTTATCATTTGTGGATATTAAAAATTATTGTTTTTCCTTTTTTTGTATATTTTAATTTAAATTCATAATTATTTTAAGTCATTATTCCACTTAAACAATTTCACTTCTTAGCACTATTACTTAACCAATTTTACTCTATTAAATGACAGGCTAGCGAATAATCGTTTTTTATTATTTATAATTTTTATTATTGTATTAATAATGCTATGAATTGTTGGCACAATGAAAGGGGTGCGGAGCGGGGAAAATGTGTCATGTCAGGACACATAAAAGGGAATGTGTTTTGGACAAAGAACAGACCCTTGGTCCCCTTATGGTTTTATGCTCCAAGATGGTGGAGAAGGAAGGAGAAGGGGAGAGAAGAAAACTCTTGAAAACGAGGCTGAAGAGGGCGTATAATCCCTGGAGATAGACGCAGGGAAGGAAGGTGCCCTGGAGACGAAAGCGGAGCAGGAAGATACTCTGGAGACGTACAGCAAGGAGGAGAGATCGGGCAGGAGATAGACCCTGCGGAAGATGGAGTTCCCGAAGCGGCAAAGTGAAGACTCTGGAAGAAGATAGAGAATCCCGAGGCAGCAAGGCGAAGACCGACCAGTAACCCAATCTACCCCTGTCCACGGATAAGTTTAATTTATTTCCTGTAACGTATTTTATGGCAATCCTTTTCACACAGTAAAATCTGAATCATTAATCTTGTTTTAAATTGATATAATAAACGATCCTTATTGTAATTCTTTTGGTGCTTACATACCCCAGATACACTATTTATTAATAGATAATATATTGAAGGTATAATAGATGAATAAATTGATAAACACAAAAATAGACCTTTGGAAAGGAACCCAATTAAGATAAAGGGATATATCAATAAACTAGAGCCAAAAGCTCAAAAAGAAACACTATTATTTATTATAATGCAATCGGGAAAAACCACAATGCAAAGCCTTATGTTTCAAATCCAGTAATACACCCACTTACCGGTCGACGTTTCGCCTATTCAGGCATTATCAAGACATCAAAAACAAAAAAGGGGTTATGTGAATCACATCTCGAAGAAAAAGGTGCAATACATCCCAACGATCAACAGCCCAAACAGGCTCCAAACATGAGACAGCATCCCACCACCAAGACGTTTAACATACAACTTGTAAAACATACTATGTAATAATTCAAATATTATTTTGTTTTCCTTTTTTCTCATTTGCTTAAATAACAGGTGATTGAAAATAACGGGGTCGGTAACTTGATCCTAGTCCGCACTATGAGACATTAGCTTGCCTAATTTCTACTTCTTCAAGTGGCAAGACAGATGCCTAAAGCGGTCCTTGACCAGCTCAACCATTTTGCCCCAGGATTGTCTATCTGCAGCTTGCCTATAGACGAGACAAACCTTAGTCCGTCTAGAGACGCGGTCTAAGCAACAGTTCGCCAACGGCCTAAGAGCAGCCAGATTAGTCTCGTCTAGCGTCCACACTACTATTTGAGTTTCTGGACCTATCATCGTCAAAACACTATGCAGAGCCTTGCTTTGAATGAGTTTTTGCTTTGTGCTTACTAAAAATAAAAGAACGCGAAGAAGTAAACGGTGGTGGTCGCACCAACTTCTCGCTGAAGTAATAAGTATTCCTTCGGTAATACTAAATTAATATATAAATAATATTTTTTATTTTTTCAAATTTTTGTAAAAAAAAAAATACCAAATGCGATCAATGAAAGAAATAGTGAAAATCAAAAACTACCTATTTTAAAACTTGTGTATTTAGGAAGAATTTATTAGTGCAGTTTACTTGCGTTTCTCAAAAATTATATATTTAAAAAATTACAAGATAATTTTGTTTCTAAGGATGCTGGATCAATTTAATACTTAGGTATTGCACACGAAACACACTTAAGGAACTTTTTTAAATGTATATGGTAACAACACAACTGTAATCTTCTATAAGTACTAAGGTGATAACAATATTTTAAACATATGAATATATAATAGAATAATAAATATCATTATATACAATAATAATAATAATCAATATCATACATTATATACAAAATAATGATAGATTATATACAAAATAGTTTCAAAGTCCACAAAGGCTATAAATGATTAGTGGAACAGCCACAAGTTTATTTGAAAATAAACATTTTATATAGAACGGTTCTTTTTTGTTTTGTTTTTATAGATCTTCTCAAGGAACTCAGAAGAAATAAAAAATGGCAAGATATATAAAATTATACTTAAAATTATTTCTAAAAATGTCGCTTTATTTTGAACAATCTCGTAATCGGTATCACACATGTTGCATTTAACAGAGCTTTCACGTCCAAAGCATTATTCAATTTAAACAATTTTTTTTGGCTAAAAAGATAAAGGTAGCATACTGAAATATAATAAATATGTGCAAGAAAAAGAAAAGTAAAAACTAATGCAATGATTAAAGTTCGCGCTTATCTGACATATAAAAATCTAACTTCCGTAATAGTTTCAATAAAGTGCAAATTCAATTTTTATGCCAGTTTAAATTACCAATTTCAATTACAAATTTTATTTTAAAATTTTAAATGAAATATTTAAAAAATCACTTGAGTGGACGCGCGTATTCCTGAGATACAAATTTGTTAATACCTAATTATTTATTGTAGGTATTTTCGGTGAAGACGATCGTAGGGTTGGGTCGCAAAAAGAGGGAAATATTTCAACCGGCAAGGATCATAGAAAATTAAACGAATGTTTTCTTTGCATATCTGACATATACGCACGTCTATTTTTATGTTAAATAAATTAAAACTAGCCATTTTAATTATATTATAATTAATATAATTGAATTATAATAATCATTTTAATTATATACATAATAATTATGATCTATAATTACAATTATTATTATTAAAATGTATAATCGCAATTTATAATGACAATAATAATGTTGAACACTGCTCAGACTGGCCCGTGCCTCGTCTCATTGCATGAAGTCTCCAATTCGGATCGGGAGACCATGAGGCCGCTACACACGGTCAGTTTGGTGTGCTCACATCGAACTGACCGTGTGTAGGCTAAATTGATGTGAGCTCACTTCGAAAAAGTGAACTGATGGACTGATGAAAATTCTTCATTTCGGTGTGACAACGAACTTACGACAGTCCTAAGTGAGCGTGTGTTCCGTCGCGTCAGTTCAGTTGGTCACATTGGTTATCTGAGCATGCGTCAGGTGTCGTTTGGATAGACATCACCCTTTCAATCGCTTTTCCAGGCCTCGTCTATATTCCTTCGTTTTATTACTGATTGATAATATGGTTAGTTCCATATTCCGCAGCCGCCAAGCGAGACAAGCTTAGACCACGTCCCTGAGACTGGTCTAAGCAACGGTCTAGTAGTGAGGACATAGTTTTAAACCTCATGGCTTTTTTTTCCCTTATGGTGTCGCTTGGCCCAACAAGAGCAACTAGTTATACCTGGCTAGATCAAAATAATAAAATCATCTCCAAACCTTATTGTTTTATTTCTTTTTGTATGTACGTTTTTATGTAAATAGATAAACAATTACTTCATTCTTAATTGTGTAACTACAAGGATTAAATTATGTAATACTACGTTAAATTTTATTTTTGTTAAAATTGATAAATATTCATTATAAGAAGTGGATTGAATGAAAACTAAAATAAGTAAAAGTTACTATTGAGGCGTGTGTGAAGTAACTACTCAGGGAAATGAGGTGCAGACAGAAACTGTTAACACAGTAATTTGACGGAATGGCCATCAAGTTAAACCGTTTCAATCTTGATTGAGATGGGAAAGTAAGGATGTTGCTATGCAATAATTGTTGTAAACCTTAATACATTATCAACCGTTAGTTACTAATCTCATTTGAATATTACAGTTTAATATTTACCAATATTTAATCTAATACTAATACTAATACTAATCTCATTTGAATATTACCATTTAATATTTACCAATCATAATATTCTTATCGTTATCAATAAAAATTAACTATAGAAGAAACTACATTAATCGTATCGTCCAGAAACTGAGGTCGAAAAATAGTTTCTGCCTACATAAACGTAAGTGATAATCTGACTGTTTTAATAAGAATAAGGCTTAGCGAAAGTGAAAAATACCCGTCTCTGCAACTTTCCTTTACGGAGCACAATTCAAACACAAATCAGATCACACTAATCGCAATCCTCCCACCGACTCCTCGGTATGACCCTCAGACGTTTACCACTCTATTTTATTGTATTTAATTGTGACTGAGACCTGGACCTTGTTCACAGATACCACTTTACGATCAGGTAATAAAAGATTAAACGACTTCGGTTCCATTGTTTATAAGAATAATATAGCACCTAGCACCTAGCACCTAAAATGATATACATCGTCTTATCCGAATCTACTTTGAGCCCCATATCATTCAAACGCTAT
The DNA here is from genome assembly GCA_037127475.1 of Arma custos. Taxonomy (NCBI): domain Eukaryota; kingdom Metazoa; phylum Arthropoda; class Insecta; order Hemiptera; family Pentatomidae; genus Arma; species Arma custos. The sequence continues at coordinate 105,952,103 of CM073761.1, forward strand.
TGTATTTTATCGTAGGACGCTGTTTCCGGGTCCTCACCAAGCAGAACTTCCGGATTCGGGCCAAATCAGCCACAAATGGGACATTAAGGTGATTATAGATCACTTTGTTCGTAGCAAAGTAAAGAGCATTGAGGATTTTACGAAGGATTTTGGATTGTAAGGATTGAATACGAGAGGAATTGAGTGGCTTAGTGGTGCCCCAAAGCTCTACTCCGTAAGTCCAGATGGGTCTAATGATTGTCATATATATGAGTCTTTTGTAATTAATTGGGAGCTTAGAGCGTTTGTCTAGGAAATGTTGAAGTAGCATGAAACGGCGAGCTGTTTCTTGTAGTTTCAGTGTAGTATGAGGATTTCAAGTTAAGCGTTCGTCATGGTGTATTACCGGACCTGTTCTACCGGAATGTGTGGTATGTTATTAAACGATACAGGAGGGCAGGAAGTTGTTGGTTTATTTTAATCCTCCAGTTTTGACACCAATTTTCAAGGTCAGTGATATGGGATTGAAGAGTATGGGATGCTATAACTGGATCAGTATTGACTGATAATAGACATGTGCCATACCCATACTTGGTAAAGATAGTATTAGGATCAGTTTGGATGTGAGCTTTTCCTCATAACCTAAAACATTACTATACACAATATACCATAATTATCACTACTTCCAAGCTCACTATTACTGTAAGGCGTTTATTTGTTTAGTTATCTATTCCCCACCCTAAATATCATTTGATGACATTCATCCGGGTCCAACTTCACTCACTATTTTTATCTTTACTCTTCCACATACCCTTGCGGTTTTTTATATGTATTTTAGTCCAATATAGCCTGATTGTATTATCACTTACTTTACTTAAAACATATCTATTTTTTTTATGCAATTGATATTATTTACACTTATATAAAGTCTCTTCTTACATTTTCTCTTCTGCAATTAATATTCTTTACACTTGTATAAAGTATTTTTACCTATCAATATTAATACTGTATTTTCTAAAAATTTTTATTTTCATTTTTATTTTATTTTATATAATCTGATTTCTAGATTTTTATAATTTTACAATTTTTATTTCTTACTTTTTTATTACCTACAATTTTTAGTTCGTAATTCTTATCATTTTCTACATTTACCCATACCATTTTTATCATTTCACATTCCTATTTTATATTCAGTTTTTATTTTTTATCTGTATTAGCTTATTTTTTTTACTTTTCAACACTTTCTGTTTTATTATTATTTTCTTCATGATGTGGGTTACTATCTTTTTGGCACTTCGTTGTTTATATTATACACTCATACATTTTAACCTTCATAATTACTTTATTGTACATCTTTATGATTTTGATTGCCTGTATTCACCTTACTTTTGTTTATTTATATTTAATATGTTTTAATATATTTGTACCATTTTCTTATATTGTCTGTATTTTGCATATAGCCCTAAAGAAGACCTACAAAGTAGGTCGAAACGTTGGCTAATCAATAAAGTTTTTATAAAATTCTACGAGAAATTCATTGTGACCTCTACCCGGACCACTTTCTTCCACAGATTCTTGTGTATATTTTTAGTTAAAAGCTGCCTTATTTAATTTAACTATTATTTTACTAATTTTAATTATTTATTTATTTTCTTAATGCCCATTTAATTTATTTATTTTTACAATATACCTATCGGTTAGTTATTACTAATTTTATTTTGTCCAAAACTATGCTATGAATGTTGCGTAAAGCACCAATGCATGCTGCTCTAAAACAAGAAATATTTAATTGTTAAAAATGAGTTTATTTTTCTTCATGATTTGATTTTTTTTTTAATTTAATGTAACATTCCTTGTTTAAATCTCCCAAACTATGAATCCTCTCGACTCTTTTATTATATTTTAATCCGATTCATATTATTTGGGCAATGGATTGGATTTTTCGGTCGTGACTATTCCATTTATATATCTAAAATTTATTAACGTAAATTAAAAAAAAAAATAATGAGAACCAGAGCTGAATATGTTGATGGAAGGCGTAGTAACGAGAATAATACTCTCAGTTATTTTTCTGTCCCTTGTAATCAGAAGAGCACATCACAAGACCCGCATGAATGATGAAATTGCTCTTAACCTAATATTTGTCATACTTTGACCAAACAATCTTCAAACAAGCCCTCATCAACGGACCCACCGCCAACAATTCTATTCTGAGGTAATAAGACATTGTTACCACCATATTCAAGGAGTAGTTTCAACTAATTAGGTAAGGAAAAAATGAAATAAACAATTTGTTATTCAGTTTCTATTACCAAATGAGGCAATGAAGACAATTGGAAAAAATGAGTCATCTATGTATAACATGTCATTACATTTTTGCTCAGCTTCATAAATTTTTATATCTGGGAAATTATAATCAGTATTGGCAAATTGCCAATATTTGAATATTCATTTATTTGTGCTTTAGCTGTCTCTATCTATCTGGCTCGCCGGTTGTTTTTCAGGTCCTTTAACTTGGGAAGGAAGGAATCGGCTAGGTATACATTTTTTTGTTGAAGAAATTGGTCCGGGTAGAGGTCACTAAATGAATTTCTCGTGTAATTTGAGAAAAACTTTATTGATGGCCAACGTTTCGACCTACGTTGTAGGTCTTCTTCAGGGCTGTGGGGGGGGCTGGGAGGTGGTCCTCACTGGCTACGAAACACAGACTGATATATATATTTTTTTATTGCATTCTGTAGGAAAAACAACTTTTATCTCTATTATTCTCTTTAAAAATCTTAACTCTTTCTTGTAATTCATAATTCGAATAAATTCGTCGTTTATTAACACATTTATTAATATAATAACAGTACAAAGACTCTTGATTTGGTGATAGTAGTAGTAGGAGGTTTTAGATTTTAAGGATAATGCGACTTTGATTGGTTTTAGCTAATATTTCATAGTTCCTAATATAAAATTGTTTTAAAATTTGATGTATATCACTGGACTAATTTACTTCAAATATTCATAAATTAAGAAGGAAAAAAACATTATCCAGTCATTAAAAATCCAGTCAATAAATTCTTCATTTTTCATTATATTGAAGAATTTATTGACTGGATTTTTTTTCCTTTTTAATTTATGAAAATTATAAAATTGTTTTGATTATTGCATTATTATAATATACATCAAATTTCATTTTGGCAAATAGACTACTTGGGCAATAACTCGAGTCAAACAATAATAGCATGATGAAGATGTCAGGAGCAGTCCCCTTCTATCGCTTATACAAACCTTATGTAACAGGCTACCTGCTACTCATTACACAGTCTCACCCAGTGTCCTCTCAAAGGATGCCTGACACATAGTTTACCTTAAGAGGGAAGTCGTACAATCTATATATAGTGTAAAATAATTTCAAAACTCACTTCATAAATAATAAACCAAGCATTGATTAAATAATTCAATTCAGTTTGTTGGTTTTTGATCATTCTTCTCTATCTACTACAACATTGACAGGCTCTTTCATAGGAAAATTACAAAAAATCGCATTCCGTTGAAACAAGACCGCGTGACATATGCTAAAGAACGTCGGTACCCTCTAACACTGCGGCAACACATACGGGAAGAGCTACATAACCTTAAAATGCAAGGGATCATTGTAGACAGTACGTAAGGGCAGTAAGGAAAAAAGGTGCGGACGCTTAGAAGTATCGGGTCGCAGTGGATTTCCGGAAGCTTAATGAGAACACTTTGAACGAACGCTATCCTATTCCGAGGTTCGATGATATTTTAGACCGACTTGGGGGGGGCGACAATTTTTAGCACCCTTGATCTGAAGGTAGGATACCATCAAATTCGGATGCACCCACAAGACCAGCACAAGACAGCGTTCACCTTTGAGCGGGGTCATTTCGAATTCGCATAACCTTTCCTGATTTTACATTGAAATTTCACATCAACACAGATGCGAGTGAGTACGCCTTAGGTGCGGTATTATCTCAGGAAGGTAACGGTGGTGAGCGTCCCATAGCATACGCCAGCAGACGATTAACGGAGACGGAAGCACGTTATAGCGCACTAGAAAGGGAGTTGCTTGGGATCGCGTGGGTGATAGAGCATTTCCGAACGTATGTGTTCGGGCGAAAGTTTGTGGTCCACACTGATCATAGACCGTTGCTATGGGTCGGGAAATTGAAGGAGTCGTCAGCACGAGTCACTCGCTGGAAAGACTAGCTCAGTCAATATAAATAACATGGAGGTAGTATACAAGCCGGGAAGGGAAAATATTGTAGCAGATTGGCTATCGCGAGCTCTTCAAATTAACGCAATCGATTCGAGTACAGGGGGGACATTCCAGAGATGTCCAAACATTCGAGCGCGATTGGACACCGGACGAAGAAGGAGAAGGCGGTGCAAATCACCAAGACGACGAGGCCTCATCTGATCGAGATGTATCGGGGGACGAGAGACCAACAGAGATGGAGGAGTTAACAGACGAATTCATTAACAACAAGCCTCGTCAGATTATTTGGAAGACGAAGACCAAGGGGCTTCTGAAAATAGAGAAGTCTAAATATCAAAAGCATAATGTCTCTGGCCAGACTGATCATCAATTTTGTTACTAAAATAATTTAAAAAAAAAATTATTTTATTGAATTGTACAAATGTAATATTTACATCTAGTACAAGGGCTATATGAATAAATAAATACATGACAGGACATGTAGAGGCACTACCCACTGGCAGCACTCTAATAATATTTCTATAATAGAAGGTCCCGAGGCCATCTTCTCTTCAGACGCCTAGGAGGATTGTCAGGGATGGAATTGGATGCAAGGATGGAAACTAGTGGGTTTGGATGGGCATGGAATGATAAGTATCTGGAATGGGCTAAATCGGTAACATATGGAATATTAAGGGCATTATGGATGGTTTTATTTGTGACAAAATAAGGAGCGTTTAGGATTTTGCGAAGTATTTTGGACTGCAAGGATTGAATACGAGATGAATTTGATGCTTTGGTGGAGCCCCATAGTTCAATTCCGTAAGTCCATATATTCCCTATAAAACAGCGTCTTTTCAGTCTTGTGCGAGGGTTCCAAGTAAGACGCTTGTCTAAAGCTACGTCCACACTACTAGACCAATGCTTAGACCTGGTCTCAGAGACGTGGTCTAGCTGGTCTAGCTAGGCGGTTGCGGAGCCGCTGCTGAGACTAATCCCCGTTGCTGAGTCCGTTTCTGAGACCAAACTAGCTGGTCTAAAGCTAAGTCCACACTATGAGATATTTGTTAGGCAATAAACGAGACAAACCTTAGTCCGTCTCAGCAACGGACTAAGCAACCGTCTCAGCAACGGTCAAGGAGCAGCAGGATTAGTCTCGTCTAGCGTCCACACTATTATTTCTGTTTCTAGACCAATCTTAAGCTACGTCCACACTACTAGACCGTTGCTAGCTAGGTGGTTGCTGAGCCGCTGCTGAGACTAATCCCCGTTGCTGAGTCCGTCTCTGAGACAGAAATCGCTGGTCTAAGGTCTCCCGCTCCGAATGGGAGATCTTAGACCAGCGGCCCGAGACACGGCCAAATCTGAGCAATATTCAACATTATTATAATCATTATAAATTGTGATTGTACATTTTAATAATAATTATTGCAATTACAGATCGTAACTATTATTTGTATACTTAAAATTATAAAAATAATTCAATCATGTTGACCTGTCTTAATTTATTTAACATTGCGATAGGCGCGCGTATCTGTCAGATATGCAGTGGAAATGTTCATTTAACTTTCTTTAATCCTTGTCGGTTTTAATATTTCCCTCTTCTCGCGATCCAACCAAACCACAGTCTAGGCCGAAATACATTTGTCATTTTTTTAAATATTTTATTTTTAATTATTAAATATAAAATTGGTAAGTCATTGGTAATTCAAGCTAGCGTATAAATTTAACTTGCACTTTATTTAATCCATTACTGAAATTAGATTTTTATATGACAGATAAGCGCGACCTTTAATCATTGCATCAGTTTTTACTTTTCTATTTCTTGCATTTATTTATTTTATTCCAGTGTGCTATCTTATATTTTAAGTCATTATAGCTGAAAAAAAGTTTTTTTAATGTGAATAATGGTTTGGACGTGAAATCTGTGCTAAATGCAATTATGCGTGATACGGATTATGAGATTGTTCAAAATGAAGCGACATTCCTAGAAACGATTTTTAAGTATAATTTTATAATTCTAGTAATTTTGTAATCTTTATAATTTCCTTGAGAACTGTATAAAAAAACAAAAAATATAAAAAACTGTTCTATATAACTTGTTTATTTTTAAATATTTTCAAACTTTCACCAAAATCTTGCCTGTCATCCCAACCCCTGGCTCAGTCATTATCCAGTTCCACACATCCATATAACCCACCCCGCCGCCTAAACCGGCAATGGCCTCGAGACCTGATATAATAATGTTATTTGGAGTACTGGCACTGGCTAGATTCTCCACTCCCGACCTGTGTGTGTGTGAAGCGCCCTTAACCAGCTTCCATTGGCGTTTAATGCCAGTGACGCGGCTGGGAAGGGGGGCTTTTTTTTTTTTTACTTTATTTTTGTATATATTTTTTCACTTGTATATATTTATTTATGCAATTATTTCGTTTATATCATTGATTTTTTATGGAATGATTGTAGGCTACATAGCACCATTACTTATTGCCCACAACAGGCAGATTGTAATGCTTCAATAAAGTGTTTTCTTCTTCTCTCAAATTTTTAAATAAACTTTTATTGTAATTTTTTAATTTATAGGTTTTGAGCAATTAAACTGAACTTGTAAATTCTTCAAAAATACAAAAGTTCTAAAATAGTTAATTTTTGATTTTCTATATTTTCTTCATTGATCGCATTTGTTTTGTTTTTTTACTGAACTTTGAAAAAATATTATATATTCGTTGATTGTGGGAAATGCAAGAAGGTTAATTGTGTAAGTAAGTAATAACAGGCAATAAAATGTTTAAATATTTTATTTTGTATTTTTTAAAGCATGGAGCAGCCGGATTTGTCTCGTCTAGATTCCACACTACTATTTCAGTTTGTAGACCAATCTTAGTCAATACACCATGGAGAGCATTGTTTTGTGCGGAATGACTTCTTGCTTTATGCTTATTAAAAACACAAAATAAAATATTTAAACATTTCATTTGACATTTCATTGCTTTTGTTATTACTTATATTAACCTTCTTGCATTTCCCACAATCAACGAATATATGATATTGTATCAAATTTCAGTAAAAAAAAGAAACAAATGAAGAAAATAGTGAAAATCAAAAACTAACTATTTTAGAACTTTTGTATTTTTGAAGAATTTTACTTAAGAGAAGTCAGTTTACTTGCGTTTCTCAAAAGAAATAAATTAAAAATTTACAATAAAAGTTTATTTAAAAATAAACACGTTATATAGAACAGTTTTTTTTTGTTTGTTTTTTTATACAGCTTCTCAAGAAAATCAGATAGAATACAAAATTGCATTTTAAAAATGACTAGAATTATAAAATTATACTTAAAAATTATTTCTGGAATGTCGCTTTGTTTTGAACAAACGGTCTCTTGGGTATCTCTTCTCCTCTATCTAGTTTCTAGAACCAATTTCAAGTTAATAGTTGGTTTAAAGTAAACATTGGAGCGGAGTAGCTCAGTGGTAGAGCACTGAGTTGCCTTGCCGAAACCTGTTTCAAATCCCGGTGCTGGCAAGACTTTTATTTAGTCTGTTAGCAGCCGATTATATGCGATGAAGATGGATTATATGCGATCTTGGCCCCTCCTGAGGCTCCTAGTCTCTATAAAGTGAGTACCCAAAATAAGTGGGGAAATCAAGCGGTTGAGCGTGATCTAGGACAAATCACCTCCCTGCACAACCGTTTTTTATGAAAAAGTATAGTCTCTACCATATGCTGAACCTGAGACCCATTCACGGGTTGTAGTGATAAAGATGTTTTTATCGTGTCTTAAGAATGTCTTTGCTTGGACATCCAACTTTGTTTAGGATGATATGCAATGTTCACTTTTGACATCTAATTCCGTTCAGCTTTGTTAATATTCTATTTTCCTAAATATTATTTTTATTTTAAGATTTATTATTACTTCAGTTATTTTTCGTTCCTAAAACTTCTTACCATGATATGACTGACCCCCTTTCTGTTGGGTATTAGTCATCAAGACATTTTAGGCCATTAACCCTCCCATATTTTTTTAAGTGGTCATCCCATTTCAGTCGTTTTGTCTCTATTTGGTAGAATATTGCTTTTTGCCTGTTCTGCCGGGTTGCCTGATCGTACTTTTAGGAACTTGTTCAATTCCGGAAATGGAACAACTACGTCCCTAGAAGTCCATTTCCTTGGCCAACAATTTCTTTCCTCCTTCTTTTCCGTTAATGTTTATGTTTCTGTTTCGTACAGGGTAACAATGTCTATGATTGAGAAAGCATTTTTTTCGTTTAGAAGTTAACTCGTTTGCTCAACCGAACAGTTTGGACCCCTAACAAACTATCTCCCCCTTAAGATTTTTCTGTTATTCCTCTTTAAGAGCTCCCATCATCAGTGAGCCATATGCCCAGAAGGAGATCTGATATAAACTCATCACCCGAAGACCAGCATTCGGAAAAGTTCAGGAATTTTGCCAGAATATCATCCGGTTATGGAAATGACCGATGCATCCCGAGGCTCCGATTGGCGCCCCTTTCCTATGATATAAACGATTAATAATGTACATAGATATGTAGATATATATATATATATAGTATATGTCCATATTGCGTATATTTGGATACTTTTATGATAACTTCTTCTTACATTTCATAAAAGATTCTTTAATGTTATTATTCAATCTAAAAAAGGGGTATCGGAGGTGAGGAAGAGGCTGTTCCTTATCTCTCAGTTAATTGCAACACTTAGCGCGCCTCGGTGAGCATTGCCTCTCGTCGGTGGCAATCAGCAATTTAAATTGACTCATAACTCAAAGCTCATAACCGTTAAAACTCTAACTAAAATTTTTAATTGAAGTACTACAGACCAACTCTGACATAGTCGTTATTAGTTGTTTATGTTCTCGGCTATTGGTTGTAAGTGAATATATCATGTGTACCTTATACGAATTTTCTGTAGTAAGGGTAACCTGTAGTATTAGATATATCTGCTCCTCCCCTCCATACTCTCCCCCCTTCCAATAAATCCTCCAGTTATATGTCGCTATTAAAACATTTTTATCCGAAATTATGTAATCACATTATCCAATATTTATATTAGTTAAGAAGGAAAATGATGTCAGAAAGAAGTGGCCATTCTGTCAAGTAGTATTTTTTACCTCAATACCTCAATCTCAATCAATCTTGTCGTTTTACCTTCACAACTACCGATCGCCTATGGTCCGCAACTGATCGCCGACGATACAATGGGCTACCGTTATTTCCTGTGATGGTTACAGCAATCAGGTCTCTCGGGTATCGCTTGGAACACATGCCGTCGACCATTCAGGGTGAGTTGTTGAAAACTCCGCAAGGTCCATGTATCATGTGTTTAGTCACTACTGCATGCAATTTTGGTCAACTGTTTTATCGGGAATCTCAGCTAGGAACATTTTATATAGGAAAATTGAATTGTCGTTTTTAGCATTTTCCGTTACTTACTATTTATGTTTCTCACCGTTTAAACCTTCCCTGAACTTCCAAAAATATTTCAAGATCAAAATTAGCCAAATCGGCCCAGCCAATCTCCAGTTTTAGCGAGACAAACGGAAAGCAATTGATTTTTATATATAAGATATATATATAAAATTGACGACAACATATATGTATATAATAAATATATCGCTGTTGCTTCAAACCTTAGTTTAATTATCGACGTCATTTTTAGTACTTTTTGTTTTAAATTTCATGAAACATTAGAAATTCTTAGCTTTAGTATGTAAACAAATATATTCTAACCATATTTCAATTGTTACATTTATGTGTGGGGAGTTTATGACGACGGCTAAGGGAAACTTGTCAACATTTTTATAGGGGCCGTAAAAATGTAATAGGGACCGATATTAGTAATTTCAGTTTGTTCATAGTTCATGTAAGCAGAAAATTGTTTTTCCAAACGATAATCTGCATTTGCTTATTTATCAACAATCAACTTGTAAACGAGATGATGGAATTCTTTTCGATTCCCCGTTAAATAAAATTATATAAATAGCATTAGTTAGGTCGCACCCGATTACCATACATTACATTCTTCAATCATTTATTAATTTATTGAATTATAATAGGAATGTAAAGGAGATGGTTGGGGGGTGCAGTCAATAAGAACACCGAATAAGTGAAGTACTTATATTATGTGCCGACGTTTCGACCTACAGTGTAGGTCATCCGTTACAGATCGCGGCTAGAGTGTACTCCAGTACACTCTAGCCGCGATCTGTAACGGCCACGCTTCCCATCATTCGCCCTGAAGATGACCTACACTGTAGGTCGAAACGTCGGCACATAATATAAGTACTTCACTTATTCGGTGTTCTTATTGACTGCACCCCCCAACCATCTCCTTTGCATAAGATCATCCAGTCAACCATTTTCATCTCATACATATAATAGGAATGCTTGAGGACTAGTTTTAAATAATCCAGTTTAATTATTTATTGATTTTATGGTATGGTATCGATTTAACATTCTTTGTTTCCATTTTCTCACTAATGAAACATGTTAAATTTAAATTTTAAAGTATTTCATATTTATAATTAAGAGTTTCAACCAAATTTGAGGTTTCCTCCAATCAAATTTTAGGTTAATCTTTTTTTCAGGTCCTCCTTTCAAGTGCATTTTCTTCATTGATACTGTATTCTGCCATGTCTCCTGAACATGGTTTATCCATGAAATTCTCGGTCAGCGTCTTCTTCTTTTAGGGCATAGTTGCATGGTCATATTTGGAATTCTATTATTTTCCATCGTCAGTTGGTTGCAAAACCACTCTAATCACTTTACGGTCATTTTATCGATAATGGAATTGTGAGTGCACTTAATCTCTCGGACTCCTGAATTGGGCATCCTTCCTGATATGGGATCACTCAGATGTAGCATCTTGAATAAATATTTTGAATAGGGAAGGTGACCTAAAACATGAAGTAGTCCTTTAGAACCTGGAAATTAAAGGGATAGTGTGTTTCCAACTTTCATTTTACATACGCTATTATGGTAGATATAATTAATGGCAGGGATTAGTGGATCATTAATGTTTGGTTTTCTCATGCACTCCCAAAGAAGTTTTCGTGGAACACCGTCACAGGCCTTTCGAGATCTATAAATACTAGGCTAAGTTGTTTCTCTTTGCTTTCAAATTTTTCTAGAAGCCGCCTTAAGGTAAACTTATATTATCAATACAAGATTTTCTCACAGTAAAACCACATTGTTCATTTTATTTATTTTTTTATTTAATTTTCATCTCCTCCGTATAACCTCTTCTTGTAGAATTTTATTGAATAGTTGGGTTAAAATGGTCACGATGGCTTGTTCATCGCATATAAGCGATTCCACATTAATTTTACCTGGTACTGGGGACTTCTTGTTTTTACTTTCTTGGTATCTTTCACGTCTGCTTCTGTAACTGGTTCCTCAACATGTTAAAAAGATTCGGACAAAATACTTGTAGTACCGGTAATTATCTTGTAACATTAGCTGATGAAAGGCTCTGGGCCAGAAAGGCGGTGCAATTTATGAGGTGTGCTCAACAGATTGCGAGACGACGCTCAGTGCTCCCGATTATGTATCGTGGTGTATAAAATCCCAAAACCAAGTTTTTTTCTGGACCAAATATTTTTTCTTTGTTTCTTTATCTTGAATATATTATTGAATCATAAATATGGTAAAGGTTTTGGGAGTTTTACAATAATTCATAATTCCATTTTATTAGCATCTCGGTCTGGACACTTTTCGATAATTATTAATCAACATTTCTATAACACGCCAAAGAATTTCTATCAATTTTAATTTATGTCACTCTAAATGCATATGAAATACACAATGTAGTGACATCCCAAAGTTTAAAATCCATTCATATGAAAAATAAATATATTTTTAAATATTTACAGTGTTTGCCACCTATTATTCATATTTTTGAATCTGTGAAAAGGTTAGCTCCCAAGTACTCGCAATAATTTTTGCACCAGATGATAGAGAAACTATTTACAAATCAGATGGAAAAGATTCATTTCCAGGTAGATCCAGTTTTCGTACCGAGAGAGCATTTTCTAGGGAAAACATTCCAGTCAGGAGATACCGGCCCTAAGAGTGCCCATTCTCCCTCCTCTTTACCCTCTTGGCTAAACCTTCCATTAAATTTAGACCATCCAAAAAAATTCAGTTCTGTTTTAAAGTTTCTAGTGTACATGCCTACTTAGTCTCATCATGGTAGTTCTTTAAATATCCGGTATGTTGTGTATCTAGAGAAAACTTTCTCTCTGTAATTCATCTTCCTCTAGATCCTTTCCAGCCTCTCCCGATGAAATAAAATCGTATTTTTTGTCTACCTCAGTTAATACTTCAAAATCATCCTCTCCCGTCTTTTCGCTAACACCATCTTTCAACCCCGACAACTTTTAGTCCTCAAAAATTTCACCCACCGACATTATTTCCTCCGTTCTGAAATACCACTCCAGCTCTACAGGCTTTGATGATATTCCCATAAACGGCTAAAATTATGCCTTACCGATATTCTACCTATCCTATTCTTCATACATAATTTTTCATTACAAAACGCAGTGTTCCATACCTCTTGGAAAAAAGCTGTAGTCCATCCTATAAACAAGACCTCTAACCCTGCATCTCTCAAAGACTACCACCTAAACTCAATTCTCTCCAACCTTTCCAAACCTCTTGAAAGAATATTCCAGTCACAAATGTCAAATTTCCTTGAACAGTCCAAACTATACACAGTCCATAAAATCACCTATGGCATACATACTGCTATGGACGATAAAAAAAACTCACTGTGTTAATTCTACTTGGCTTTTCTAAAGCTTTCGATTCCTTGGACCATTCTATCCTTTTCACTAAACTAAATTCATTGTCAAATATTTTATTTTGAAGAGAAAAGATTTGTCCAGGGCCGGAATTCGAACCCAGGTCTCCAACGTCCATCCGTCTTGGTGCTCTCCCGACTGAGCTAGCCTGGCTCGTACTACGGCCAGACAAATCCATTCTCTTCGCCGATCCCATATCCCCGTGTTCTCGCAATTTTGCGATGTATACAACGGGAATAATGTTAATTGAACATTACATTACTTAGGATTTTGTTGACTTAAGTCATATTATTCATCATTTATTTTACATATTTTATTTTTTAATTAATTGTTATAATTTTTAAATATTTTATGTTGAAGGAAAACATTTGTCTAGGGCCAGGATTCGAACCCGGGTCTCCAGCGTATCCGTCGTGGTGCTCTCCCAACTGAACTGGCCTGGCTCGTACTACGGCCAGACAAATCCATTCTCTTCACCGATCTCATATCCTCGTGTTCTCGCAATTTTGCGATGTACACATGGAGAAGAATGTCAATTGAACATTACTTTAATTAGGATCTCGATGAAGATGACATATTGGGAACGGACTTGATGATCGCATACAGGATCAAGCTGGATATGGCGAGAGGTGGGATGACGCTGGGAGACGAAGAAGTCATCCTTCGGCAGGTAAAGGATCTCTACACACGAGTGATCTTACTAGAAGACACCACTTTACCTTCATGGAGCCAAATCGTGACGCATGGGGCGGTCGAAGGACCGTTTGAGAGAATAGCGAACGACATCGCTGGCCCTTTCCCTGTGACGGACGAAGGTAACCGGTATATTTTCGTGGCCATGGACTATTTTTCCAAGTGGGTGGAAGCTTATGCCCTTCCGAATCAGGAGGCAGTCTCGATTGCAGACGTACTTGTGAAGCAGTTCGTTAGTAGGTTTGGAGTACTCAGGCTGACCAGGGACGAAACTTTGAGTCTGCAATCTTCTCTGGCACCTTTTCACCCTCAGTCCGATGGCATGGTGTAGCGCTTGAACAGGACAATGGGTCGATATTTGTCTAAGGTGGTCTCCTACCATCAGCGAGACTGGGACCAGTATCTTCACCTGTTTCTGCAAGCCTACCGCGGTTCAGTCAATGAGGCAACGGGGCAGACCCTTGCAAATGTGGTGTTCGGCAGAGAACTTCGTTTGACTTGTGATCTGAAATTCAGGTTTAAGCCCGACGACTAAGTAGCCGGAGAAGAGTACGTCACGAATCTACGGAAGCGAATAAATAACATCCATGAGAAGGTTCCGACAAACATCCAGGGAGCCAGTGACAGAATGAAGGAGCGTTACGACATTAGGGCGGAGAAAGGTGGCTTCCAACCTGCAGACATGGTCTAGCTACATGATCCTCTAAGAAGGCGAGGAGGCTGACCTAAGCTTCAGAATTCTTGAAATGCCCGTTTGAAGGATCATCAATAGGATCAACGACGTCATCTATAGGATCAGGAAGCAGCCCAAGAGAAAACCCAAGGTAGTCCATTTCAATAGACTGACCCCATACAAAGGAGACCATGGCCCAACAGAAGACCAAGTGAGGTACCTCAACAACGTGAAGACAATGACTCAGTTGCACATCCTAGGCAGGGATATCTTCTCGTTACCAGTGGACTTTTCTCTGGGCGATTGCGTCGCCGGAGATCTGAGGAATTCTCGAGGGATTGCAACGGTCTTCAGGAAAATGTTCGGCGGAGCTGAGGAGCTAGAACGCCAAGGACCAAGTGTCGGGAAGGCAGTCCACCACACGCACGAAGGCCGACATCTGTTTTATTTGGTTACCAAGCGTGCCACAGATCAGAAACCAACATATGACGCACTGCGGTGAAGCATCGACGAGCTGCGGAGTAAGCTTCTGAGACTGCGTGTCCCCAAGCTTGCCATGCCTAAGTTGGGCTGTGGATACGACGGCCTGGAGTGGAAGGAACATGATTGAACAGACATTCGCCAACTCTGGAGCCACCATATTGGCACCTTCAACCCCTGGAAAGAAAAAGCGTCTCCATCGGTAGAAACTCATAACTGCCCGATTTCTCCGGACTATGCTCTGGGGCAGAGCACTTTTAAGGAGGGGGCAGTGTTACAGTCAGAGAGAGAAAGACGGGTGGAAGGGATTAACGTCTTAAGCCGGTCAGTGGAAGAGATTAAGAAGATGGTTCTGGAAGGTCCCTCCACTCCCGCGCGTCTAGAACGTTCGACCTTGCCTCTATAAATACCGCTCGCTGCCGCCTAGCAGGAATGGAGTAGTAAAGTGTGATAAACTAATGAATAATAAACTAATGTGAGTGAACTGTGATAGTCTCACGAGTGTAATAAACCGTTTCTGTTTATTATTACGTGTCGGTTTGTCATATTTTGAGAATCTTACGGTCGGTGGACTTTGATTAGTGTACTGTAAGTGTTAATTAGTAGTTGTAAATTGTAGTGTAATTTTAGTGTATTTATACAAATTTATGTAAATAGTTAAGATATTTAGTATTAGTAATATCTTATATTTTAGTAATTAAATAGGAGTTATGCCTAGATAAAATATATAAAAAGAATATTGTTATTGTAAATTTATATTAGTCTAATAATTTAATTGTTAATAATTTCATTGTATTATTTTTCTCACTTTGTTAATAAATCTTAGTATTTTCAATTTAGGAGTAGTTTATTCATTTTTACACCCATTAGCCCGTAACGATATATATGTGTATATATATATATATATATATATATATATATATATATATATATTGTACCACTTCTAAGTTAATAAACAACACACGACTTTTATTATTTTAGTCATTATTAAATCTTTGTTAGGGACTATCTGTGGTTTAGCATAACAAGATAATATTCCCAGGCGGGTCAAGTACTTGTTAAAGATTCCTGTCCTAATCAAACCTGGATAAGCATTTTTTAGAATTTTACCTCTGTAGCATCGTTCTTTTAGCCATAGCAACATAAAGTAACGTTATATGAATTATCAACAACAACTAGTTACCAAAGAAAATTAATATTTAATAACGAAGTAAGAAATTATGCCAACATAATAATATAATTATTATAAGAATTAATAAATATAAAAACTCTTTTTAAAATAATTAAACAAACCTTTTCAACTATCCGTGTTATTGAAGCGTCGATGCTTTTGGAAATTTCTCCTTCCACTAAATACCTTTGGCAGAGGGGCGGCAAGCATAAAAGAAATAAATCCACTCCCTTCTACCGTTTGAAGCAATCATTTAAATTACTTCGATAATTTAAATTTTCTTAATTCAGGAATTTCATCTGCGGTTTGAAGAGGATAAATAGGGTAAAGTATTTATTTTACAAATGCAATCTTTCAATTTTATTTTAGGAGATGGTGATGGTAGAGAGATTGTAATATATCTTACTATAGTTGTGTACTTTCTATGTTTTTACTTTAGTACTTTTATACTATTGGACTTACTTCATAATTGTAAGAGAAAAAAAGTGTATATCAATATGATATTAGTCTACTATAGCACTATAATATATCTGTTTAATTTTATCAAAATAATTGAGAACATTTTTTGTGCCATATTGTTTGCGCACTAAACTTATTCATCACAGAATGCTATAAATAAATTACATCTATGATTAATATCATTCCTTTCATGAATTATAATTTTGATAATTATCAGAGCCAATTCTCTCAATGTCCTCGTCTCTTAAGAGACATAGCTTAGGACTGGGCGAGCTAAGCTATTGTACAGCTGGTTACACTGGTCGGCAAGGTTTTTTTCACAAGAGATCTGAATAGTGAATCTAGTGGCATTTTCCATCCTGAATTCAGATATGTAGTCAGAATTTTCCCATCAGGCATAGTTTTTCTGTAAAAGCTACTTTTCAAAATATGATTTTAGCGTTTTCTTTGACCTGTCATAGGAACCGTTACCTCATATGTAGCTATTTTACTCAAGCTGTATTATTGAAATTATTTGCAATGTCATGCTGAAGCGCAATAAAACATGACTGTGCAGGTTCATTGTTGTTCATTGTTGTTGTTTATACATGTTCAGACCTCTTTGGCATTGTGATGTGTCAGTATTGAGCTGACTGTGAGATTGTTGAGTAGTGAAATATTTCCTTCCTTTCTGTTTAGAAGTGTATTGTGTATGTGTTGCATGTTGTATTTCTATGCTTTATTTTTTCATCATGCCAAGAAATTGTGTAAATCGTGCAGATAATTTCTGCTATATTTGTGGTGAGCTAACCTTCAAGTCTCAGAGGCGAAATTTGACCCCACTTGTAAAGAAGTGTTATAAACTTTACTTTGGTTGTCAAGTTGGTGATTTTGATAAGAGCTGGGCTCCAAATACATGCTGTGTTTCGTGTGTTAGACTGCTGACTGGGTGGAAAAATGGTACACATCATATGCCATTTGCAATTCCCATGATTTGGAGGGAACCGAAGGATCATTTAACTGACTGTTATTTTTGTTTGACAAATATTAAAGGAATCACTTCTAAAACAAAATATACAGTTAAGTATCCGAATTTGCAATCTGCAATGAGACCTGTCTTACACAGTGAAGAGTTCCCCGTACCAGTATAAGCAGATACAACCTTAATTGATAACTCTGGTCCTGACCAGACTGAAACTTCAAATGATTCAGATGAAAATAAAAATGATCTTACAAATGAAGCCAGTAGCTGTTCATCAGAACCATACTTTCCCTATCAGCAAGACCTTAGTGACTTGATTCGCGATTTAAATCTGTCTAAACAGCAAGCGGAAGTTTTAGCTTCCAGACTCAAAGGGTGGAATCTACTCCAAAAAGATGTAAGAATTAGTAGATATCGTAGCCGCCATAGTGTTTTCAAAGTATACATCTCTGAAGAAAATGGTATTGTGTTTTGTAATAATATTTGTTCAGTTATGGAAACTCTTGGGTTTCAACACCGGCCAGTTGAGTGGCGATTGTTCATAGACTCCTCTAAAGTAAGTTTGAAGGCTGTGCTGCTACATATTGGCAAGAAACTTCCATCAATACCGGTAGCGCATGCCGCTGATATGAAAGAGACATATGAAAATATGAAACTAGTTTTAGAGAAAATACAATATGGAAAATATGAATGGAATATCTGTGGTGATTTAAAGGTCATTGCTTTATTGCATGGTTTGCAACTTGGGTTCACCAAATTTTGCTGTTTTTTGTGCGAGTGGGACAGCAGAGATAAGAAGTCTCACTACGTTAGAAAGTCATGGCCAAAACGTGAATCTCTTATCCCTGGCCAGAAAAATGTGACATGTGTCCCTTTAGTGAAGCCTGAAAACATATTTTTACCTCTATTGCATATTAAGTTAGGAGTTATGAAAAATTTCGTCAAAGCTATGGATAAACTTTCTGATGGATTCTTGTACTTGAAATCAAAATTCCCCAAAGTCAGTGATGCTAAATTAATGATGAACATTTCGAGGGACTGTTAAATCCACTGGAGAAAGCAGCCTGGCAGTCTTTCAAAAGTTTGTGTTGCAATTTTCTTGGAAACCATAAAGCAGAAAACTATCGTGACATCGTGGCTGATCTTCTGCATTTTTATAAAGCTATGGGATGCAACATGTCTTTAAAAATTCACTTCTTGGACTCTCACTTGGACTTCTTCCCCGAAAACCTTGGAGCTGTCAGCGATGAACACGGTGAGCGTTTTCATCAGCAAATTTCTACAATAGAAAAGAGGTACCAAGGCAAGTGGAGTTCCAATATGCTAGCTGACTACTTTTGGACTAAAATGAGAGACGTTCCAGATGCAAAATATACCCGAAAATCACTATCTACCACTTTCTAGATAAGTCAGAATCAGTAGTTATAATTTTGAGTTAGATAGCTAGTTACGGATTTTTTGGAATATTATAAAAAATTCAAATGAATATCACACAAAACTACTGCCCGATTGGGGAAAAACTGTAATTATATTTGAATTCAGCACGAAAAATACTTTTAGAATCTGTTATTTTAATTCTTGTGAAAGAAAAAAAGTTAAATTTTGTCGACCAGTGTTATCTTTGTTCTTCAAAGAAATTTCTAACAGTTTTTATGCCATATTGTGTGCCCACTAAAATAATTCATCACACAAATCTATAAATAAATCACATCAATAATTAAATAATATGCCAAATCCAAACTATAGTTTAAATATCAATATTTCTAAATGATGAAAAGCTGATTATCTCTCTTGTGAATTGTGAAACAAAAACAATAATGACCATTGGGTAATGATAATTACCAACTTATCTAAATTATCTTAAAGATTGATTAAAACTGAGCAAAACAAACTGATATATTAAACAAATCCAATAGAATCCAAACCTGGCGCAACAACTTATAGCTGAGTCAAGACCACCTTTATCAGCTTACGCCAAGTGTCTCAGTCCCGAACGACGAACATCCACTCCCGCACTCAGAGCAATAGCCGAGCATCCTGGATAATTCCATCTCGCCACCGCATCATTGATCTTTCTTTAAGCCTGGGCCTTGGGTTTTCTTAGTGATGGACTCTTCATTCATTATTGCCACATGTATAATTATGGGATTGCCATTTTAATTGTGATTTTATAATATTAAAACGCTACCAGTGCCGGATATCTAACTTGATACAATGGACCGCCAGGTGCTGAAAAAAAAAACCTGTGCCACTATAATCCTGAGTTCAGTACATGGTCGAGACTGTGCTATTCCTTGAACAACGGTTGTGCAGGGAGGTGATTTTTCCTAGATCACGCTCAACTGCCAGATCACAGGTTTTGTAAACTATATCGATTAAACACTGTGTACCACAGAAATGATGTATCTACTTAGGATTTGTATTGTCGAATCATAAATAAAGTTAAAATCGGTAATTATTTTTCGGATAAGCTTGAGGTTCGCTGAGGTTTGAAATAAGGAGATCCACATTCACCTAACTATTTAATCTAATACTACAGTATGTTATTAAAAAGGAAATGCACATTTCAAAAATTTTGAATTTGAATCTGGGTAGAACAATATGCGTGCTCTGATTTGTGTATTATATAGTTCTTTTAGGTGAAGTCGTGGAACCTATAAAACTGAATACAATAACGCGCATAAATGCCGGTAATGAAGTAGGGCTCATGGAATGTGTATTCGACGAAGTTTAGAGTTAGAAGCAAAAATGGAGGTAATTTCAGTCATAAAGATATAGGATGGAATAAAATTGGATATATCGAGAATTTGAGCATTATTTCTATTTGATACCTAAAAAAAAAAAATTCAAGAGGAAATAAAAATGTGAAAATATTAATGAAATACCTGTTATTTTTTTGTATTTACATTAGTAAATACAAGAATTAATAAAACTGTCATCCTTTCTAACCTTTACATGTAGATGTGAAAAGTGGTTGGCTATTAATGTTAAAAGATGAACAATGTCATAAGGTATTGCATTTAGGTTCGAAAAAGGATGAGTACATAGGCTCATATTGCAAAACGCAGAAGTGTAGAAAATACTACTTAATAGTACCCACTTAATAAATTGAAGTGATAGTATCATAAAGGTTGATATGGGCTTGTAAATATGTTGGCCTTAGTAACGAAAGAATTATTATAATGTCAACAAGTGCTGGCCCGAAACTGATGTGTAGACTGTGGGGTAGGTGGTCGTATTGAGTTAAGGGCGACTAGGATTTGGGTGGTAATCAGTGGATGGAGTTTGGAGGTAATGAAGTGGATGGAGTGACAGCAATTCGTGACAACGATCCTTCAAGTTCTGTCAGCCTTTTATTATTATGATTATTATAATTTGAATCACAAATATAAATATAAAGTATCGCAAAAAAAAAGGAAGAAAAAGTAGCCTTATGAAATGGTAAACACTATTTTCTTTAATCATTAATCTACTCTTTTAAATTCTTTGTAAATTGACAGCGGTGAGGTTGCTTAGGAGAGACAGTATCAGCAATGCCCTCACAACATAAAACAATTTCCACCAAAGAAAATTTTTATACTAAAACTGGAAAAAAAATGTAGGATAAAAACGAACGAAACAAGCACCGAAATGGCGACTTTTCTAATGGCTGTGGTATTTCAACTGAACACTACGAAAATACGAAATAAATAGAGAGAAGAAAAACACTTTATTGAAGCATTACAATCTGTCACTTGTGGGCAATAAGTAATGGTGCTATTTAGCTTACAATCATTCCATAACAAATCAATGATATAAACAAAATAAATGTATAAATAAATATATACAAGCGGCAAAATATATACAAAAATAAAGTAAAAAAAATAGAATAAAAATATAATAATAATAAATAAAAAATAAAAGAAATATACTGTACACATTCATACTCTATTTACAATTTGCCTGGGGTCCCCGAACTGAGCTTCTTCCCCAGAAATGAGGGTAAAGCAGGAGTCCGGGAGGACCCAGCCCCCTTTCCCAGCCGCGTCACTGGCATTAAACGCCAATGGAAGCTGGTTAAGGGCGCTTCACACACACAGGTCGTGAATGGAGAATCTGGCTAGTGCCAGTACTCCAAATAATATTATTATATCAGGTCTCGGGCCATTGCCGGTTAAGACGGCGGGGTGGGTTATATGGATGTGTGGAACTGGATGATGTCTGAGCCAGGAGGTTGGGATGACAGGCAAGGTTTTGGTGAATGTTTGAAAATTTAGTAGGGATGAGATCGAGGACGAAAGGAATGTTGAGATCATTATTAAAGGGTTTTGTTGGAGACATAATAAGGAGCATTGGCAATAGTTCTCAGGACAATGCTTGGATTGAAAGGATTGAATGCGTCTGATATTCGATTTTTTTGCGGTCCTCCACAGTTCCAGTCCATAGGTCCAAATAGGTTTGATGATGGTCTTGTATATTAGTAGTTTATTGTCTATTGAAAGATGGGAGTTCCTACATGGTAATCTGTATAGTTGGCTGAATCGTCTGTTAAGTTCTTGTCTTTTGAGTCTGGTATGAGGATTCCATGTAAGTCTTTTGTCTAGGAGGAAGCCAAGGTATCGTACCGTGTCGGAAATAGGTAGGGCGGTTTTATTGAATTGGACAGAATGACATGTTCCCCGATGAAGTGTAAAAGTCACGTGTTTGCATTTTTCCTCGTTGACTTTGATCCGCCATTGGTTACACCAAATTTCTTTGTGTCTTTGGAGGTTCGAGGAAGCCATTTCGGGATCTGGATGAGATGATATGATGGTTGTATCGTCTGCGAACGTTGCGAGGAAGGTTTCAGGAGTAGTTGGGATATCAGCGGTGTACAATATTTATAGGATAGGACCCAAGACGCTGCCTTGGGGAACTCCAGCTTGAATTGGGTAAAGATTGGATATTTGTTACCTCAGCGTACTTGGAAGTAGCGATCAGAGAGGTAGGATCGATGGATTAGGAATAAGGATTGAGGTAACTGGGTTTTGAGCTTGAACAGTAAACCGCCATGCTTGACGAAAGCTTGTGCTACGTCCGGAAATGCGCCTATGCAGCATTGTTTGTTTTCAAGAGCAGAGGATATGTGATCAACAACTCGGAGACCCTGCTGTACCGTCGAGTGCCTGGGACGGAATCCAAACTGATGGGAAGGAATATCATTGGATTCTATTATGGGTAGGATTCGTTTCAGGAGGATTTTTACAAAAATTTTTGAAAGAATAGGAAGCAGGCTGATGGGTCGGTATGATGAAGTGGCTTTGGGTGGCTTGCCAGGTTTAGGGAATAGGATGATAACGGAGTGTTTCCACAGCAAAGGGAAGTGATTTGTACGAAGGATACAGTTATATAGATAGGTAAGGAAAATAATCCCTTTTTGAGGAAGATGTTGAAGGATCTGGGTGGTTAGAAGGTCATGCCCAGGAGATTTGCGGACTTTTAACTTTTGTAAGAGGAATTTGACCTCAGAGGGATTTACCGCTTTAGGAGGTAAGGATAGAGGAATGGGTGAAGAGCGGAATTCATTAATATTGGAAACGTGCGTAGAGTGGATATCAGGATATGGGATAAATGTATACGAAATAAATAAATAAAAACAAATCATCACTTAAATGCACAATACATTGCTTTGACAACTTGTTCGAACTGAGCAATTTGAACTTATATCTCCTTAAAACTATGATTTATTTTTCAATTTTTGACGAATTTTACCTTAAAAAAAAAGGAAATGTTAGTTAAAAAAACACCAAAAACCCTGTTGTTATGTTACATCGTTTTCCTAAATAAAAAATTAGTTAATCACTAATCATACGGAAACATTCTATTTATATAGTTAAATGAGTTAAAAAGTGGAAACCAAAAGTGTATTCATAAACAATTCTAGGAACTGTTGTGCAGGTGCGAGTTGCAGCTGCAACTAGTAAACAATACTAGAAATGAGAATCAGCTATGTAAAAACCTATATAGGACCTCTGATCAAGAAGAGCCCACTCTTACTTTTATTATGTCATTAGCTCGTTAAGTCAGTTAGTCTTTAGTCTCTCCATTAAATGTACATGTTTAACTTGAATAAAGTACTTTTTAAAAAGTCCTTAGCATATTGAAGATATTTAACTATATGTTTAAAAACCTATTAAGCAACCTGAATCATTCTTCATAGTAACTAGAAAACTATATAAAATTATACTAAAATACAAAACTTTAATTATATTACATAAATTATGATCAAAATTAACGAGAGCTAGACCATTCACATGACCCTCACACCTCTTGTGTGTCCTAGTGTGAAAGTCCTCTAGCACCTTTTAAATTTAAGAGAGCCTAACTTGAAATACCATCTTTACATGCGATCAAATGTTGGAACAGCATCTACAAACTAATAAAAAATAGCTTGGCTATCGTGTGTAATAAAAAAATACAACAGAGAAAATTCACATGTAAAAAATCAACAAAACCAATAACTTATACAACAGTATCACTTCGTGCAGGAAGTAGTTTTTTAACATTAACGTGTAATATTGGAGAATTATCAAATGACGGTTGTCATGAAGTGACGGTTGAGTAAACAAGCCGATATGTATTTAAAAGCAGTTTATTTTTAAATTAGTGCAGTTTAAAGACTCTAATTTTTTTTTTTTTTTTTTTTTTTTTTTATTGAGTTGTACAACTGTAATATATACATCTAGTACAATTGCTATAAGAGTAAATAATACATGATAGCACATGTAGAGATACTACCCACTGGCAGCACTCTAATAAAGTTCTATAATAGAAGGTCCCGAGGCCATATTCTCTTCAGACGCCTAGGAGGATTGTCCGGGATGGAATTGGATGCGAGGATGGAAACTAGTGGGTTTGGATGGGTTTGAAGTTTATTGTGGAATGATAGGTATCTGGAATGGGCTAAATCGGTAACATATGGAACGTTAAGGTCATTATGGATGGTTTTATTTGTGACAAAATAAGGAGCGTTTAGGATTTTGCGAAGGATTTTGGATTGCAAGGATTGGATACGAGAGGAATTCGATGGTTTGGTGGAGCCCCATAGTTCAATTCCATAAGTCCATATAGGCCTTATAACAGTCACATAAATAAGTCTTTTGTAATTGATCTGAAGCTTTGAGCGCTTATCTAATATGTGTTGAAGTAGTCGGAAACGTCTAGCTGTTTCTTGTCTTTTCAGTCTTGTGTGAGGGTTCCAAGTAAGACGCTTGTCTAAGTTGAGTCCCAGGTAGCGAATCTGTTCAACAGGGATAAGTGGAGTACTATTAAAGAATACAGTAGGACAGGAAGTCAAGGGTTTTCGACGAAGGGTAAAGGTAATTTGATGGGACTTGCTGGGATTGATTTTAATTCTCCAATTCCGACACCATTCTTCGAGGCTTGATAGGTGTAATTGAAGGGATTGGGATGCAATATATGGGTCGTTATTAACAGATAACACACATGTGTCATCAGCATACGTGGAGATGAAGGTGTTAGGATGGGTTGGAATGTCAGCTGTATATACTGTGTAAAGGATAGGACCGAGGATGCTACCTTGAGGAACGCCAGCAGACTGGGAATGACTCTAATTTAAATTTATTTTTTCAACTTTAAAAAAAAAAAATTGTCGAAAATTAGCCTGCGCATAAAAATCGATTTGATAACAGAATCAGAAGCTTACAAAAATTAATAAAAACAATATACAACAATTATTCAAACAATTAGTTTATTTCATTTTTTTTTTTTTTTTTACATTAATACATGATTTGATGAAGGAATGCTGTTTGCACGCCCCACTTTGGTTTTATTTTATTAATATTATACTTTATCATTATTCACGTATATAATGTGTATAATATATGGTTATATTCGTAATAATTTTCCCAGATCATTGCATTATTAATATTATTGTAAGTAAAAAGTAAATAAAAAAAACAGCACAAGCATTACGCTTTCATCAATTAATGATTATTTGATGGTAAATAATGGTTAATGGTAACTGATGCTCTAATCCAAAAGTGACTTATTCAATTGATCATAAATAAACAAATGGTTGCTAATATATTGTATTATTTGAACCAGGAAAATATTGAACAAACAAAAAGGATCTTTGTTATTTATTTCATAAAAGTGCCACATATATACATACGATGAAATCACAATGTTCATGTTCATAGACATAGTAGTCGACCAGGTACTAGTAATGAAATAAAATAAACAAAAACGCAATAAACTAAAATTGAAATCATAAAGTCAAACTCATCATCACTCTAAGTAGTAAATATAGAAAATAAATAGGGATCAAGGGTTAATAAGAGCCATCGCTAATCCACTTTCCGAGATGAAATGTCAAACTTACTTAGGATCTTTCAGTTCGGCTCCTATAAACCAAATTAGTCACTCCGAAATACCAATCATATTGTGAATGTTGAAATTAAAAAAATAAAAAAAAAAAAAAGGGAAAAAGGAAAGCATTTAAACTTGCCGACTTGATTAAACGTTGTGATTTTACATTCTAGACACACCCAAACATACAGATTTGTATACATCTCTCTCTCTCTCTCTCTTTCTATATATATATATATATATATACATTGGCGTAACTAGAGTTAACTCATGGGGAAGTGACCCCCCCCCCCAGTCAACCACTCCAACTTCCCTTCAAAAATATTAAGATAATATAGGTAAAATGTATATTATACTATAATCATGAAGCCTCAACTTAAATAAATAGATAATAATTTTTTTTAAATGTTATTTTGGAAGTTATAAATGTTATTTTTGGACGGGCAATCAAGAAATAGCTTTTAAATAATTGTAACCCTATTTATTGGTTACAATAACTTACTATACTTAATTGCATAAGGAACTTTCTAGACACATCCAAACTTTACTTCTAGATTCTAAGAATTGTCTAAACTGTTCTTCTCACAATTGCGATGTTATTGTTGCCGCTAGATGCCACTACTGCCGCTATAATAATATAATTAATTGTAAATAAACAGTATTAAGTTTTAGTTTGTCATTTTAGTGTACCTTTTCTTCATTAAAATAACTGTGTTTGCACTTTCTTTGTTGTGCTTTTGGCATTATTGACCCTTACTTCTGTAATCCCGCAATAATAACTTTGAAAAATCCTTCAAACTTGTTACTTACATTTTTTTTTTTAATTTCTTCAAAGCAACGGGGGGGGAGGGTTACATCCCCAATAACACCCCCCTCTCGTTACGCCTATTTATGTATATATATTAGTAGCTGACCCGGCCACGCGTTGCTGTGGCTGTTATAATAGTTTTAAAAGTATTACGTTAAAATTTGAATTTTAAAGAAATAATGAATGAATGAAAAAATGAATTGAATTGTTTTTTGATGTTAAATTACATTCATCTTATATCTAACTATAGTATATAATAAATAAATAATATACTAAATTCTTAACTGACAAAATGTAAACATTAGTTTAATGAATGAGGTATGTAATGGTGGATTTTTATTTATGGCTAGTAATATTATTTTAAATTATAAATATTTATTTCAATTTAATTGGGCTCCAATTGATGCACAATACTTTTTGTTCTATCCTTTGCTAATACAAATAATGATGATATATATATGAATTCACTTATTATGAATATGTGAACTGTTCAAAGCAGAAGCTATTCAAACCTTGCTAGGGGAAAAAGACACTGACTATGGTTGTCTGTTACCTGAGCTAATAAGAATTCAACATATCATCAAATCTTCTAGGATGAAAAGTCTAAAATTCTGCAGCTCTCTGCTAGATATCATTGATGAAACTCGAAATAGGCGTTTTAAAAAGTTTTTGTAGTTAGAGACTGCAGCAAATGATGCAATATTAGCCGCAGTGTCACATCCGTTCTTTTAAATTGAAACGGGTACCAAAAGAGCGGAAATAATATGCAAAAGAACTTATCGAGACTGAAATACGAAAAATGAATCAATCTGAAAAACAAAAATCGGAGGCTTCAGACAATATTGAAGGTGATATAAAAAAAAGCCAAAAGATGATTTTGATTCCTCTATTACAAGTGGCGAAAACACAAGGTCTACTGGCAGCATATAACAATAGGAACACTGCAATACATACATAATAAAAATACCAGCTTTAAGATCTTACATACTTATCCTACAATAAAAAAAATATTTTTTTCAAATATAACACCTGTTTGCCAAGTTCTGCCCCTTTGGACCTGATTATGAGTATGATTACAAGGCCTCATCAAAGAAAAATGAGTGATAAAATGTTTGAAGAAGATGACTTAAGTCTCAATTAAAACCTTAAAAATATTATATTTTGTCTTGTCACATTTGCTCGATCAACGCAATCTATTCATTAATAATTCATGTTAAAAATAAAAACTAAATTCCCTAAATGTTGTTTTCTTACAAAAGTATTTTATCTTTAAAAAGTATCTAAAAGATACGTATTTTGTATCTAATATTTCAGATACCATTCCTGAAAGTATTTTGTATACCAGACACTTTGTATAGAGTATCTTGTACATCTATATATATATTTGAGAAAATACTAGATTTCTCTACTTTGGATTCACTGTGATACCGATACAGCCTACTTGATATCACATATAACTTAGCGATTTGCGAGAAAAAAGTAATAAAAAAAAAAGTTGTGCGTTTTTATGAAACCACGATGTAAGTGAAACTTTTTTTCGTATTGTAGGCATTTAACTAATAAAAATTTGGAAAATTATTGATTTAGAGTATGAAAATTGCGTTTTTAATCTTAACTTAATTATTGAAAAATGGCAATGATAATGGGAAATCAATAGCAGACAAAATATTCAATTATAAAATTTAATTTCAATTTTCGTATTAGAGTACGGGATATATAATTAATACAATCATTTAGATGATAAACGCATATTAAAAAGATCAACATTTATTTAAATCGGAGAACGGAGATAGTTGGGAGGTGCAGTCAAATAAACGCCAAATAAGTACTAGACTTATATTTTTTTAGTGCCGACGTTTCGACCTACAATGTAGGCCATCTTCAGGGCGACTGGGGGAGGAGCCGCTGGGTGCACCGGCTAACCAACAATTTATTTAAATCATTGAACCGTTGTTAACTTCAATTATTCTATCAATAACTTCATCTTCGCCTCGAGTCTTACAGTTTATAGATGTAATTAACATTTTATGGTAACAAAAATAAGTAAATAATGTCTTAGATTCTATTTTTTTAATGTACCTAGAAAAAACCGCATCGATTGTAGAACCATATCTCGTAGTTGGTACATTTCTATCATTTGTCATTTCAAGATTGAATACTTCTCA
The DNA here is from genome assembly GCA_037127475.1 of Arma custos. Taxonomy (NCBI): domain Eukaryota; kingdom Metazoa; phylum Arthropoda; class Insecta; order Hemiptera; family Pentatomidae; genus Arma; species Arma custos. The sequence goes on from CM073761.1 coordinate 105,980,872, forward strand.
CAAATATTGAGTTAGTGGAGCGGATTCCTCTTTCTTAAAATCTGAATTGAAATCGCCAGATAAAATAATAGGCATTCGCGAATATATTTCTCGGAAAATTAGTGCCGAAGAGTTAGCGAATGGAGCAAGATGTAAACCTAGAAACTCCATGATATCATTTATATTTTGATCCACTTTAATACAAATTACCGCGATTACAAGTTTTCTGTTGTCATCAATTCGACACACAGGTGCACAAAAATCTCCCACAGCAGATACGGATGTAGTTGCTTGACTGATACTCATGTTATTTATGTATGCTTGCATTTCCGATTGAACTCGTAATGAATTATCATTGTTATGTAATATAGCTATTCCTCCATATCGAGAATTAATATGTTTCTGTCGACTCACACAATAGTAATTGGGAATAGTTATTTGATCAGTATTATTTAAATTAGTTTCGGATAAAACAAGGTCATTGATTGATTATGTTATTAATGTAGAAGCATCTTCCGAATGACCTCGTAAACTTTGTACATTGAATGCTATCATCAAGAAACCACGTTGGCTCATAATAAATTCGAGATTTCATCAGCAATAGTAATCTGTGGATTCAACGAAATTCGCTCCAATTCTATTCTTAAATCTTGTATTTGTTTGAAATGTTCATTGAAATTTATTTCACATTTGTGTATATGTTTAGTTTTTTGTTCTTCAGAGTATGAAAAACAAACCTTCTTCATTTTGTTCCCCTAGTACATTAGGAATTTTGAGATTTATTAAATCTGAATTATCATTTTCTTAATAGCTATCGGTTTTTGTACCCTGTAAATTGAATAGGAATTTAGGTCACTTTCTTTCCTTCTGTACTGTTACTTTGTATGATCTCTACTTCTTCAATCTGTATTTCTATGAAAATGTTGATACGATCCTAACCGATTAGTTTACTTCAATTACGTTTAGAAAGTCGTAATGAAAATTTTCATTTCCGACAATAAATATATCCAGAATTCTTTCTGTATTGTAGATTTTATTTTTAGTGTTACCATAGCTTTTGTTTTCTTATCACCATTAGTATTCTTCATGTTTACTATTTTTATATCACTAGTATATTCTTTTGTATGTATATTTAATAATTTCGCATTAATTATTGAGACCGAGCAACCGAATCACAACCGAGGACCCCCAAGGATGAGACGAGGGAAAACCAGAATCCTCCGAAATCCACTTATTGAGGAGATCGTATAACCTACCGAGACCCAGAGAATGATGGGATTAGAACAAAAACTGGCTTATTTTCCTTTCTCTAATCTTCTCCCTTACAATAACCTCGAGACCAGCGATATCTAAAAATTAGCACGTTAAAAGCGAAGATCGAGTTACGCGAATTGTAGGACAATTTCTTTAGTCATACCATTCTAACCCCTGGGGGACGGAGCTCTATCCATTAAACTGTAACTGCTTCTCTTCCCCCTGAATTATGTCTGACCACAGGAACCAGTGCTAAGGATACCTACCGCTGCTTAACGATCACCAAGTTTCACAGCGAAGTGGATGCCAATTTTCTACGCATAGTCCAGTAAAAAGAGGACGGTTTTTCGATCTCTATCGCCTGCAAGTTCTGGTCCTACCCAGTGAGGAGTTGGACGAAGTGGTGATCTTTCAGGAAGAAGCGGAGTACCTAGAATATCACACTCTACTGAACTTGGGAGATCTGGAGCAGAAGACGCAAACCGAGGAAGTCTCACCGTCAACGGCAGCAGACTTCGATCGAAAAAACTGATCAGTGACCGAGACGTTCAGTGACGCACAGCTTTTGTAAACGTTCTCAAAATTTCTTATTGGTTTTATAAAATCATTGGAACTTTGATTTCTTGATATTGAAATCTAAGTGAAATCTTGTGAAGTAGTCAAACAAAAGATGTAGAAATTGATTTATTGACCTTGATTCTCCAAAGTCTCCAATGGTATCAATAGATATAATTTCAAACGAGCGTGTTGCTGGATCTCGATGTGACATAAAACCATATTTCGGCTTCCTCCTTGACTTATTATTTATACAAATTTCACATTCATCACAAATGTTTTGAATGAAAATCAAGTGTAATGTGTGTGGTCGTCTGTGGTTTCTGTGCTCATGCCGATGAAACAAAAACACTTACCGCTGCGTAGTAATATTTTCCCTGAAGAGCCATTAACGGAGTTTAAGCTGTGTGGTACGTGTAAAGATCTCTAGTAGTATAGCATACTAAAAGTACTTGACCCTGGGAATGGCGCAACAGATGCGAAGGGGGGTTAAATGTCCCTTTTTTAGGTTCTTCGCCTCTACCTCAGTAGAGATTGGTCCTACAAAGAAAACAAACGTATGTAATATTAAAATTAATAATATTCTCTATATTTTTTATTCTTACAATTGTTTTTTATATGTTACCGTTAACCCATTTACGACCAAGGCTAGAATAAGTTCAAAGTTTTGATTTTATTTCAAAGAAATATGTTTAGGGTACTTTAATTAAAATTAAAATAATTTTTTTTTTTGTTCAGCCATAATGGCGGTAGAAAATGCGCTCACGCAACATTGGCCGGTAGAGTATTATATATATATATATATATAATTTAATTTTTTAGAGATAGTTAAGGTGATACGTTTATAAATGATACAGTAATACTGTTTCATAAAAACTTTTATTACAATCGTTTGAGTAATAAACTCCTTCAAACAAATAAAAAATTAAAACTTGCACACTATTTTCACAAAAAAATCACAATTTTCATTTTTATTCGTAGAATGATTTAAAACATTATGGGTGTAATTTAACATTACACCTCTCACACCTATAAATAGTTTGGCTTTTACACACTCTACACCTTTACCTTGTCTCAACCCTGACGATCAAATGTCCGATTTTTTCCTTTTCTCACTTCTTTTAACACCGTGTTCACAGCTGGTCTTCCTCTTCTCGGTTGATCATTGATAGATTTGGCTATCGGGCCTTCGTTCGAACGAATGTTCGAATGACCCATCGAAGGGCCGGTTGGTTTCGAACAATGTTGGTTTGCGAGAAGTAGTTCACACAGGTAGAAGAATGGTGTCCCTTATGGTCAAGGTGACTGGAGAGATAAGAAAAGGTGGGGGCCGCAGACTCATATATCATATATTATTTATGAATAATATATTGAAGGTATAATAGATGAGTAAATTGGTAAACACAAGAACAGACCTTTGGAAAGGAACCCAATTAAGACTAAGGCATAGAAATAATAATTTGAGTACTCATCCTAAATGATACTCTGACATCCCAATTATCAATCAAATATATTTAAGAGTAGAAACATAGCATATGCACGTCTTCATTAGACAGGTGAGGGAGATGAAAATGCATGGTCCTGTCTTTTTTGTAAATACTTCATAGGAATGGCCAATGATGCGTTAACGCAACATTAAAGTAAAAAAACGACTATTCTAAAAGCAGTATTTGAATTGAAAACAAAAATTTCATCCCAACAATTAAAATAAACAATGTTTTAAACAAGGAATCTGGTAATTTAATTGTAGCAACCCTTATTTGGCTGAATTCAACATTTATAGTACTCATTAGTCTTGAAATATAACGTACTGTACTATTATTTTTCAATGGGTTAAAAAAACACAAAATTTATTATAAAATTATTTTTAATAATTACAAACTTTAAATAATAAGCTGATGTAGAAAAATATTTGAATTTATATAACTAAAAAAAATTGTTAAATTAATGTTAAAATTAAATTAATCAGTGGCCGTAAATGGGTTAATAAGATGCGCACTCTAGAAGATCGGTAATTTTCTAAAAAAAAAATGTTGGCAATACATTTTTCGCCTACTTATATCTTCAGCGCCTCGTATATTCATCCCACTGAAAATTCACCAGGAAGAAAATTATAGACAATTAAATCCTTATTAAATTAAAATATTATATTTAAATGTTTAATAAAATTATAAAAAATAATTAAATCCTTCAAGATTTGTTTCTACTTTATAATTGTATCTGAATTTAATGGAATGATAAAACTAAATTATTGATTATCTTAAGTATAAAGACAAGTAGAAAGATCGGATAGGCTAAATAGCTAGATTTGCTTCCCTACGCCAAGGTATGAAGTGTCTTTTATTTTCAGAGTGTTTTGGAAAGACAGCAACTTTACCTTTTAATTACTTTTTAGTGCTTACTTGAATAGGACCTAATTTTCTAAATAGTTTGTTTTTCGTTACTTTAATATTTCACGGATCTCTAAAGTTTTTTTTGTTTTGGGTAGGTTGAGAAAGCACGAACTGGAATACAGCTCCAGCTTTTCGATAAGTCCTTCACTGCTATGGCTTAGCAACTCGTCAACTTTTAGACTGTTCACAATCCGCTAGCTCAAAAGCTCAGTTGGGAGAGTTTACTTTTATCAGTGGAAAACATCTGTTGGTATTGATAAAATAAAACATAGCCGGTGAGGTGAGTTATGAGCTTGGAGTCAGTTAACTTTACTTTAATGATATGCGTTACCTCTAGAACAACATAGACCGCAAATGATTTAAACAGAGACCATTATTGGGTTACGAAGAGAATATTTCGACATGAAGACTCGTTTTAATCTTAATCAAACTAGGACTAGGTTTGTGGATAAATAGAATTTATAAAATGATACTCATTAAAAAAAAATCGTTGGTCATTGCTACTTCTATCGCCGGAAAGGATTATAATGATGAGTGGTGTTGGATAAGAATTGTACTAGAGGATTTGGGTTATTGGGTTCATGTAGAATATGGAGAACATGGTTGATATAAGGTCAAGTACAAACGGAATATAACGTCGTGGTTTAGAGTTTTATTGAACTCATAGTAGAGAGCATTTACTATAATTCTTTTTTCATTTACTATAATTCTTAAAAGGATTGGGTGCATTTGAGGTTTTGTGGTACCCCACAATTCAAGTCCATACTTACAACTTGATCTGAGGATAATAATAATAAGACTTAGCGAACCCGAAGGCTCAATGCCGATTGAGACCGAATAATATCAAGCATTTCCTCCCTTTACCACACCATTATTTCCTCTTGAATTTCGTTTTGTCTAGATACCATTGATCCTAAGTACTTAAATTTCTCGGCATGTTGAAACTTATTCCCTCCTAAAACAATATCCCCAAAATCTCCTCCTTTCTGCTACTATACATATACTCTTATCCAAATCTACTTCCAACCCTATTTCCTTACTTGCATTTATCAATGTTTCTATATTTAGCTTTATAGTTTCCGCATCTTCACCCAGTAGTACCAAATCGTCCGCAAATCCAAGCACGGATATCTTACTATTCAAATTCAAACCTTCTTCGTTGGTTTTCACATTTTTAATCACGTACTCAAGAGTTAAATTGAATAATACAGGTGAAAGAAAATCACCTTGTTTTAAACCTGAGCGAAGCTCGAATTTCTCTGAATAATTATTTCCGATTCTAAACTTATTGAAAGTTTCCCTCATACACATCCTTACCAGATTTAATAATTTCTTTGGTATACCCTCAATTAATTCCTTATATATCATTTGACGGTCTATGGAATCATAAGATTTTTTTAAAATCGATGTAAAGCCGATGAGCGATTCCGTTGTATTCTAATTTTTCTCTAGTATTTGGCATAAGGAAAATATTGGATCAATAGTCGAACGGTTGATCAAATATAGCCACATTGATAATCTCCGATAATTTCCTCGGGGTATTCCGTAATTCTACTAGTTTGGATTGATGAGAATATTTTATAACAAGTCGGTGGGAGTGAGATTCGGCGAACTAGTTATTACAGTCCGTCTTCGGCACCTGTTTGTAGATCGTAATAAGTATATATTCTTTCCGTTCTTCAAGGATTTTCTCATGTTCCCAGATATTTTTAACCAAAACGTGAATCTTCAAGACTTCTGCTTCCCCGCAAGCTTCTATGAGCCCACTAGGAATATTATAGCCCCCATCTGCTTTGTACGATTTCAATTTACCGTTTTACCGGCTATTTAGACTTCCTCCTTACTCGGTCCTTCTATATATGGTTCTGCGATCAGATATTCCGAAACAAGGATTTGATCAGTTAGCCCAAGCTCAAAGTGATTTTTACACTTACTCAAAATGTTTGTAACATCAGCTAAGATATTGTTATTTTCGTCCCTAATGATGTTCATTGCAGTTACATACCGTTTACGCGATCTGTTTATACCCTTGTACATGTCCCTTACGTTACTTTCGACTCTATTAGTTTCTATCTCTACTATTTTCTTTTTAAGATACTCTCTTTTTTATTTTTGAGGAATTTTTAAGTGTGATTTTTAATGTTTCGGAAATCGACTAAGTTGTTATCGACGGGATTATTAAGTGCTTTCAATTTTCGCACATGTTTTTACATTTATTGCCGAACCAGGGTTTGTTATTTTTACTCACTTTTTTCCCAATACATAAGTTAACAACTTCTTTAATATTATCCCTAATATTTCTAAATCTTTGTCATCATCTAATGCCCCTATAGCTTCAAACCTATTCTTTACTTCTAACGCGAATTCAGTTTTTATTTAAGGGTTATTTAATTTATCTAAATCAATTTTTTTTACTTTTTTTATTATTAGCTTTTGTTGAAGTTGTATTGATAACTACTCGATGATCAGGTCCACACGCTGCCCCACGATACCATCTCACCTTTATTATATTATTCTTCCATCTAGTTCGCACCAAAACATGATCAATTTGACTACGGGTTTGTAAATCCGGTGATACCCACGTGTACTCCTTGTCCTGTAATGGCAGTGAACTCCTTAATAAGCAGTGTCATAATACAATATTGACAAAACACAGACAGTGGTTCCTGGGCCAGAGACCCATCGTATGATCGCTATCCTATAAATGATTGAGAATCTAGAAGTTCTGTTTAGTATTCCGTATACTTAGCTGAATCTTCTGTTGAGTTCTTGTCTTGTCTTCGCACTGTCAGATCTGGATAAAGAAATGTTATTTCTTTATTATTCGATTTCTTCATTTTTTGCACTACATATCAACGATTTATGTCAAACAAATACTACTGAGAAAGTTAAGAAAATTTTACATGGTCAAATCAACATTTAAAAATGGAGTATACTTTTAGCTATGATATTACTACTAAAATAACTGGATTAGTTTTAAATCTATTAATGAATAAACAAAACTGAACAAAAGTTAATTGAATTCAATATTTGCTCACGGCTACTGTAGCCACTGTAACTGGTGATTGGGAGTATTTTAACAACATAAGTAACACTATTCCTCCATGCCATGTGATATCCTACCGTGTTTTCATTCAGAGGAATGTGTTTCAAGTTATTAAAAAACTTTTTCTTTATTTTGAAGATAAGAGGTATTTCCAGAGCCGAGATTCGAAACCGGGTCTCCCACGCTTCCGTCATGGTGCTCTACCACCTGAGCTATCCTGGTTCGTACCTCGGTCACACAAATCCATTTTCTCCACTGATCCCAAATCCCTGTGTTCTCGCAATTTGCAATGTATATGGTAAAAGGGGAAGAATGTTCATTGAACATTACTTTAATTACGATATTGTTGACTTACGTCATTATATATTATTATATTTTTTTTTTATTAATTGTTATAATTTTAAATATTTTTATTTTGAAGAGAAAAGGTATGTCCAGGGCCGGGATTGAATGAACATTCTTCCCCTTGTATACATTGCAAATTGCGGGAACACGGGGATTTGGGATCAGTGAAGAGAATGGATTTGTCTGACCGAACCAGGAAAGCTCAGGTGGTAGAGCACCATGACGGAAGCGTGGGAGACCCGGGTTCGAATCCCGGCTCTGGAAATATCTCTTATCTTCAAAATAAAAATATTTAAAATTATAACAACTAATAAAAAAATAAAATAAAATAAATTATAATAATATATAATGACGTAAGTCAACAAAATCCTAATTAAAGTAATTTTCATTGATCATTCTTCCCCTTGTATATACGGAATATTATAATTGGTTGCGAGAAGTTGAAACTGGATACGAATATGGGGTCACCCCAATGAATCACTAGATCGACTGAGTGTTTGATTGTATCTGCACCGAACGGATCAAAAGGAAATAAACTCTATATTATTTCATTTTGCCCATTTGTTCTAAAAGTTGAGAGTGGAAAAATAGATGTAGATGAATACTTGTGTCTTGAAGCATTCGCGTATAGCATCCTGATTCTACATCAATAAAGACAACTATGAAATTTTCATTTGCTTCTTCTGGGTGTTTTACCCACAGATTATTGCTGTTATACTATCGTGTAATAAAGGTCCATGACGGTTGCTCACGTTTAATCAGAATTTTTATAACTTCTATAAGCCTCATCTATAAACTCCGCAATTTGGTCTATACCAATTGAAATAGAAGATAGAGAAAAACTAGCTTTTATTACTGAAGCAGGCCATTATCAATTTGATGTTTTGTCTTTCGGATTCGAAAGTTTACCAACAATGTGCCAAAGAAAATATGCAAACCTAATCCCTAGCCCGGAAGATGACCTACATCTTAGGCCGAAACGTTGGCACAATGAGATAAGTTTTTCTATATTTTCTGTGATTATTGACTGCACCCCATCACCATTTCAACACATTGATGAATGTGGGTCATTCATTTTCTTCTAATAAGATACCCTGTTATCCTCAAAAGGCACTATTTGAATTGATGAGTCTATAAAAAAAATATTTTCACATTTTAATTGGCCATTTTACAAGATTTTCTGCTTCACAGTATTCGAATGATTTTTCTGTGATTTGACTAAATAGTATAAAACAATTTTAGCTGATCAATATCCCGTCATCAATTCCCATAAATATCAAAAAATTCCAAAAGAATAAAAATATCTTTAATATTTACTGCTTCTGATTGCCCTTGGTCCAAAAGAATGATTGAACGACTCAATCAAACATTAGTAAAAAATTAATATTTATTTTATCTTTATATTATATAATAAATATTTTATTTGAAAAGAAAAGATATGGCCAGGACCGGGACTCAAACCCGGGACCTTCACCTCTCCGTGGTGACGCCTTATCCATCTCGGCTATCCTGGCTTCGCTTAAAAGGGGGATATGGCTGGCCGTGAAGCGAAGCCAGGATAGCCGAGATAATATGTATAATATTAAAATATTAGATGTATGATTAACAAACCTTTATAATTGTTGGTAATGTCGCAAATGGCACAGTACCTACAGATTCGTATACAGGAAGTGGCTACAGAAATGTATTCATAACGAATTCTGCGTTCGGTTACGGGTTTTGCAACAGCACATCTATTCTATCGGACGCATGGGCTCTGCTGGGAGTCCGAAGCTGCAGCTGATCGTATTGACTGGCGAAGGCTTTTGGAGGAGGCCCAGTCTCGGTGACGGGATGTAGAGCCAGCCATATTATGTTATGTTACATCTATTCTATGGTGAGGGCATAAACATTTGTACAATAGTTCTTTCTGGAAGTTAATGAATCTAAATGCTCACATATAATTTTCAAGCTTCGCCGCAGCTCCTGTCCACTAGTCGTATTTAAAGATTTGGAGTACCGATTCTGTAACTCATCAAATTTGCAAATACATTTCTGAATTGTTTTAAACAAAACAGAATGTATTTAATTACCAAATAAATAGTTATTTTATTATTCGAAACACATTCCTCTGAATGAAAACACGGTAGGATATCACATTGCACGGAGGAATAAATTTACTTATATTGTTACTACCCCAGGTTACAGTGGCAACAGTAGACGTGCACAAGTATTGAATTCAATTAACTTTCTTTCAGTTTTATTTATTCATAGATTTAAAACTAACCCAGTAATTTTAGTAGTAATATCATAGTTTAAAGTATACTCCATTTTTAAATGTTGATTTTCCCTCTTTCCATTTGACCATGCAAAATTTTCTTAACTTTCTCAGTAGTATTTTTTGACATACATCGTTGATATGTAGTGCAAAAAATGAAGAAATCGAATTTAACAAGGTTTTAAGAAGCTTCACAGAATCCGAAAACTTTATAATTGTTAATGATAAGATTATTGGCGTAAAGAGATATAGATTCTATTTTACATATACATAATACTTATCGTATATTACTTAAGGTACATTATTAGATTTGATAACTATTATTTAAAAAATCACTCTTAAACAAATAAGAAAGTCCTGTGGCAAATCAAGTTTTTGTTGTGTAAACTTTGCAATCAAATTAAAATCGAGCTTTTTTTAAATTGATGATTACTGTTAGACAGAACTCAAATAATTTACGGATAATTAAATAAAAAGGTTCTCCGAACTTCTTTTAAGTTCTACTGCAAGTAAATTAAAATTTGTTCTCATGAAAGTAGACATTTTCATCTAATTGAGTTAAATAGGTGATTAATCATGTCAGGCAAAAAGAATAAATCAACAAATTTTAAGAAGACGATTACTCTAAATGTTCAGGAATTAAGTTGACATTAATTAGAAAGTCTTCCAGAAAAGTTCAACATCCTATCTAACAGTTCGGTTAAACAGTTTCAGGAAAAACCACCGTGCAATCAGTTTTCTTTTCGATTTAATTTACTTTATTATTACTACTTACTTGAAAGGAATATTTGCTTTAATTTTTGTTTTTTTACTTGTGATTAAAATTATTCAAAATGCATCCGTTCATATGCTGATAGAGAATTTAAACTTATTCAATCATAAAATGCATATTTATGATTTATATTTAATTAATAACTATAATTCTTAGGCATTAAGAAGAGATCATACCCACAATAAACATATCAGGGAAGAACTTCAGCCCACCTAGGTGAAGGTATTAATTGAGTCACGCCAATTAACATTGTTTGGCCATAAAATCAGAATAGAAGATAGGCACACACTGAAAACGATGGACTGCATCCCTGAGGGTGGAATATATATATATATATATATATATATATATATATATATATATATATATATATATATATATATATATATATATTTTTATTTATGGTTCTTTTTTTTGATTATTTAAATATTTTTTTTTTATTTTGAAGAGAAAAGATTATGTCGCGGCCGGGATTCGAACCCGGGTCGCCCTCGTTTCTATCCATATCCATATCCATCGTTTTCAGTGTGTCTCTATCTTCTATTCTGATTTTATGGCCAAACAATTTTAATTGACGTGACTCAATGAATACCTTCACCTAGGTGGGCTTAAGTTCTTTCCTGATATGTTTATTGTGGGTATGATCTCTTCTTAATGCCTAAGAATTATAGTTATTAATTAAATATAATTAAATATAATATTTTATTATATAAAATCTAAATGGTTTTACCCCAAACTAATTATCTTGCATGTTTATTTTATATAAACCTTGGAATAGAATTGATATAAGTTTTTATGTGAAAATAAGTTACAACTCAGAGTGGCATTCCTTTATCAATTCCGAACGCCTCACTATTAGTGTTGACTTTTTTATATGAATCTGTTTACAAATCATTCAAACCGATATTTCAAACCTAAAATTTATTAGAATGCTCAAGATCAGAAATGTCAGTAACTCCATTGTAAGTTTCGTTTAATTATTGGTCAGGTTCTAATTTTTAATAGTTAATTATTGAATCCGGTCCTAAATTACATTGTAGGTCGATGGATTCATTGAAAATAATAAAGTAGTTGATGGGAAATGAGTGAACTGGCCCAGAAATGTCGAAAGCCAATGAGAAGCAAGAATTCGGTCGTGACCTATCACGCGATCATCGCGGAAAATATGAGTTTGAATTCAAATTTTAATCTAACCTTATCTATCTCCCCCCCATTTTAACCACCTTTCTGTATCTCGACCAAAAAATAAATACCCGACCTCGTATATTTAGTCATGAAATCTTAGATGCCGCTAATTGCACCACATTCCTTTTTAATCATGTGACAATAAGGCCTCGGACCTTGTTACCTTTATTTAAGCCTTACCAACCACAGCGCTCTGTTCCTCTGCCTCACTTCACCTCCTATATCCATTACTCGCCACCCCTCCACGATTCTTATCCAACCTTCTGCCACCATTTAGTTTTTATGCGCAACTGCTTTATTTATAATAGGTGGTTGTAACCACGCTTAACCACTAGATCCTTCAGTGTTCACATTGAACAGTCACGCGTCCACTATAAGAAAAAACTTTATTGGTAAAAGCAAACTGTTGTATAAGCAATAACGACGCTATTAATACAATTAACTAGAAGTCGATAGGTTCAACGACTGGGTGAGTGCCTTATCCAATTCTAATAGTATCCTTGATAACCATGTCCCGCTGAAAACCTCAATATTTACTTTGCCTACCTCAATCAATACTGAACCAATCATCATCTCCCGACTAATGCCATTCTTCAAATCCAACAACTTCAATTCCTCAGATACCTCACCCACCGATATTATTTCCTGCCTTATGAAACCCTATTCCGATTCCATAGGGTTTGTTGGGATTCCCGTCAAATTGATAAAATTATACTTCCCCGAAATCCTACTTGTCCGTTTCTTCAAAAATAACTTTTCCCTTTCCTACAAAACACAGTGTCACCCCACTTCTTAGACAAAACAGTAATTCATCCAATAAACATAACATATATCCCTACATCTCCGAAAGACTACCGTTCAATCTCCATCCTATCTAACCTTCCCAAAGCTCATGAATGAATAGTCAAATGTAAAATTTTCTTAACAGTCCAAACTCCTAGGTCCACCTCAATCAGGTTTCCGTCCCGGTTTCTTCCTTTGCTATAATCATCAATGACGTGCAAACCATTATGGGTTATAAAAAACTAACTGTGCCAATCTTACTTGACTTTTCTGTAGCTTTTGATTCTTTAGACCATTCTATCCTTTTTACTGCACATTATCGTAATAAATACTTAAATCGTTATCATCTACGAACAGCTCCCCTCTAACGAGGGCTAAAGCTATTCCCATAACTAATGAACCTCTATTTACTTTTGTTTAATATGTCGTCAGGAGTAGCACAGGTCTCAAGCATCTCTCCTTAAATTTAAATCTCCCTAAATCATTGCACTACTATTCCTATCATAGACATGCTTACGAATTCTAAACATATTTGTCTTCTTCTTCTGGGCTGTTAGTTGCGTTAGCCAATCTTCAGGAAGACTTAATCCAGGAAGACTGGATAGGATCAGGCTTGACAGAAATAATAAGAATAGTTTGGGGTGCCATTAGTAATTATTGATGATAATTCCTCAAATGATTATTTAATTAATTGCTTAGCCTTATTTAAAATTGGATTATTTTCCAGAAATTTTTGTCCAGAGGTTTTGGGTTTACTAATTTACTAACGAGTCAACATAATATCTTAATTTAATAGAGTGCATAGAGTACAGTATATTATTCACTTCAAGAGTCAAAGTGGGGAAAGGCGAAAGATATTACGCGGAGCTTATTATTACTTTGCGTATTTACGATTTAATAACTTCAGGTAACCCCTTGATCGCCGGGATAAAAATTCTTGAGGTTGATAAAAACTCTTTTCTTTCATATGGGTTTCAATTTTCTCCTCAGGTCCCATCTTCACCTTCCCTACATTATTCTTAAACAATTAGCTCATCACTTTCAGCTCCTCTGTCAAAAACTGGGCATTAACATTGTCCAAAACCTTTTCTGGAAACTCCATATCGCCCAAATATCCCGGCGATCAAGAGGTTACCTGAAGTTATTAAATCGTTTCAAACATCTTCTTACGCAAAGTAATAATAAGCTCCGCGCATGATCTTTCGCCTTTCCCCACTTTGACTCTTGAAGTGAATAATAAACTGCACTCTATGCACTCTATTAAATTAAGGTATTATGTTGACTCGTTAGTAAATTAGTAAACCCAAAACCTCTGGACAAAAATCTCTGGAAAATAATCCAATTTTAAATAAGGCTAAGAAATTAATTAAATAATCATTTGAGGAATTATCATCAATAATTACTAATGACATCCCAAACTATTCTTCTTCTTTTACTTCCTTTTATGCCTTTTCAAGCGTCCAAGAGCCTTGTTTACTTCGAATAGATTTTTTTTCCATCCGGGTTATTAGCCCAGCGATGGAGGCCACTTATCCTCGGGACAACTGATCTCCTGAATATTTATGTTCCCTCAGGAAAAAGGGTAACCAGGCTATACCCTCCCCCCCGGTACTGGGATTCCCCCAACCTGGAGGACCGCCACCATCCCAAAATCAACAATATTAAAAAAAAAATTATTTCCAATAAAGAAACCTTATCATCTGTCCAGATGAATATTATGTTTCTTTTTCTGTGCATCTTAATTGCTCTGAAGGGATCTAGCCCCACAATAGTCAATTTTCTATTTTATTCTATTATTAATTCTGAAAGGAATGACGTGATATTATTTTTTACCTAGCAGTTCATAAATTGAGGAAGGTTTGTTATGGAAATATCATCCGGTAATTGTTTATAAAATAACTATCTCTTATTTCATAAAAAAGAAACATCTAATCTCACGTGAATTTCGTAACTGTATCTCAATACCATTCTACAATTCTTTATTATGTTTTTTCCAATATCTATACTCCCATTTATTTGGACCACAAATTTACATTATTAAAATATTATATTTAACTAGTAATATTACCATAATATTAATTTTTTAAAAGGAAAAAATATATATATTAATATAAAAATCCATTAACCACAAACTTATTGAACTATGGAAGAACTTCCAAAGTGGTTGCAAAATGGAGAGATTCCAGGAATTCCTCAACTGTAGCCCATTCCACCAAGTTGTTCAAACAGCTTTAACATAATGGTGTAGGGAATAGAAATTACAGTGACGGCAATTATAGAAAAGATTTTTAAAAACTGCTTCAACCAAGTAAGCCTCTATGATGGAAATTTTGACAAAGTTGTTAAAAATTACAGTTTCGTCCATAACTCCAAAGACCGTTGACTTTGACCATATTTCTGAACCTAAAATATTATATTTCATATCTTATGTTTTAATTCAGGGCATCCCAACGGTATATTATTTATCTATATTAGTGCCCTACTTTTCAGAAGTCCATAAAACGTTTATTGAACTCTTTTAACAAATTTTAGAACAAAGAACAGTAAAGTTAGCCGATAGTAAAAAATATATTATTCATAATATCTTTAATGTTTGAATTTGGAATTAAGTTTTTTCTCTAATATCAATTTTTTACGAATTATATTCGAAAGACAAAAATAAAATACATCTAAAAGAAATGAAGCGAAGTATTGAGGCCTAGGCCAGTAAAAATAATGCAGATATGATGATAAAGATGCAGGAGATAATGCATTCCCTGAAAGGCTCTTTTTCAGATACCTGGGAGGGGTATCAAGATATAATAACGTAAAAAATGGACGTCAAGGCAAAAATTTACCCTCCGTAATTCAGGATAACATAACAAATTTACACGCGTCGTGTATGTGAGGTACACTAATCTCTTTACGCTGAATACTGGAAGCCATACACAGAAATGCCAATCTAAATTGTCTAGGAAGGAATAGAAAAGACAAGGGGAAGGGTCAACTCCGACACGACCACGGTTAGTCATAGGGTTGGGGGATAGTCTATAGTTACTATCGCTACATCGATATGTCATGCCTATCGATAGTCACTATGGATTGCGCCGACTATCGAAGGATCTTTTTTACCCTTAAGTTTTGAAACTCTCGGAATTATCAAGGAGCACACTAGACTCTTGAAATTAACTATTTCGTTATTTTTCTTTTCTGAAAAATTGATTTGTGCATTGTTATTGTAAACATGTAAATTGTAGGTACTTTTTTAAAATTCAAATAAATTGTTTTTTTTCATCTTTATGATATAATCTTATAATTTATAATCCTGAAAATTTCAAATATTAGGTGGGTAATTGAATTTAATTAAATTAGTTGAAATTGTTTTGTTAGGTTTGGAAAAAAAAGGAAGCGGCTATCAAAAACTATCGATAGCATTCGATAGCTTTCAACCGATAGTATCAGCCAACCGATAATGCTGACGACGGAAGTGAATCAGTCCTAAAGGGACTGGACTGGATATGGAAATATGGACAAACTGCTCCTGCGCCTTGACAAATGATTTGAAGCACGCGAGGTTGGGTGATCCCTACCAGTCTGTAAGTGCTCAAACTAGCAATTGAGGCGTTGCAAATACGAAGAGAGAACTCAACATTGTATCATTAACTGTTGGGATCGGAACCGTCTCGAGAATCCCAAGGTGTATTTTTTAGGTCGTTGAGTTTGCCCTTCTTTCCATCTCAAAGTAGGCAGCTACTACTGCGCTGCTGGCGAGAAAGGGGTAAGAATCTGCCGTAGGCGATCGGATACGCATTTTATGAAAGCGAAAGCTCCTCAACGACTACTAAAACCATTGAAAGATGATAAAGATGAAGAGATCCTAGCTATCGTATATGACCAACAGCAAACCCTCCCCCACCCCCAAATTGACCAGCGGTGTCCAGTTTTATAAACGTAAACTGTGACCCTACAAATTCTGCATCCATAGCATTAAAACAGGAGCCTCAAAAATGTACTTGTGGGACGAAACTACAGCAAGACGAGGGTCTCGTGAAATAGGTAGTTGCGTTGTTCATTACCTGTCAGCTGTCGATGAGTGTATTAAAAAGGTCATAATGTTTAGCGACAAATGCTACGGCCAAAATAAAAATCTGAATTTAGTTTTGGCTAACTTGTATTTAATTCATAAAGGTAAATTTGACGAAATCAAACATGTTTTTATGACGCCTGGTCACTCCCATCTTCCATGTGACCGAGACTTTGGCCATATCGAAAAAGAGGTTCAGCATGCCAACGTGTACACCAAATATCATTATGATTACTTCATTAAGAAATGCCGTAAAATAAAACCCTTTACGGTGGTGCCAGTCACCCAAGATATGGTTTTGAACTACACTCTTTTTCAAACTTTCACAACGAAGACTCAGCTCCAAGGTGCCAAATTCAAGGATGGTGTTACATTGGAGTTCTCCAAAGAATACAAGCAGGGGTTCTACATCCACAAAACTTACAATTTTGGCGTGAAATTGGCAGTCAAACTTCAAAAAGGAAAGGGGAGCTCTTGTGATCCATCCAAATTCAATTTGGCAAATATTAAACTAATGCGGTTTTATGATTCTCCTCTGCCTGTGCCTCCAGCTAAACTTAAAGATGTCAGAGATCTCCTGTCATACGTTCCACTTCCGTATTCGACATACTTCGAAACTATAATTCAAAATAATCAATCACCGTCGCCCATGTCCAACGAGGAAATGGAGGATGACCAGTTCGATTTTGTTGAATGAAAATTTTATTTTATGGCTTGTAACAAGAGTTTATGTACATTTTCGAAATAATTTTTGGTATTTGTGTGTTAACGCATCCAAAGTTATTTCTGCCTACTTGTTCGCAAGCGTGAGCAGTTATATTTTGTAACAGTTATCTTTTTTAAGAGTTATCTTGCACAAAGTTTTGAAATCTATTTACTGGGGTTAGGGGTGATTGGGGAAGTTTGTGTTAGAAATATAATTTATAATATAATCATCTGTTAGAAATAGAACTGTTATAAAATATAACTGCTTGCGCATGCGAACAAGATTGCTCTTTACGCAAAAATAACTGTGGCTGCGTTAACACACAAGTATCTAATTTTTTTTACTATTTGTTTATTTATTTGTTTATTAAATTTTTATGTAAAATTTCAAAATGTGACAAGAAAGGGGGAAGTCTAATAAATTGTTTGGATTATTGATATTCAAAAATAATAAATAATAAAAATAACATCAAAATCAGCCTTTGCTGAGTTCGCCCTTCATCTCCAATCGATAAAAAAAAAATTCAAATGCGTTTTTCTCGAAACCACCATTTGTTGAGTTCGCCCTTGGTATTCGCAACGCCTCGATTGCTATCTTCAACATTACCACATACCATTGCCAAAGATAAAAAATATTAGGATCATATATACCTTACAAATATAACTAATTCTAATTAATATGCTTGCATTGTAGTTTACGTGAAACTCACTACCAAACATTAGTATTCAAATATTATTACTAGCAATTATCAATTTTATATTGAACCCATTACGAATGGTGATATTTTTTTCTCGATATTTTGATATTGTTTTCTGTATAAAATAAATAGAAAAGTGTTTAATTAATTTCAATTAGCTTGTAATGTTAAAGTTCTATGATTCCCGTACAAGACTTGATTTTATCCTGATTATTTGATTTTTTATTTAATTTTATGTTTTTATTTATTTATTATTACATTTTTATAAGTCACACATTCGTAGCATAAAAAAATATGTCATATTTTATAACACTAATCTTAAATATTAAAGGAGATAACAAATTCTCAATTGTGGTTTTGATAAAATGATTTACTATGAGAACTTTTCATCAATTTTGATCATTATGAGTTAAGCTATCAGGAATTAACGGGTCTGGTGGATTATATTTATTGACCTTTTGTCGAAGTAATGTGTGTAAAGAATGACCCTTCTGTACCAGAGCCCATTGACATACTTCTTTTTGGATGACGGCAAAATGCTACGCTAAAAATAAATTTTCCCCCTTGAAATTGTAAAACTGAACGGACCAGATTTAAACAATTGTAATTGGTTTTAGTAAATCCGATTCTGTAAAGGAAAATGATGCAATTCACATTTTAACAAAGTCAGGTTTCTCATATTTTTCTTACTTAAGTGCCAGTGGGTCACCATTTTCAACTAATTAGTTTATGTTATTTAAACGAATTGGATAGACAATATGGAATATAGGAATATATGGCAATGGAATTTAGGTCAAGAAAAAATAACTGTTTTCAAAAAATAAATAAATACATATATATATATATATATATATATATATATATATATATATATATATATATATATATATATATATATGTCTCGAAACGTCGCCTAAGAAGTAGAAATAAGTAGAAACCTAGAAACCTATATATATATTTATAGGTATATATATATGGAGAACGAAGATAGTTGGGGGGTGCAGTCAAAAGAACACCAAATAAGTACCAGACTTATATTTAGTTAGTGCTGACGTTTCGACCTACAATATAGGCCATCTTCAGGGCTATGAGAGAGAAACAAACAGAACAAAAATGTATAAAAACGTTACAGTAACAAGAATATAGTGACATGTAATGTAGAAAATTAAAATAGTGACAGATATGAAAATTAAAGATAACGAATATTAAAAGAAAAAAGAAAAAACAACAGGGGGGGGGGAGAACAAGTAGAACGCACTCTTGATGGAAGCTTTAGTTGCTACAAATATCCACTAGATAGGGGGTACTGCGTGATTTCGACATTTATTTCACACTTTACTTTTTTTATAAGTATTAAATTAATTTATTTACACAAAGGACGCCTAATATGACAAACTCTCCAATATTTATCCCCGAGTAAAAGATCCCATTCCCCTAAAACAACGCTCTCAGGTCGTCTATCGTATCCCTTGCTCTACTCCTAACTGCAACTCTTCCTACATCGGCGAAACCAAAAACCTCCTTAAAGACCGCATTACCCAACACAAATACTTCATTTCCTCACATAACCCAACCGCTTCAAAATTCTCCGAACACGCCCTATCTTTTAACCATATTTTTTACTTCGAAAATACGTCTATCCTAGCTTCTGTTCCCAATTATAACAAACGCATCCTCTCGGAAACCATCCACATCAATTTAGATTCCTCCACTGTCAATGTCAAGACCGACTCCCATCACCTATCCTTAACCTACTACCAAATTTTTAATTTACTTAAATAACCTTAAATTCTTAAATTATTCTAGAATTCTTACATGTCTATATATCATCTCCTATATACACCTTTATCACCTATTTTCCATTATCATATTATCTATATTCATATTTTATTTTCCATTATCTATTACCATATTGTTCTCCAATCATCTCACGTATATATACACATTGACTTTTATTTTATTTTTTATCTTTCCACCATTTCCCATTAATTTAGTCCTTATTTCTCTTGGTTTTCTTTCTTCACATTGTTTTTAATTTGTATACGCCTCTTACATTATTTACGTGTCAGTTATTCACTGTATAAGACTTATATTCCGACACAGTTCTAACGTATTTCATTTGGCTGTTGATCGTCTTCGCCGCCGCTTGGTATATTTGGTTAGTACACATCTTAATCTTTATCTTATCTCCATCCTTTCCACCTTCACCTTTCTTCGCACCTGTTTCTCACACCAATATTTGGCATCCATCATATGTTAATAGCATAGAGTTCATTATTATTTAGCCTCATATTTTTACATCTACTGAATTTCTATACCTATTTTCTATAAGTTTATGTTATATTCACATCATATTTTATATTAATACAACTTCTTTCTATCTGTATACAGTTATAATATTAACTTCCCTTACTTATATTTTCTATTTTCTTTTCATACTTTAGAGTTCATATTTATTAATATTATTTTTAATTTTTCAAATTTATCAATCTTTTCTTTCAACATATTCTTGTATTATTACATTTTACTTATATAACCTCTAGAAGTCTGTTTATATCTATAATTAAACTAGTTTTTTCTAAATCCTTCATATGCCACCCCTTTTTCTATATTTTAATCTTCTCATTTTGTATCTTTCTGTTTACCTCCTCATTTTCTTTCCCTTTATATTATGTTTACATTTTATCCTTTCTGTACATTCATTTTCTGTATTTTATATTCGTATTCTTTAATTATTATATCTGTCACTATTTTAATTTCTGTTCAAGCTCTTGTATATGCAGATGATATTGTCCTCAGCAGCAGCACTACAACAAGCCATCATAGAATGGGAAGCTGAACTAGAAAGAAAGGGAATGGTTATAAATAAGGAAAAAAGCAAAGTTATGCAGATAGGGCGAAAGGCCGAAGAAATACGGATAATCTGTATAGGTAGAACTCTGGAGATGGTCGATGAGTATGTGTACCTAGGGACAGTAGTCGGAAGAAATGGAAAAATAGACCAAAAAATATCAAATAGAATACAAAAACCTAATGGTGTCTGTTATCAAATCTACAATACTTTCGTAGGGGAGAGAGGGGGTTGAAAAAAAGACCAAAGTAAACATATGCTAAGTAATGTACCTCCCAACCCTTTTGTATGGAAGTGAAAGCTGGGTCCTACTTAATAATCACAAAAGCAGACTGACCGCATCCGAAATGAAATACCTAAACAGAATGGTTGGCCGAACCAGAAGAGATCATATTCGTAACGAACGGATCAGAGAAGAAGTAAGGGTCCCACCATTGTTAGAAACCCTGGAGAGGAAAAAGCTCAAATGGTCGGTCATGTGATGAGAACGGACGAGGAGACGGAATCCCGGAAGTTTGTTGAAGCAAGACCGACAGAGAAAAGACCAAGGGGTCAATAAAGAGGTCGGGGAACTCGAAAAACTTGGTTGGACGAGATCACAAGCTAGGAGAAAACAAAAACAAGCAGTTTAATGCAATGAATGCGTTGGCGAAGGACCGTGATAGTTGGCTTAAATGGATTGACGAGGCCCTTCCACGCTGAAAGGCACCAATGAGGAAGAAGAAGAAGAAGAAGAATATGTTTATTATATATTTAATAAATTATAAAATAGATAATGTAGTCTACCTGTTTAGTTTCCAACTTTCCATAAACTTTTCCAGTAACACCACATAAGATTACTTAAAAATACGCTTGAACGTCGGCAACAGATGTGATATGATACGATTAAACATCAACCGAAATTCGAGTTTATGTAATATATAAAAAACGTAGTCACATCAAATTTAGATAGACCAGACAGTCCGTCTTGTTAATGATTAATTTACTTTAACTCGTATGATGGATGACTGAAAAGTGAGCATGTTATGGCGAGTATATCCAATCTGACAGATTTGTGTGATGAGGTCAGCTAGTCCAACTTGGCCAACTTGTACGGCTTATGGCTGGACTAATTGATTCTAAACAGGCTTGGAACATGTACATTTATATATTAGAAGCTACCCCAATTGTAAATCCCATTTTAAAAAGTATACAACTGTTCATGTGATAAATACTTAATTTATTGAATACTACTGTAGTTTCTCAAATTTTAACTCTATTTACATATAAGCTAAAGTTCAAATTATATTATTTTTTTTTCAATATAGTGTAAGAAAATATGTCAAAATCTACCTTGAATTGTAGTAAACATTACAATTAACAAAGTCAATATTACAAAATATTACAATCATTCAATAATAAGATAAAGAAAAAAAAAGTATTTTAAATACAAATAAATTTCAATTATTAAAATCTATGTTAAAATATTTTTTTGCATGACCCTACAATCCGGCCCAGAGGACCAGTATTTCATCACCCTGACTATATCACGTAAGATATACGGATAGTGTAGATGATTAAAAGCCTGAAAAGCTGGATTTGTAGTGCAGTGACATGCCTAGACTCCTAAAAAAAGTATAATTGAAACAAAGAAAATACATATACAAAACATAAATAAAATCAAAAGAGGTGAAAAGAAAAAAAGTATAATAATAGTCAAGGGAAACAAATTAGGGCATTCATAATAATTCGAAAAACAAAATACACTGACAGGCAAAAACTTCCACCCTCTTGATTTTTCCATGTTTTCATCTAAAAACATTTCTGCTTTGGATTGGTCTATTTTTTAATGAATAAATTTGTATTTTTTATACATAATTTACATATTTATAAATCTATACATAACCTTGTTTTTTTTCATCTTCTTTTTTATAGAGTTACGAATGGGCTATAAGATCCTGCAATCAAATTCTTCTCTAATAGTTTTGCTATTTCATTTTCTATTTGTCTTCTGTCTTCCGATGTGCAAATGTATGGACGTTTGTAACAGTATTTATCTACCATCAAGTCAATATGAGCCTCATAATGACTTACAGTACCAACGTCATATTTATCTTTGGCGAACACTAGTTTGTATTTTTCTATCAATTTATCAATTTCTGATTGCTGATAAAAATCTAGATGGTTTACTATGATTTCAAATCCATCTGTGTTTATGTGTTTATTGATATTTACTTCACATTTATTCATGTGTTTAATTTCTTGTTGTTCAGAATCTGAAAAAAAATTTTCTTCATTTTGCTTACCTAGTACATCAGGAATTTTTAAATTTGTAAAATTTGAAGTATCAATTGCTGAGTAGTTATTGTTTTTTGTATCCTCTTCAATTGAGGCTGGTTTCTTTTCTCCTGCATTGTTATGCTGTATGATCTCTAATTCTTCATTTTGTATTAATTTGAAATTTTGTATACAATCGAAACCAATTAGAAAATCGTTATTGATGTTTTCATCATCCACTACAAAGATATCCATAATTATTTCTATATTGTAGATTTTAATTTTTAGTGTTACCATACCTTTTGTATTCTTCTCACCATTAATAGTCTTCAAGTTTACTATTTGTATATCACTAGCACAATATTATGGCTGTATTTTCAATAATTTTGCATTAATTAATGACAGATGTGAACCCGAATCACATATTCCAGAGACTTTTAAAGTATCATTTAACAGTAACTTGACTTTTATCAATGGTGGCACCTCTAGTTTTTTTGATTCTTCTCGCTCAGTTCAATTTCCAATTCAAAATTATTAACAGATTTAAAAACTGCTTCTTGATTGTCTGTCTGAACCAGCAATTTTCTTCGGGATGTTAGCGTTTTCCTTTATATTTATTTACACGAATGGTCTTTTCTAGTTGTTTGGATATGGTATCAGAGTTTATATATATATATTTTTTTTTATCGTACTTATTTTTCCCAACAAGATGTTCCAATTTCCCTATTTCATTGTAAAGATCTTCCGTTCCTTGTAAAATTTCTCTGTCAATTTTATCAGTCACATAATTAGGTAAGAAAAAAAAAAGTAGACTCCGTCCCAGAACACGATTGACAAACGACGGGACCCGACAATTAACGAATGGACCTGAACGGACCCGAGTTGGTATATAAGGCCGAGAGCGCACGGATCATCCTCATTTTTTTTTTTTTTCATTTTCTTTCGTTTCACAAAATCATTCCAGCTCCAGCACCCGCAGCAGAAGGACCTCTCCTGATGACTCCTGAAGTTTTTAGTATTGTGCGCTGCTCTCCCCAGTCTCTCCTTGCTTAGCTCGCGCCTTAAGCTGACGAGGTCAACACATATCCAGTGGACTCAACCTCTACAGCTAAACGGGCAGCCTTGCGATGGCAAGACGCCCCCCCCCCGCTCCACGTATCGCCGTAACGGTCCGTCCGTTTCAGTGTGTCGAACTCGTACGTCAGTTTCCCATCCAATACGCTCCGGCCGAAGATGGCAACTAACGCTACAACAACAGCTTCAGAAGAAGACCCTTCCACTTCCACTCCAATAGAGGTGCTGGAGCAGGAACTCAGAGCCGTGAAGAGGTCCGGAGAGGACATTGACGGCTTCACTTTAGTTCCAACTAGCAAGAAGACCCGATCCCTCAGAACCAGACCTGAGGCATACAAGAAGCCGGCTCCAACCACCACCGCTAATCGTTATTCACCACTGGCGGCCGCCATTAGTGAGGACGCAGCATCCGCACTCCAGAAAGACAACACCAGAAGGCCACTTTCCATCATAGTGAGTCCCCCTTGCGGACAGCAGAGGCTCAGGGACGCCCTCATCGCGGAAGGGATAAAGGAATTCTCTATGAATTCGTCTGAGAGGAAACTCCGACTTTACCTCTCCAGCATGAGAGACCATGAGATTGCAAGGAAGTTACTGAACGAAGCTCCAGACACCTTCCACCACACCTTCGCGCCACGGGAGACCAAAAGGTCCAAACAATTCATATTATATGGCTACGATACGGACTTAGACATTAACGACATCTCTGAAGACCTCCATGCTGGACTCCCGGGCTTTAAATCAGCCCGAATCATGATGCGAAGACGAAAAGGACGTCTTGAGACCCACGGAAGGCATCCTGATGTCACCGACCACACCACCACTCTTGATAAACTGAAAAAGATTGGTTACAAATTCCACCCAGTAATCTACAAAGAACAACGCGGTGTACAGTGTTACCGATGTCAAGAGTTTGGTCACACAGCACAGTACTGCGGCCATGCCGCCTACTGCGCCTGGTGCTGCAACCACCACCTACTGAAGGAGTGCCCGCTCCGTCTTAAAGAAGACCCCACATGTAAAAACTGCAAGGTACCCCACGACGCCTACTATAAGGACTGCCCCGTGAGGAAGCAGCTCATCGAGAGAAGGAAGAAGAAGACGTCAGCCGTCATCCAAGCAGCCCCAGTTCTATCAGGACGGAAGCCCAGCTGACTCACCAACAAGGGGACGAGCTACACTTCGCTGATTGGAGGATCGCCAGCCCAGCCAGAGCAAGGTAAGGGACCGCACCCCCACTCTCCTCTCCTAACCCCCACACCCCTCCCTCCCACCACACCCTTCCCACCCGTAGAAGCCCAGCCCGCTCCGGTGCCATTGGCATTTCAACCGGCTTCGGGACAAGACATCACCCTCTCCTGCCTCATCGAGGAGTTCAACGCGATGATGCAGATGATGTCTCTGGTGACGGATACCAGGCGCCATGATTGAACATCTCGTACAACATCCAAGGCCTTCCCTCGAAGCTGGCCGAAGTTGAGATCCTACTACAGCAGTACCGATCATCTGTGGTGGCCCTGACTGATACCTTGCTGTCTCCCTCTGCCAGAGTACGATTCAGGGGGTATACCATGTACAGACAGGACTGTGCACCGGGAACCCTTGGAGGCGCCGCCATCCTAGTCCGGAACGATGTACCTTCCTAGATTCCTAACCCAGTGTGTCCAACTGCCGGTACCCACATACTCACAGTTGACGTGCGGTTCAAGACCCGCTTCACGTTCAGCTGTGTCTATAGGAGACCGCGGGCTGTTTATAATGCCGCGAGGTTGATGTTCCAACACGCCCAGTCAGTCAGTCGGTATATAGTCCTAGGAGACTTTAATGCCAAACACACTGCCTGGCTGTGTAGAAACAATAACACACTGGGGACCTACATGGAAGTCTTCCACCCCGGGGTTCATACCTTCATGAGTCGGCAAGAGTCCGGACCTGGATGGACCTCAACTCTAGACCTCCTCCTAACCAGGGACCTGCACAACGTAACGAGCTGTATAGCGCTTCCATACAGACCTTCAGATCATCGGCCGATTGTATATACTTTCGGAGGTATCCCCGCAGCCCCGCCTGCGAGTAAGTACCTTCTAAATAAGGCCGAATGGAAGGGTTTCAGGGCTAGCATTGAGGAAGATTTACCCAAGATCGAACATCTCAATAAAGAGGCAGAGGTGAACAGGGCGGTGGACGTCATCACAACCACCATCTTGGACTCAGCAAACAAAACTATCCCTAAGTTTAGCCCACAACCCAACGCTCTCAGGAAACCTCCTAAGCACATTCTAGCCCTCATTAGTCAAAGAAACAACCTGAGGAATATTTTCCATCGCTCCTGTGCCTATGGGCTGAATGCCATCAATGCGATGACCTCATAAATTCTTTCAATTGCTTGTAAAAGGTCTCATATCGCGCATAGACTAATTTGTCGTTGGAGAATATAGGGCCTAAAATTTTCCATATTATCTTCCGTTCTTTATTTTCCGATCTTTCAATGAATGGTAACGGATAGAGTTTCCGCTTCAAAGAGTGCTTCTGGTTTAATAATCGTTAAATTATGCAGTCGTGAAGTGGAAGGCTACTTCGACCATATCTTTTCTGTTCTTCATTGCTTTTTTCTCCTTGACAATTTCTATTTTTTGTGTCCATACTTTGAGATTAATCTTTGCTGCATGTTTTCTAACCTCAGGGAACTTTACGGCCTCCTCCCAGATTTCAGCTTCCAGTAATAATTTCAGTATGGCTATGACATCCACAAATATAGGCAGTTAATTTTAATTCCTTTATTCACTATTCCTAGTCGGATTCCATCAGGAGTACTTTCGTTTCACTCTCTGACCTCTTTTTCCAAGACAAAATTGAATAGCAGTAGGGATAGTCCATCTCCTTGGTGGTCTGTTTTTATCTGAAATGTGTTTGAATGTCCCCCCGTGAATTTAACTTTGAATTACTATTTGGTAAGAGATTATTTTTTTATCCAAATTCAGTTCCTTCCTTATAGAATAGAGGGATTTTCAGGCTTTTGAATCTTAAGCTTCAGCCGTGATTAAGTTTTCTCCCACGGTTTTATAATTCTTATGATTTCCTTGCAGTTAAGGACATTGTCAAGTATTCTGCCAGAATTTTGCAATTATCTTTATTGCTGTGAGCGATATTTCCGTCTTTGTCGTAATATATTTTCGTTTAAAGGTCTTACAAAAGTTCCTTGTATTGAATGGGCCGTATTATATATTATATTAGAGTACATTTCTCACCATTTTTCTAGTGCTTAAGAAGTTTTGTCCTTTGTCCTCACATTTCTGCGATTGCCACTGTTGCCATGCCTTTCTTCTCAGATTTCTTTAATGAGTCTGTCACACACCTGGCTTTCATTTATTTGATCGCAGTTCTCGATCTTCAGGTCATCCATCCCTCAAGGCAACTCCTTTGAGTCTATTATTCTTTCTAGATTATACCTAGTATTTTTTATTCTAATACCTTGAATTTAATTTTTCTGGGAATGATCCTTAGCTTTATTTTATTTTATTTTATAGTGGACCTTTAGAGTTTCGATGAGTTATAAAAATATTCCAGTCTTTATCAGAGAATTTACACTGAATGTAACCATGTGGAAACACACTGGCTGTTCTGTTTTAATCAGGATTCAATTCCTAAGCAGAAGTCTCGACTAGATATCTTTTTTTTCATTATTTTTTATTTGGCCTGAGCTCTGTGATCTCAGTTCTTAACTTTTTTTACCAAGCACCTGTCAGAAATGGAAATTTCGGTTGCGGTATAGCTACTTCGAAGAAGAAGAACAAACTTTTATTTTAAATGATTTAGTTCCCTTCTGGTGGAATCGGTTTTAAGAAATTCATAATATAGCTACAATTCGATATCCAATTGAAAAAGCGTGCATAACGTTTACATTTTCTGTGATCTTCTTAATATTTACATCTTACACAACTTGGGAGTAGCCCTTGGTTTGATCCAATAGTAATCGCAGACCAACTTCCAATATTTACATTTTACCTTACTTGGAGTTCCTCTCAGTTACGTCCGAAAGTGTTCTCTGATCAATCTCCCAATATTTACATTTTACATAACTGGAAGCTCCCAGCAACAAGATCCTACGGACTCACTGATCAGTGTAGGCCAGGCAGCATAGGCTTAGTAGGATCAATAATTCTAGGAAAGTTGAGAACGATTTTAATTCTTCTAATTCATTTTTATTTAAATAGGAATAAATTGAAGCCATGACATTTCAGAGGTTGTCTTCCGTTTCCTTTTATCAGATTTTTACTAATAACTGCTAAACAATGCATTTAAGAAGAAATTTTATTCTTTTATTACTTGAAATGCATAAAGTAAACATTACAAGTTAAAAATTATATCTTCAATATAGATCGTTAATTGATTAGCTACTGGCAGCTGACATTTTTCAATGGAGTTTAAATGAGAATATTGAAAAAAGCAAGTCTAATTATTTTATAATACTGTTACTTTGCATCTTGTTACAATTCATAGATAATCCAAATTTAAGAATTAAATAATATTTTTAAATGTTGTTGATAATTTATTAAAATAACGTTTTAAGTAAATGAAAACTGTTTAAGTAGAAGTGAAAATTATTATTAACTTTGATATAATAGGGTGTATAAAAAAAACTACCGATTTATCAAATTCCAGAGTTCAAAAGTCTGTAAATACTTTAATGCTATTCATTATTTACCAAAACTTAATAATCCCTTCAGAACATTCTCTAAGCTTGTTTACTAACACTGGACTTCTTCAAAAAAGCCTCAGTTTAGTTATTTATTTCAAAGAAGAAACATGACAGTGTCCTGCGATTTTGTTTTATTTTAAGACATTACTGGAAAAATGATTTCACAGCCACTAAAGCAACTCGTAAAATTATTAAATATGAAGGGGAAGGTGTCCTTGACCAGCACACTGCACGGCGTTGGTTAGAAAAATTTACCAGTGGAGATACGACGTTGGCAAGGAAGAAGGGCTGCGGTCGACCATTAATAGAATTGATGAGGTTCTGAAGGAAGCTGTTGAGTCAAATACGTCTACAAGTACTCGCGAACTTGCCAGGGAGTGTGGTGTGTCGAAAGATGCGCCAAAGAAATAATAATGCAAATATTTGGTTTAAAACAGTCATTATTTTTGTATGCACCCCATTATAACCATATATGGCTCAGTTGGAAGAGTACCATGACGGAAACATGGGAGACCCGGATTCGAGTCCCGGCCCTGGATATACGTTATCTTTTCTTTTCAAATTAAATTATTTAAAAACCATAATTATTATTTGAAATATTGCTCTCATCTAATATAATTAAGCACATACCAAGCCTTGCTAGTTAATGAACTATTAAAATCACGTGAACATAAGGTTTACTAATACAATAATAATAATAATAAGAATGCAATTTAATTTTTAAAATCATCGATTATGGAACTAGAAATAGTATTGATATAAATCTTTATTTCACTGAACAATTACAGTACAATGTTATAAAACAGGAAGAAAAAACAGAATAACCAAGAAGAGGTAAACAAGTCAAAAGCCAATCAACCTAAGCCCGAACAATCAGAATCCAGTCAATCGTTTTCATGGAAAAGTAGACTCCGTCTCAGAACACGAAGGGACCCGACCGACTAACGACGGGACCCGGCAATTGACGAATGGAGCCAAGCGGGTATATAAGGCCGAAAGCGTACGGGTCATCCTCTCAGGGCGGTTCGGACCAAGTCTTACAGACTTAACCACCTGCTTACATCTCCTAACTTATCCCTCCGCCTCAAGCTGACCATCTACAAAAGCATCTTAAGACCGGCGCTTCTTTACGGAGCACCACTATTAAGTACCGTCACACCGGCGACAGCAAAAAAGCTCCAACAGTTTCAGAACGGCGTACTACAACGCATAGTGAGACACACGACATTTAACAAAACAACAATGGACCTCCTACACACTACTCTCGACTTACCGACAGTTACAGACTTCATAAAACGCAGACATATCAAATTTTTTGACAGTCTGAAATACAGTACTAACCCTCTTTTCAGGACACTCACCCCAGCAGGACGGCCACAAACGTGGCAAGATCACGTTCAAAGTCTCAGCCTGAACTGAGAAATAAATAAATTAAACAATAAAAGGAAAAGGACACGGTGTGCCCCATCACCGGAAAAATATAAAGTTAATAAATAAATAAATAAATCAGAACCTTCCAATTTCTCACCCTCCTCTTAAAATGTACATAGTACAGTACAAGAGATCCTCTCAATCCTATCCTGAATCCTACTTAGCAACCTTCGTACCCAAAGGGGCTAAGAAAAAAAAAAAAAAAAAAAAAAAAAAAAAAAAAAAAAAAAAAAAAAAAAAAAGTCATCCTCATTCCACCCCCAGCAGCCGATTAGTGAACATCTAAGGATCTAACCACCAGTCTGCATCTTAAGTTTTCTTCTCACTTAGATCAGCGCCGGCAAGTTGTCGACGCCCATGCCTTGTGTGGAACCAGCTGAGACTTTCGGGTGCGGGCAGCATAGCTCTAATGAGGTCCCAGCCGTAGTAGTGTGTGTGTGTGTGTGTGTGCCCGAGCTGCAGCGGACCGACCCGAGCCGACATCCCCACTAGTGGACTGGACTCGGACTCCTCCATGGGCCACGGCCCTGGCGAAAATATTAAACAACTTAGTTTAGCTACGGCTAACTCGTTGTGATGCTGTCTGGTTTATCACCATGAATAGTAACTTAACGTTACTCAACTTTGTTTCTTGTATGACTTGCTGTAAGTTTTCTATTGATTTATGTGAATAATGGATCCGAAGGTCGTCTGCATACCAATCACCTTGTACCATTAACCGAATTTTATGCAAGACTTGGATTAATAGCTATACAAAACAGGAAAGGGCTAATTAAGCTTCCTTGCGGTACTCCGTTTTTCTGTTCATATTCATTGGAGTATATACTACCATTTCTTATCCTAAATATTCTACTTACAAGGAAATTATGTATGAACCTTAATATATAGCCTTTTACTCCATTTTTTGCAAGGTTTTTTAGAATTAGCCATCTCCATACACAATCATAGGCGTTTTTAATGTCAACGAATACTGCTAGTAGTTTCTCTTTCCGTCCGAAAGCATCACATATATCATTTTCTAAACGTATGATATTGTATCTAGTGCTTCTACCTCTTCGGAAGTCACTTTGCCATTCCTCTAGTAATCCCTTGCTTTCAAAGAACCATTGGAGTCTGTTTGATATTATTTTTTCTATTAGTTTGCACAGTGAACACGTGAGAAAAATAATCCGATAGCTGGAGGCCTCCTTGACGGGTTTATCTTTTTTTAGAATTGGGATACCAATGAATTTTCGCCAAACTTCAGGGAATTCACCAGAAAGAAAAATCCTATTTAAGAATTTTAAAATGATAATTTTTTTTCTATGGAAAGATTTTTGATAAAACTAATAAAAACGTTGTTATTACGTTGTATCTTTTCGGGATCTTAGAGCATCGTTGAATTCTGAGACTGTAAACGGATTGTTAAGAGGGTCAAGAGGATCTGTGCTATAATTAAGTGGTTCGGATTTTTTTAGTTGTTTTATTACTAGAAACTGCTGAGAATAGTTAGAATCAGAATAAATCTCTTGAAAGAATGAGCCAATATGATTAACTATTTCTAAGGGGTCCGTAGTGTATTGGTTGAAGTTTGTAATGAGTTTAGACAGGTATTTGTTTTATATCTTCCTGATATTTTACGGACCGTGTCCCAGATTTGTGATGGAGGTGTTTGATGGTTTATTTGCGATACGAAATCTCTCCACGCTTTTCTCCTCGGTATATTTAATATGTACCGTGTTCTACGGCGAACATTTTGATACTGTTCGAGATGATCTGAACACGGGTGCCTCCAGAATTTTCTTAATGCCTTTTTCCTGGATTTCACACCGGATTCACAGTCTTTATTCCACCAGAGGGCACCTATTTTATTACGTTGTTGTTTTGTTTTTGGTACTGATGATTATGTAGTACTTCATGGGGGGGGGGCCGCACTAGCATGCTCATGCTATATAAGTCCAGTTAGGTCTAAACTTGACCTACATACAGTTGTATGGCATACGGTTCGGTTTCAGAGAGAACTCTAGCTTCAGAGAAATGTTAGACAGTGTTCATCCCGCAGGCATCAGGATAGCAACTGGAGCCTTCCGTCTGAAAGTGGAGAGCCACCTTTAAAATACCGGTGGGAGTACCTCACCATGAACTATTATCTCACAATATTGGCATCCCCGGTGCTTCCATTACACAAATTTGTAAAATCTGCACCTCCAAATCATTTGAACAATAGGAAAAAATCATTTAAACACCGAGTAATTGAAATAATAGACACGATAAATATTACAATACCTAATATTTTACCTCACAGTTTAACATCAAAAGAACCGTGGATTACATATCCCCCAAAATTCAATCTAACATTAACAAAGATGGTTAAAAAAGAAACTAGCCCCATAGCGTATTGAAATGAATACCTCAGGCTTTCCAATGATTTCCCATCAGCTACTCACATATTCACAGATGGTTCAAAAGACAAGAACGGTGTTGGTGCTGCCTTTGTCTGTGGGCCCAGGAAACAGCAATACTCAATGAATATAATCAGTTCAAACTACACAGCAGAACTAGTAGCTATCGCCAAACCATTACACATAATAATACCAACTACAAGCACCATTACTATTAACACCGATTCCCTCTCTGCTCTCCTCGCAATTAAAAATGCAATCTCAAGACATCTACTGATAATTGAAAGATTTGAGGATCTTTACAATTTAAAAAGAAACAAAATAGGTGTGACGCTTGATTGGGTACCTAGTCATTGCGGTATATTGGGCGATGATATGCCTGATAAAGCTGCTAAGGAACCAATTAAAAAAGGCGATCAGTATAATAAAGTTAAACAGGGAGACGTAATTTGCTTCATTAAAGAAAAAATAAATGAAAAGTGGGGATTAGTTTGGCAAAATACCACAAATAATAAACTGCGTGAGATAAAAGCAGACGCCAGAAGCTGGAGTACGTGAAAACAGAAGAGAAGAAGTCGTTCTCACCAGGCTACGAATAGGTCACACTCGTCTGACTCACTCATATCTCATGGCTAAAGAAGAACCCCCTATGTGTGAAACGTGCGGACTTCCGCTGAATATAAAGCATCTTATCACGGAATGCAGACGATACCAACATGAAAGAGAAAAATCAGAAGTTTTAGGAAACTTGGATTAAATATTAGGCAACAACGAACAGAACTTAATTTCCTTGTTTAACTTCCTAAAATCAACAGGCCTTTTAAAAAAATATATAAATTAAAAGAAAATTAGGAGTCAATAATTCACGAGAGACTACGATTAAAAAGTGTGTGATAATAAATATTTATTTTATTTCAAATTAGATAGTATATAATAAGATTTTCCTTCAGTTTAAAATAATTCATAGAGCATTAATTAAGCCACATTGAATGAGCTAAGGTTGGGACGAAAAAAAAAAAATTTTTAAATTGTGGAAATCACGTCCGATCGCATGGCATCGCATCGGATCCAATAAAGAATGGAGGCACTCTCTCTCTATTTCAGTCATTTGATTCACTTCCTACATCTGATCGTATCGGATTGGAACCAATATAGGCACATCCTAAGTCGGTTTAGCCAAGTTCCAACTCGTAATAACTCATAATTTTAATTAAAGATTAGTGTACTAAGTTGATAGTTAAATAGATAGTAAAGCGAAAAACACCACCTATATGATGAGTGGAGGACTGGTCCTTAGAGGTCTGTAAAACCAAATAATATTAATAACATCTCAAAGTTGCCGTCGAATTGTTTATGCTGATATATCATTCAGTGTTTAATATTGGTTAAAATGAAAATAAAAAATATCAACCTTGATAATTACGAAGAGCAATGTCATGTTTATTCACAACAATGTTTCTTTCTCTTTTTACTTGCTTATATATATATATATATATATATATATATATATATATATATATATATATATATATAAGCAAGTATATATATATATTTAGGTGTTATATATATATATATATAACACCTACCATCTCGAATAACTATAATCCCAATCTGAATTTTCCTTCACCATAGGAATAGTCAATTATTAAGGGTATCCGTAAAAAAAAAGTATAGTTTTGGTTTACTCACTTGTAAGCTTGGATAGAAACAGTATCCAAATCAAATCCTGAATGTGATAAAAAAATTAGATTATATTAGAAGTATTTTAACAGTGAAGGTAAACTTTATAAAGTGCGTTTAATTTCAAAAGTATCTTATCTTAGTCAAGTGGCAGCTTCGCCTGAATAACTATATAAATTATAAATTATAAATAACAAATAAATTATTTGTAATTTCTTTATAATTCTATGGTTTTTATTTCCTTAATCATTTAATTTGTCTATTTATCATTATTCATTATTATTTGTATCATGGAAAAAGTTTGATCGGCTAGACTAAAAATTAGAGAGGAAAAGTCCTACCGACTGAAATTCTTTCCGTAACTCTTTTGGCCAACTATTCCCCCCTGAACCCGAACAAATAGCAAAGAAATACCAAAATTCCTTTAGAAGGGAGAAATCTACAGAGAACCAAATCTCTGTCATATGGGCTCTCACGAATAGAGGAATTGAATATACTAGGAGATATAGTATCTTTGGTGGAACTTGAATAAATAACATAATGGTGGCCAGAGGACTGAAAATCTTGCAATTATTGAAAATCATTCATCATTTTTTTAGCAAATTCATTTTACAATATAAATGTTTATATATTCCTTAAATATTTTAAACTATATTATTACAAAATGTGCAATAAAAGATTTTTATCCTGAACTAATCCATCTGGCCTGCCTTGCTCACGCTATTCACCGTGTTGCAGAAACTGAAACAGATATAGTCTCTTTGGTGGAACTTGAATAAATAACATAATGGTGGCCAAAGGACTGAAAATCTTGCAATTTTTGAAAATCATTCATCATTTTTTTAGCAAATTCATTTTATAATATAAATGTTTATATATTCCTTAAATATTTTAAACTATATTATTACAATATGTGCAATAAAAGATTTTTATCCTGAACTAATCCATCTGGCCTGCCTTGCTCACGCTATTCACCGTGTTGCAGAAACTGTTTCCAGATATTGATCAATTGATAGCAACCGTCAAAAAAGTATTTTTAAAGGCTCCAAGTCGTATGGAGATTTTCAAGACAAGCTACCCTCATCTCCCACTGCCTCCTCAACCAATCATCACTAGGTGGGGGACGTGGCTAAGTGCAGCTGAGTACTACTGTACAAACTTTAATGAAATTAAACATATTTTGTCTAAATTACCGAACGATTCTGCTGCAATAGAAAAAGCCAAAACTTTAACAGATAATCCGACTTTAAAACATGACTTGACTTACTTGTATTCTAATGTCATATTTTTATTCCAAATACTTCAAAATACTTGTTAAAACAGGATTTTTCAGTTAACCAAGAAAAATATACAAATGCATATAATTCACAGCCCTAGTTATAACCATAAAATAGCTAATGCTTACTCGTGCATGTGAAGGTCAGTAGGGAAAACATTTCTTTTGTTTACTTTGTATTTTTTTTTTCGAAATTACAAAACTTAGGTTTAGAGCAATAAACGAGAAGAAAGATGCCAAAAAGAATTAAGGAAGAAGTAAAACATTGAGCAGGTAATTAATTACCTTTTAAATTAATTGAAATTTTATCGTTGTTACAAAGCTTCGGGTCAGATTGAAGGTCCATTATGTATTCATGAACCATCAGTGGCGGTTAAAAAAATAACAGAAATGCATGGTACAAGAATATTCCTATGGGAGCTCAACCAGTTCGTGGTCACGACTAAGCACTCTTCCATTAGCTACAAATCCTTCTGCCCTATTTCCTTCCACAGATTCTTCACACAATGGTAAATATTAACGCATCCACCCCCAGTATATACCTTGGCCACAGTACAAATGGCACCTAAAGGAAACGTCAAAGCAGTTATCTACATAAATAATCATGGTGTTTCTTATTTATTTCTACATCACACACAAATATTATAACTATAAAATAATTCATATTAATTTATTGAAAATCATACTTTGAACGTTAAATATTCCTTAATTACCAACAATCAATTCATTCGTTTTTTATTCTTTAATAGTGATGGAAACGTTTTCGTATCATCAGGATCACGTAAGGACATAAAATACATGTCTCAGTTATAATTTTATTAATGATATGTATTTTACGTGAAAATGTCTTATAAGTGGTATTCACGTACGTTGAAATGTACGCATGATCGCATGGCTGACATATGAATAAGCTACGATTAAATGAAAATAGGTTATCACAATAATACTTCATTGTTTTTAATTATTTAAATAAATACTTCAACTTTCTATGATCTATAATCTATACATTTATAATTATGATATATATATTATATCTATAATCTATAAATTGCTGTTTACATTCATAAACACGTACGAGTTACAATATAACAAAATATGTAATGTTACGGGCTACTGGGTATTAAAATGAATTAAACAATGGCTTAATCAGAGGTACTAATATTTATTTACAAAAGTGATAAAAGAATACAATTAAACTATTAACAATTACTAACAAAGAAACTAAACAAGGAAATTACTAACAAATAGATTATTAACTGCAATAAATTTACAATAACAATATTTTAGATATTTATAATCTAGGCCTAACTTCTATTTAATTATTACAATAATATAAGATATTATTATTACTAAATAGCTTAACTATCTACATAAGCTTGTACAAAGCACATAAAATTACAACTGCTACTTAACTAATTAATTACTACTAATTAACACTTACAGTTCACTAATTAAAGTCCACCGACCGAAAGAATCTCTGAATATAACAAACTTTCACACAATTACACTCACAAACTGTCACTGACTTATTACACTGGCTTATCACTTATCACTGTTTCCGATGTTAACCGTACCGTGTGCTTTAACACTCTCTGACTCTATTCGCGCTGAGATGTTGTTTATATACAGAATGACAGATCTAGATCATACGCGACGGATCGCGAAGTTTCCGGCCTCTTTCATCTCTGCCGACAAGGGGGCTTTGTTCTCTTCCAGGAATCGCCAATTCCCGCGCCCGCAACACTGCCCCCTCCTTAAAAGTGCTCTGCCCCAGAGCATAGTCCGGAGAAATCAGGAAGTTATGAGCTTCTGCCGATGGAGACGCTTTTTCTTTCCAGGGGTTGAATGGCACACCAATATGGCAACTCCAGAGTTGGCGAATGTCTGTTCAATCAGGCCCGTGACAACCTTCCACTCCAGGCCGTCGTATCCACAGCCCAACTTCGGAATGGCGAGCCTGGTGACACGCAGTCTCGGAAGCTTACTCCGCAGGTCGTCGAGGCTTCGCCGCAGTGCGTCATATGTTGGCTTCTAATCACTGGCACGCTTGGTAACCAAGTAAAACAGATGTCGTCCTTCGTGCATGTGGTGGAGTGTCTTCCCGACACTTGGTCCTTGGCGTTCTAGCTCCTCAGTTCCGCCGAACTTCTTCCTGAAGACCGTTGCAATCCCTCGAGAAGTCCTCAGATCCTCGGCAACGCAATGGGCCAGAGAATAGTCCGCTGGTAACGAGAAGATATCCCTGTAGATTATCTGAGTTACCCTAGGGGAACCTGGTACCTTAATATGTGCAACTGAGTCATTATTTCTCCCCACGTTGTTCAGGTACCTGACCTGCTGGTCTTCTGTCGGACCATGGTCTCCTTTGTATGGGGCCAGTCTATTGAAAGGGACTACCTTGGGTTTTCCTTTGGGCTGCTTCCTGATCCTATAGATGACGTCGTTGATCTTCTTGACGATCTCGAACGGGCCGTCCCAGGAGTTCTGCAGTTTAGGTGAGTAGCCTCGCCTTCGAGGATCATATAGCCAGACCAAGTCTCCAGGTCGGAAGCCACCTTTCTCAGCCTTTACATCGTAACGCTCCTTCATTCTGTCACTTGCACCCTGGATGTTTGTGCGAACCTTCTCGTGGATATCATCCATTCGCTTCCGTAGATCAGTGACGTACTCTTCTCCGGCAACTTCCTCTTTAGGCTTGAACCCGCATTGCAGATCGCAAGGCAAACGAAGTTCTCTGCCGAACACCACATTTGCAGGAGTCTGCCCCGTTGCCTCACTGACTGAACTACGATAGGCCAGCAGGAACAGGTGAAGATACTGGTCCCAGTCTCGCTGATGGTCGGAGACAACTTTGGACAAATATCGACTCATAGTCCTGTTCATGCGCTCCACCATGCCATCGGATTGAGGGTAAAGAGGTGTCGTCCTGGTCTTCCGTATTCCCAGTGCTTCGCACATCCCGGAGAAGACTGCAGACTCGAAGTTTCGTCCCTGGTCAGAGTGAAGTTCCATGGGTACTCCAAACCTACTGACGAGCTGCTTCACAAGGACGTCCGCAACCGTGACTGCCTCTTGATTCGGAAGGGCATAAGCTTCCACCCACTTAGAAAAATAGTCCATGGCCACGAGGATATATCGGTTACCTTCGTCCGTCACAGGGAAAGGGCCAGCAATGTCGATCGCTATTCTTTCAAACGGTGCTCCCACGTTGTACTTTTTCATATGGGCCTTCTTTCTTCTTGTGGGTCCGTTAGAAGCCGCACAAGTCGCACAACGCCTGCACCAGTCCAACACATCGTCCTTGAGGTTTGCCCAGTAAAAGCGTTCCCTAACCTTTTCTAATGTACGGTGAACTCCAAGGTGGCCGCCAGATGCTCCGTCATGTAGTTCCCTGAGTACTTCGGGCACTTTACTCTTTGGAACGATGAGCTGTAGTCTGCGCTGATCTCCTTCCGTGTTCTCCAATGCCCGTTTCAGCAGCCCGTTGTCCACTAGAATGGAGTCCCATTGAGCCCAGTACGTCTTTACATTCTTCGACATTGGGGCAACATCCTGCCAGGTTGGTCTTCCTTGCCCTGATAGTTTCTATTGCTTCATTTGTTTCAGGTCCGGGTCCTTGTCCTGTTCCTTTGAAACCTCTGCATCCTGCCAACTGTCGATGACAACCGTTGTCCTCAACACTGTTGCCTGTTTCTCCTCACGTCGAGAATAATGCCTGCATTCTTCGTCACAAGGTCTCCTTGAGAGCGCATCCGCATTTTTATGACTCGTTCCAGCACGATGAACAGATTCAAAGTCATACTCTTGAAGGCGCTCTATCCACCTCGCCACTTGCCCCTCTGGTGACTTGAATCGCAGTAGCCACGTTAGAGCCGCGTGGTCCGTTCTCAGGAGGAACCTTCTTCCGTATAGGTACTTATGGAAATGTTCTATGGATTTTACTACTGCCAGAAGCTCTTTCCTTGTGACACAGTAGTTGCGTTCCGGAGCTGAGAGTGCTTTGCTGAAGTATCCAATCACACTTTCTTCTCCGTCTTGGAGCTGAGAGAGAAAGCTTCCTATAGCGGTGTTGCTGGCATCTGTGTCAAGTATGAACTTGCCCTCGGGACGTGGATAGCTCAGAATAGGCGCACTACTCAATTTGTTCTTCAACTCCTCGAAGGATGCCTGACACTCATGATCCCAATGGAAAGTCCGCTTTTCCTCGGTAAGCCTGGTAAGAGGTTTTGCGATGTTAGCAAATCCTTTCACGTACCTCCTGTAGTAGGTGCAGAGCCCAAGAAAACTTCTCACTTGATGTTTATCTCGGGCTCTGGTATTGGTGCTGGCCAGTTGGTGGTATTGGTACTGGCCAGTTGGTGATAGCCGTAATCTTTCCTGGGTCAACAGCAACTCCGTTGTCTGACACAACATGCCCCAGGTAGTTAACTTGCCTTCGGCAGAGATGATACTTCTTCGGATTCAATTTAAGGTTCGCTGCACGCAGTCGTTCGAAGACCTTCTCCAGATTCTTCAGATGGTGAGCGAAGGACTTTCCCAGCACAATGATGTCGTCTAAGTAAACCAGGCATATTTCCCAAGAGAGACCTCTTAACACGCTTTCCATCAGCCTTTCAAATGTTGCAGGAGCATTGCAAAGCCCGAATGGCATTACTGTAAATTGCCATAGTCCAGTTCCAATCGAGAACGCCGTCTTCTCTTTATCCTCAGGTGCCAATCCAACCTGCCAATATCCACTGCGCAGATCCAATGTAGAGAAAAGTTTACACCCCTCTATGTAAGGGATTATACATTGGATTCCGTTAAAACCATATCTGACTTTAACCACAGGGTTTATATAGCAGAGAAAGCGATGTTAACTCCTCTAGGTTTAAAGGATAAAGAAAAATGTTCAAAGATATAAAATGCTCCCATTAGTCATCACAAAAGAGAATGTGTCTGAAGCAGCTAAGAAGGTTCATAATTGGAAGTGTTCAGGAACAAACAATATTCAAGCTTACTGGCTTAAGCAATTCACCAGTATTCATGGGAAACTAGCGGATCTCTTCCAATCAATGAAAAGCGGAGAAGCGGTAATACCGAAGGATTTTACAGATGGAATAACTTATATGATACCCAAAGAGGAAGGAACTAATCTACAACTTAAGGATTTCAGACCTATCACTTGCCTAAATACCACATATAAGCTCTTGACGTCGATCATAAGTACAAAAATTAATATTAAACATGATTCGCCAAATAATATAATGAACTCTTACCGCCAGAGCTATTAGGTGGCAGGAAAGGAGCGGAAGTTTGAAAGGAGCTGTTAGTGATCGATACATTTATTACAATCCAAATTGGCAAAAAGCACCGTAATATATCAATGGCGTGGATCGATTACAAGAAAGTTTTTGATACTGTACCTCATAGTTGGTTACTGCAAGTCCTCGAACTTTAAAAAATCCACCCATGCACAATTAACAACTGTAGGAAGCTAATGGAGTCGTGGAGCACTATGGTGTGGGCTGCGCAGGTTATGAAACTGAGGCAGGGGAATTAATCAAAGAGATTCACTAGGTCCTCTATGGTTTGGTTTGGCCCTAGCGCCTTTAAGACATATCCTCCAAAGCATAAACATTGGTTACCAGTTGAAAGTATTAGATAAAGAATCGACCATTAGCCATAGTCTACATGGATGACCTCAAGTTATATGCCATAAATAAGAATCAGCTACAGTACAGAATAGAACTTGTCTAAAGATTCAGTAACTTCATATGTATGTCTTTTAGTTCGAAAGGTTTGCTAAAGTTAACGTTATAAAAAAAAATATAAGGGACAGGAGCTTTTATCAGGAGGATTTTTACCATTCACTGAAAAGCATACATCTCCTAACCTTATTTTTGACAATGAACAGTAAATCCTTTAGAAAAATCAACTTTTAATACCTTCAAATTCAATTAAATGATATAAGTGCATTTATCATTTATATTTTATGATATAGAACATCTTTTTCGATTGGCTGAAAAGTAAGCAAAAAGAGCTATTGCAATAACACATTATATTTTGATCCATTCGTTGAATTAAAACAACGGACAATGATTTTCCCATGTTTTAAATTTTGATATAGCATTTCTTAATTCTTTCACAGAAATACAAAAGTAAGCTCTCTATAATTTCTCAATATTTCGATTGACGTAGATAATAAAATTTAACTTAAAAACTTTATAGTTCTTATATAATATACAAGAAATGGTGAATCCTTTCATGTTCTCAACATATCCCTTCAGCCAAACTTCTATTGTGTACCTCTCTTCAGTTCTTAATGACTACATTTTATTTTTGTTTCCTTAAATAAAGTATTTTAAACAAATTTTAAAATTCATGCTTTAAATATATTAGGTCTTTAATTACGGCCTATAATAATTATGGAAAGTCTGTTTGTGTTCTTTTAGACGCTTCTCTTTAATATATATATATATACAAACACCGGTATATAATTTGGTTAAATTTAACAAAAATAGTGTGCAGATTCTTATGAAACATAGATTCTATGATAGAGAAAAATCGAACATATTGCTCATTTTACCGAGCAGTTATGGAAGCTAAATTTCTTTTAGTGTCAGAGGTAGACCCATTATTTACCATCAACAATAAGGCCTTCTACCTGCAATTTCGTTGTAATATTATATAAAGCTTGGAACATTTATTATTAAACATTGTGCTGTATTGTATTTTCAGAAATACACTTTATTAAAACTTAGTTACAGCTGTTATTAAAATTGTTTGGAGGCGACATAATTCGATAACTAGAAAACTACGAAATGTCAGAGCAGCACTATTAAGGTTCGAGAAAAATTCAATATTGTGTGCCTTACCGAACCTTTCATTTTAATACGCTACGGAACGGAGGGTGGTTGGACCCTGTGTAATCTACCGAGCCACCTGGTGCGCACCCAGCCTCTCACCCAAAGTGAGTACTCTTAATTGAGGGAAAAACTTAGTGGTTGAGCGTGATCTCGGACAAATCACCTCCCTGCTCAACCGTTTTCACAAAAACAATACAATCTCTAACATGAACCCCAGACCCTTCATAAGTTGTAGTAGTAGAGGTACTGGAAAGGAGAGGCAACTCTTTATTTAACACGAACCAGATCCCTGTGGTTGAACCTTTAGTATCACTTATGAAAAGTTTACGTCAGAACAAAAAAAATATTATGGATTGAAAAACGACTGGCCCAGAGGTTGCATTGTGACAGTGGTAATCAAGTAGTACACTAAGTCAGGGTAACAGGTAGAGTATGCAGAGTGGGAAATTTCACTTTGCTCTTGTGGTAGTTCGTACCACTGAGTCTAGAATTACCACCTTATTTGGTGTATTCACTGGTATTATTTGACTAACAATGACGTAAGATCTTATTACAGTTAATTTGATATAATCTTTAAGCATATAGGATACAGGAAGCTATGCCAAGTAATAATTCAACCGTTTAAATCCTTTATTGTTTTTAAAAACCATTCATTGCTCTACTTAACCCTGGA
Organism: Arma custos; assembly: GCA_037127475.1. NCBI lineage: Eukaryota > Metazoa > Arthropoda > Insecta > Hemiptera > Pentatomidae > Arma > Arma custos. Next base: position 106,024,076 of record CM073761.1, read on the forward strand.
TAAGAACTTAACGGGTAGGTCATACGAAATCTGGATGAGTTCGTGTGATGAAAGAACTTAACGGGTAGGTCATACAAAATCTGGATGAGGTCGTGTGATGAAAGGAAGGGCACAGGATGCTGGGAAGAGGAAAGGATTTTCTTAGAAGAATCAGTGACGAAGAGGTAAAGCCTGGTGTCGGAATATGGTGTGTGATGCGTAGGAGAATAAGGCACGAAGTAAAGATTGAGGGAAAACACCAAGGCCGTAAGGAAAAGTTTATCATTGGATTCGCGGACAATGTTAATATTAAAATCGCCGGAAATAATGACGTTGCAGTAAGTGGAGAAAAGTTGGAAAGGAAAGGATTCAAAGAGATTATCAAAGGAAATTTTCGACTGTTTTTGAAGTATTTCTTTTATTTCCTTCAGTTCATCTATCCCTTGAATCTTGGCCTTCGTTTCCTTTACCTCTTCCGTGAGCGCCCTCAGTGGCTCAATCATTGTATTGGACTCAGACGGTATCCAATTCGCAATCTGAGCAGGTCCATTTTTAATTTAATTTTTGTATGCTATCAGCCTCCGTTATATCTATTTTTACACATTTAGCATGAAATAAATGTTGTCAGGTAACACATACTAATCTTGCAGATCAAATTCTCTTACATGTAAATGAAGATAAAACAAGATACATGATAGTAAGCCATAACCACAGTATCTGCGGGGATGGCAAATCATTTTTGAAAGTATACAGCTTCGGTACCATAACTCGACCATAACCACGACGAATGCCCCATTAACTGCAATAGACCAACATATAACAAGCGCAAAAAAGCAATCTTCTCTCTTTTAAGAGTATTAAAATCCCGGAAAATATCTAGAAATTTAAAATTAAAGGAGTACAATGCCGTAATAAAGGCGGTTTTGATAGAAGGGTGTGAGACCTGGGCTCTCACTGGCACCCTAGAAAATTTAATTGAGAGATTTGAAAGCAAAATCCTCCGCAAGATAATCGAAGTGGTTTGGCATCAGAGTCAAAACTAATGGAGGAGAAGGACCAATAAGAAATTGCTGACGGAATCTGATCAGTCGATATCTGATAATATGAAGGCAAGCTTAAGATTGGCGGGGCATGTAGCTAGAAGTAATCCGCCAGGACGCCTCCACACAATGCTACAGAAGTTAGCACGGACTTCGTGGGAGGCCAAAGACCTGATATATTGGGGCCAGCGACAAGTGAGAGGTGGTGCGACAGTAGTTGAAAATAAAAACATTCTCATTTAGCTTTGGTTATTTTTCTCTTAACAGTAATTTTTTATTTTAAAGTGAAAGTTATAATGTAAAACTTTTTTTTTTAATGCAATACTTGTTTTATTTTTTTGTTTTTTTTTCATATAGCCCATAAAAAATTTGTATATATAGGTCTCGCAATGAGGAGAGCAGTTCAACACTGTTGGTGTTAAAAAAATATATATGGTTTTAAAATAGTAACGAAATTAATTTACTGAGTGTTAAAAAGATGGACAGATAGGGTCAAAAGAGATGCTGCCGAGTTTATTTAGTAAACTGGAAATCAGTGGCACAAGATAGACAAAGGTGGAGAAGGCTGGCAAAGGCGGCCAAAGAGCTGCCAAAATAAAAATAATAATAAAAAAGAATTGAGTTTTCATTAGTTACTCCGCATAGACTTTAAGAACTGGAAATTAGGAAGTACAGATAGATTATAGTAATTGGGCCGAAGCCTCGGCTTTATGAATAAAAAATATTACACTGACTGTATGATGTTATTAATTTCATCATATAGATGACTGTCCAACATCTAAGACCTATGAATGATCATCCAACTTTTTTAAATATTTACTAAGGTCATTTTAAAATGGTTGTAACCGAAAGGAATTTTTCGCTCCTTGACTAAAATCTTTATTTCAATGTCGGATCTGTCTAAAATAAATGCTAAAGAAGGACAAACTTATTTTTCTGAATACGAAAGTTAAAATAAATCTCACCTTTTTCAATGCATAAGCTCATCCTGAAACTTTACTACGGAAAGAGAAAACAATCTGTACGGTTTATGATTAGATTACGATCCCAAATCTAACTTAAAAGTTTTTCTCTTCTTAGATTAAGAAAAAAACAAAAGAAAAATTATGATGTTTTTAAATATAACCGGAGAGTTACTGCTGAAATGTTTGTAGGCAATACTTTGTACTTATAATTATAATAAGTATATTATTATAATTATAAGTATATTATTATACTTATAGTAAGTATAAAATAATTTTAAGATGTCTATAAAACGTTAACGAAAATTGGGATTTTTAATATACTATAAACAGTTTTTTCAGTGATATGAATGTTGACCTATAACTGAGTTATGATGATTTTTTTAGCCTTTAATAGAAAATAATTAAAACCCTGTTTATAAACAATGACATATCACATCTTAAAACTAAAATAAAAATACTTTGACCATAATATCCCATTAATCATAATAATATCCTTCAAGTTAAAGTACACCATAAACCTTTAACATAAGCTTTTTCTTATAGCCCAGGTATATTACGTTTAAAGTAATATTAATATAGAGGTGATACTAGGAAATATCACTTTACCAGCCAATAAAAAATTTTATTAAGTCAAAATATTACGTATGTATAAGAAGTTCAAATTCTTTCAGAATTGATAATGGTTCTCAAGATCTGCTCAACAGGCACGCCAATTATCCTACAACTTACTCAATTTCCCTTTTGAAAAAGGAATTTATTAAATAAAAAATAATTAACCCTGAACAAAGATAAAAATCAATCTAATTGAATACAAATCTAACGGTACTACTGAACAGAAACAATTTGACGACTTATGATAATGATATGGAGGGATATATATAGAGTCGAGTAGGAGATTCTGGGAATCTTTGTGAAGGTACCTGTAACTCCACTCTACTGAGTTTCAAGTGTCTTCACGAGATCAAAAAAGGAGGTATACGAGGGTGCTGGTCCATCGATGGTCCATAGGGTAGTAAACCTGGTTGGACTTGGATATTGTGTTGGCTACTTCTGAGTCAATTCTTCCCCGGCTGCTGATGACTGTCCCCAAGTAAGGTGTACTCTTCTACAACTTCAAGAACCTCCACATTACAGATCTGCTGGACGTCCTCTTGTTCCTCTCTTGATACCAATAGTACTCTGCTTTTATTGCCATTTATTGTCATTCCTTTGCAGATGAGTTCTTTCCCCCATTCATTCGTGTCCGCAATCAATACTATTGATCAATACTATTCTGTGGTGAGTGCTAAAGGTTGTCATGCAGCTAGCGGGTAAACAAGACTCTAGTAGCCAGCCGAAGACGTCCAGATCTTAAGCCTGATGATGTCTACTCGGTGCCCATCTTCTTTTCTACATCGCAATCTGCCCTCGGAAAACCCATATTCAATTTTCCCCGCCGCCTTCTGCTGACGGGCCAACCAGTAGAGGTGCCTGTTTGTGTCAGTCATTTCTTCGCTGAGATAAACTACTATTACTATGCTCGCTTCTTTCGTCTCGAAATCTAAAAATCAGAATTGATAAAACTATCTTCCTTCCAACTCTTCTTTACGGATGTGAAACGTGGCCGCTAACGCTGCGGGACAAACGACGTCTTTCGTCACCATCAAGGTATTCGAAAATAAAGTATAGCGCAGAATATTAGGTCCAAAAAAGGATGAGGACACTGGAGAATTTAGGAGATTACACAATTGCGAAGTATATAACCTTATTTATAATAATAACAAAAATAGTAATCATTACCAACTAGCTAATCCTAAATCATTTATTACATACATTACTATAGTCAATCATTACTTAATATTCAATCACTCTATATAATGCTAGTCTTAATTTAGGTCCCTTCTAAAGCTACAGCTCTCTGAATACATTCAGGGATTCCTTCTGCACGGAAAACAATTTACCCTAACGAATATCTGACGTCTTATCTTCAGCCGAAACTAAAACCTTGAACACAAATAATGAACTCCACTCTATTACTCTACACCAACTTTCTCTAGATGAACTTGAAGATCGACCATCACTTGAACAAGGTTCTTTAAATATGTTCTTACTGTTTGCCTTAACCATTCTACTCACCTTCCTTTTTATTTAGCATCAAGCCATATTCAGGTGCTGTTTCCTCCATATGTATATATAACCATCCTTACCCATATCCAATAACACCAATAATAATAATCCAATGTCGGTGGGTGAAATGTCTCAGAAGTAAAAGTTGTCGGAGTTGAAAGATGGCGTTAGTAAAAAGCCAAGAGAGGATAATCGTGAAGCATTAATAGAGGTAGTCGAAAAATAAGAGTTTAGTTTATCAGGAGATGCTGGAAAGGATCTAGAGGAAGATGAATTACCGAGAGAAAGCTTTCGAAGGAGTTGCCATTTTGATTTATGATCAGGAGCAGCGGAAACGGCTTTGTGGAGGTATTTGGATTTTTCCTGTATGATTGTAGACTGTTTCAAAATGCGGAAAGCCCTGAACGCTTGGTAGTCATCAGTTAGCCTTGTCTAACGGAAGCATCACGCTTCTTTTGAAGGTATTCAATTTTTTGATACATACATACATACATGTAGTTTCTGCTGAGCAAGGATGACAAGCATCTCTAACCAGGTGTCAGATAAGATATTGCGATAGGTGGGAGGAAATAGAACAATGGAGCGGTGTTGAGAATAAAAGAGATTTTCAATGTCTAAAATCACCGGAGATTATTATGTGGTTATAGAGAGGAACGTGGTTGTAAAGGAATGATTCAAATGTAGAATCAAAAAGGACCAAATGAGGGGCGATATACTACGACATACAGGAGAGGGTTTGAGTTGCATGAAATTTTAACAAAAAGGAATTCTGTGTGAGGATATTTGCAGGTGAGGAATCTAGGTTACGAGGTTTTAGATAGTTGTGGATATAAATCACGGAAGCGGCCAATATGACCCTCTAGCGTCGTAGAGCGAGAGCGCGTCCGGTCCCATGGTGGACGCCTGCCCTGATGCTTCTCAAGAGGGAGTACTACAGGGCCAGGCGCAGGTACCAGGAGTGCAGAAATGAGGAGAGGGGAGACCCGCACTCCGAGAGGAATCCAAAGTGAGATATAGGACATACCGAAACGGCGTGCGTCATCAGAAGAAGTTATCCTGGGACGAGTTCATCGTCAAGGAGTCGGAGAAGAATCCCTGTGGTATCCCGTACAGGGTGGCACTGGGCAAGGTGAAGCCGCTGACCATGATGGCGGCAATCAGAGTGGGAGATGCCCAGGAAACCACCCTGGAGGAGACGGCTGCTATGTATATAGACTATATTTACCCCAAGAATGATCCGTCCCAGGATACGGAAGATGGTAGAATGGTAAGACGCACCACGGTGTGCCCTCCAGGTACCGAATTATGTCCACCATGGAATGTATGGGACCGTCGTCTTGCCGTGGATAGGCAGAGGACCGGCAGAGTTCCAGAACTTGATGGAATAGACGCCGCGAACTTGAAGAACAGCGCCCCCCTCATTGAGGTTGACCTTCTGGGCATCTTCAATGAGTGTCTGGACCAGGGGCGGATCCCGAGTGGGTGAAAGATCGCGGACTTGAGACTCCTCTACAAGGGTGGAGGCAAGGATAAGGAGACGCCTAAGCATACAGGCCGATATGCCTCTTCCCGATGATTAGTAAAGTCCTGGAGAGCCTCATCGTCGCCAGCCTAAGGCCGGTCCTCGATGCAGCGAGTCATCCACGGCAATTTTGTATTTATTTTTATTTGATGATGGTTATTTACATATTTTTATTTTTAAGAGAAAAGATTTGTCTGGCCTGGTTACGAGCCTGGTAGCTCAGTTGGAAGAGTGCCGCTCTAGAGATACGGAAGACCCGGGTTCGAATCCCGGCCAGGAGAAATCTTTTCTCTTCAAACTAAAAATAAGTAAATAATCACCATCAAATAAAATAAAAAAATTATGATAGAAATAATATTGTGTTACGTATATCATTTTCGTTGACTATAACCTTTAACATTTGAACATTAAACTTCTGTAAAAAAAAATCTAAGGTAGTTAAATAATATGTAAGAAACCTATAGTAAAAATATACCAATAAATCAATAATATTTAAACTGCATACCTACAGATTGGATCTGTATCTGTAGATTATTGTAAATTAAGTCTGAAAAACTGAACTACACCACTACCCAACCTATTCACAATGAGTTTCGGCTACTAATATTAGTGATGTGTCGGATATCCCTATCCGTATCCGTATCCGCGGATATCCGAAGGAGAAGAAAGATCCGTATCCGTATCCGTGACTTTTTGGTGGATCTTTTATCTTATTAATTTTCAATACATAGATGAAATTCTACAGAGGGTTATTTTATATTCACTGAAAATCTCTTAGGTATGTGTTAGTAACACTATAAAGAGCAACTTTTGTTCTGAGCAACGTCGAAATGAAAAAAAAAGTCCTCCATTCAAATGATCGGTCAGCTATCTGATGTTAGTTTGTATGGAGAAACAAAATTTTTTCTTTCGTTCTCGATGTTTGTCCAGAACAAAAGTTGTTGTTTATAGTGTTACTAACACGTACCTAAAAGGTTTCAGTAAATTTAAAATAACCCTGAATCAAGGTTATTAGGTAGCAGTATGAAATATTCAGAAATTGAATTCTATTCAGTTTACTTTTTATTTCTTAAATCAAATATTTGGCACCTTTATATTGCAAAGATTTACCGTACTACACTAAATCAACAAGGTAGGTCGTAGGTACTAAATCAACTATCTTTATAATCAGATCGATCAAAATTGTTTGTGATAAGCTTATTAAAATAATGAAATATTTAAATATTATAGAAACTTATAATATATCTTTTATAATGAGAAAACCAAAAGTTAAATCTTCGTAACGTTTTAAATTCTAATTAAAAGCTTATTCTAATTTAGTTAACGAATACTGCGTGGCGCATAAAGTTTTAACATTAGCTTAAAATAAAAACGGTAATAACAGTAGGAACTGAAAAAAAGTTATGTCAATTATTGAAGTTAAGTAATGGTAAATTGTACGTCAAAAAAGAGTAACTTGGAAGCTTTGTCCCCCGAAAGTCTATTACAATGAGGATCGTAAACAGAAAACTTGTTCACTTGAAACGCTTGTGGGAGGAGATAATAAGTATGTACCAGCAATTTGACTGAAACCTCTAAACTTTTTACTGTTAATCTGCCAATACTTTAGCTGCTCTTGATCTCTTGGTAATGTTTTTTCTGACATATATTCTATGAGCAAATTAGCTTTTGTATCTGATATTTAATTTTCAGCTTGCTCATTGTCATGATCACTATCTAACATATTAGCAATAAACTCTTCTAGGGTCTGACAATGTTATTTTCCAACAGTAATTGGTTTGTCTTCAGTAATTGTTGTAGATGCTGTGTGATTTACTTCAATTTCATAATTACGATCCGTTTCCGTATCCGTATCCGGATCTTGACACCAAATATCCGTATTCGGATCCGTATCCGCGGATATACTTTGTTAACGATCCAGCACATCATTAATTAATATATAGGTGAATAGTTGAATGATTAATTGCCAAATTTTCTATGTTTAATTTCATCAGTTTGTGTTCTAAATTTCGTATCACAAGTTACTGTAAATATATTATATAAATATTATAAAAACATAATATACCTTAAAATTGTTCAAGTACCGTTAATGAAATAAAAAATATTATTTATCTTTATGTCTGATTTTAGTTTAAAATTATGTTTTGTTTATTATTGCTTCATAATGTTTTTCCAACTTCAATATTATTTAAAAATATAGCTTGGCCCCTATAGTGACTGAATTTCTTCTGACAAAATAAGATTGAACGACTGTCACTGGCCAACAGACCAAATTAGGCCAATACGTCCCCCTGGGATGGTATCATGTCAAGAGGTCATATTTATAGGATATCTCAAGGAAATACTAAATTACTCCGAAATAGATA